>JANFAM010000003.1:3000000-3596430 GCA_024362665.1 Prunus padus | reverse complement strand
TTAGGTAAAAAGGCAACCTGTAATTTGGTAGCATATTATCTCATACGTATGTGTTCCAGCAAGAATTTTATGTAATGAAGATTGTCAAAAGTAGACTGCATCATATCTTGTATATTTAAATGAAAAGCAGACAGAAGGTTTTACTTATTTTATGATAAGATGAAGATATTGCTTAAAAGGATAGTTTAGTGAGAAATTTTATTTTTCATCTTTCTTATTATCATCATGTTCATAATTAATTTGACACCTTAAATTTTACTCTAGTATAGATAAATCTAGGAATCGCAAAATCTCCTCCAGGTATGTCATGACAATGTTTGGCAAAGGAAGGACACCTGTAAGGGTAAAACATATATACAGACATTCCATACATGTCTATGCTATTTGATTAATATGCCATGCCACTGGGTAGCATACCAGGACATGCCTATGCTATTTGTCTCTTTGATTAATATGGTTGATGTCGTCAGTGGAGATAGACTCAAATAATCACAATACTGCCTTCAGTTATGAACAAGCACCATTTGACAAGCATATCCAAGTAGCAGACATGAATTACAGCGTGGTACTTAGGAAACATCCCTGAGCATTTCTTTTACTACATTAGTTCACTATTTGTAACTGAAATCATTCATCTTGCGTTTAGCAAAAGTCAGAAAAACTTTAACGCTTCAAAGCAATGAAAAATAGATACTTCCAAAAGCCCAAACAAACAGTGCCTTAAGACCTTGAAGAAGAACTACATATCAAATAAAAGAAGCTCGCAAACACCAAACAAGGGCAATGAAAACAAACACAAGGAACACGTTTGACTCTGTTCTTAAAACCCATTTTCCATTTTCCCGGGAAAACGGTTTGTTAGGATCGGAACCAAACACCTCCTCCTCTCAAAGTCTGAAAGCATACCTTCGGCTTCAAATCCGAAGAAGGAGAAGCAGCTGATTGATCCAAAGCAGCATCGCTACGTCCAAGGTCAAGAACAGCTTTGACCGAGTAGCTCCTGGAAACGAATTGAGGTAAGGACCGATGCTCGGAGGCTCCGAATTTCCTGCGGGTCCGCTTCGATTTACAGTAGAGCCCGACGAAATCGACGACGAAGAGCCCGTTCCGAAGAGGCTGGGCGGGCGGGCGGCCATTATTGGAGCAATGAACCAGCTGAGGAATCGGAGCCACTGACTGCAAAGCCATTATTGAAAGCGAAGAATAAGAAAGAAGGTACAGAGAGAGAGAGGGAGGGAAGGAGGAGAGTGAAAGAGAGTGAGAGATGAGTTTGTGGAGAATGAGAAATGTGGTGTGGTGTGGATGAGAGTTGAAGATAAAAGGGAGAGAGAGAGAGAGAGAGAGAGAGAGAGGCTCGGAAAACCAAAACCAACCACCCGCGTCTCACCTCACCTCTGGCGTCTACTTCGTCTTCGTTCGATTTTTTTTCTTTCATTTTGTTAACTGGGCCTCCCCCTCCGCAGCCTCTATCTCCTGCGCCTCGGTGCACCCGTCTTACGCTGCGTCCTCGCCCTTCGTCTTTTTGTCCCTTGGGTGCTCCCAAATCCCACTATATGGGAGAAATCAGAACAGGGCTCTTTTTTTTCTTTTTTTTTAGTGGTCGGTTTGTTTTGTTAGGAAAAACAATATTAATTAATTATCAAGTGAGAAAGAAAAAAAGACAAATGAATTTGGACTTGCTTGCTCATATGCGTCATTGATGATGAGTTGTATGCAAGGAATAAAATATTGATGATATCGGAAATATCGGTAGTCTAAAAATACGGAAATTTCAATAAAAATATCGAGATATTATCGATATTTCAGTCCATGTCGTCAATATTATCGATATTGGTTCATGGATATCTAAAATATCGATGGTATTAAAAATATCGGTTGTCCAAAAATACGGAAATATCGGGGATATTATGGATATTTTATTCCTTGGTTGTAGGTTTAATTACATGGTACATATGCATGTGCGACAGACAGCTGATTGGGTCATCTCTAAAACGGGTAAGAGCCAAACCCAGACATGGCCCGCCAAGACTTCCTTGTGTGTGAAGTACTATATGGTTTAAAAACAAAGAGTTCTTATTGTAGGGGACCTTTTCTTCCAGCAGCTACAGGTGGGCTGGGCTGCTGTAAGGAGTAAACCGATGCAAGTGTCCCTTGTGCCTGAGTTCGAAAATCAAGCCCCAAGGATGTCTCGAAAGAGCAATGAAACCTCAGGAAACTCCTTGGTTACCTTCACCAACGAAAATAACAATGGATTACAGATAAATCTTCTAGCTTGGCATGAGAGACTTGTGGCATGGGAGCAAAATTGTCATGAGTTTAGTGCTTAAGGAGGGAGCTGTGAATTCCTATAAAAGACAGAGGTTCTAGGGAAGGAGAAAGAGATTATGAGAGGGTTTGATAAAGGGGGAGAAGGATGGAGAAGAATAATGGGTGGCCTTAGTGATTTCCGGCTTGACAATGATTTCAGCTTAGCAGAAACTCTGTCGAGGCATAGTTGCTGAGAAAGGGGAAATAAAGGGGAATTGAGAAGGCACGAAAATTACTCGGTTTGCAAATGAGAGAAGGAGCTTACTCTACGAAGGGTGTGTTCCCATCGATGGGTTGAAGATGTCTTACTTATAGCGGTGGGAGCTGCTCTTCTCCAAGAAACCCTAGTGGTTTCTTCCCAAGCTTAGCTAAACTTTTCTCTACCTTTCTTCTTCTCCTTCTTGACTTAACCCATGGTGGCAAAGTCAGCTCTGCCCAATCCCACAAAATCGGGGATTTTGGGCGCTCGATGCTTCTCCACCTGGCGCATCGGAGGAGCTTCCATTCTCACCCATCTTCTTTCTCCTCTTTCTTCCTCTTTCCATGGCCAAATCGGATGAAGGAAAGGAAATGGGTTCACTGCTGGTTTAGGGGATGGCATCCTTCTCTGCGTGCCAAAATCCTCTGGTCCCTTGAATGCTTTTGCTTGGAACTTGTTCTCTCAATGTGGAGCTTCAGTGACCTTTCTCACGTGGCTCCCTCTTGACCAAATGCGAGGGCTTGGACTTCCCTATTCAAATGGTATGGGTCTTTTATCATAGAAGGTAAATTTATCCAGGGCTAAGTTCACCAATTATTTGGGCTTTGTGGGCTACCTAAAGTAATGGGTTATTTTTACTAAGGTGATGGGCTATTTTCTCCTTTGCACTTACCCACATATCTGGACCTAAGAAATGGGCTTGAGTCTCGAGGCTCCCAAGCAACCCGAGCTCTTCATTTCTTGGCCCATCAATGGGCCCCATGACAATTTATTTCCATCCATACCACAACCCACTCAAGCAAGCCGGGTTTTTGAGTGGCTTGGGCCATAAGCTTGTAATGTGCTTGGGTGTGAAATAATAATTTCGCACTTGGCACGGCATGTCGCTCGGCATGCTTTTAATTATGACGCTTGATAATTGGCATGAATTTGTAGAGCTCAGTGCATTTCATAATTTTTAACCTCAATTCCCGGCATGGTGGATTTCTCATTTGGCATGGCATGCGAGTGTGACTCGTGCACTTCGTGTGCTTCAAATCAGTCTTTTCTCAATAATGAATCGTTTTTGGGCGGGCATTTACTTGGGCCCAACCATGGATTTTGGGTCTCAACATTAGCCCCTTGATTATTGAGACCATGAATAGTGCGGAGTGGGCTGAATAATCAAAGCCCAGCCCAAAAATCAAATCCACACTTGTGACGTGACCTTCTCGCTTCGCGTGCGGCCAATACCCATATTTGCCTTCTAGCAGCTTTTTATGGTTCCCAGGCTGCTCATAAATTTTATTTTATTTTTTCTTCTCCTTCCTCCCCCTTTATTATTATTTATTATTTTTCTTTCGTTTACTCTGTTTTGACATAAACCAAGGAAGAAAAGGAAAAGTATAGAGGTAAGGAAAAAGAAAAAGAAACCTCCTGCTACCACCAGAGGCCCGCGCCGATCCCACACTTTGTCGCCTCCTTGCGAAGAATCCGGCCATATCCTCTGGAAACCCGCTCTAGTTTCAGCCCTTGTTGTTTCTTCGTGTGAAGAACTCAGAAAATTCTTTGGAAACCTTCACAAATTCTGAACACAGTTCTTTGGCGTGCGTGGAGAATTTCGATCATGGCGGCCAATAACTCACGCCGACATGCAACCTCTGCTTCTTCTTTGAGTGAAGGCCTCACTCTCAACCACGGTGGGGAATTGTATTAGGAATCCCCAATCCCGATTTCTATTTGGGTTCGAGCGAAGGCGACCTATAGAATCCCTTCGTAAGGCTAGGTATTGCTCCCTTTCCTTGCTATTTCTGATTTGTTAAGTTCAAAGAAGCCCTTCCTCCTCGTCTGCCATTCATTCCTTGCTTCGTTCTTGCTAGTAGCCTTGTCCACCACATTTGCTTGGAAACGGAGGAATTGCGTGGGTGTTTCCTAGTTTTCCTCTCCTTTCTTGGTTCGACGGACTCTTTGGAAGAGACGAGAGACCTTGTGGTAAGCACCGCTCATACATTCTCTTCTATTTCTTCCTTTTTTTTTCTTTTTTTTTATAATTAATTTTTTATTTATTACTATTATCACTGTGCCTACATATATATATATATACCTTGAGAGTTCTCCATGAAGGAGAACATAATTTCCACAACTCCTCTTCTTGGTCTCTTTATCTTTGTGTATCTGTTTGATGTTGCGTACCTACTTTCGTTTGCTTGAAACTGAATATTGGTCACCAATTAGGCACTCTTAGGCACTCACCTAGAGATAGCTCCACTTGATTACGAGCAAAGCTACGAATGATATCGGGGTATGGTAGGAGGATAATATACTTGCAGCACCCTTTTCCTCCTGTATAGTTTGTAAGCACACGCACCTCCTTCTATCCAAGAGTAGGCAATATGTAGTCCAAAATAATTGGTTTTATAGCAGGGAATCTTCAGATACTAACGACATTATCTTGCGAGGCTTGTATCGGCTCATTCTTGCCCAGAAATTCGACACCTTGAGACCATAAAGGTAAATTCTTCTCTTGCTTGTGAAACCTTATTTGATGATGCTTATAAAGGCTCTTGCTTGATTTTGTACAAGATTGTTGGAGGATTGTGCACATGCGATATGTCTTTTGTTGTCTTTTGAGCGTAGTAGTGTAATAGCATGGCCTCCTCCCCGTCGCACGTATGATTTTGCAATCTTGATTAAAATGTGCGTGTGCACGCGTGCCTTTATTATTTTTTTTTGCACGATGGGTTTTAAGTTTTTTCAAAATAGAAAGCATGAGCGTGCGAGAACTTGCTGACTTATACTTTGGAAAGCTCTGAATATACCCCTTCTTCCTTTTGTTGACTTTAGTGATAAACTGTAGGGTGCCTGGCCGTTTGCTTGGATACCTCCTTTGACATGTGATGATCTACTCTGCTTGCTGCGTACTGCTTGTTCGCTATTTATTTGACATCATTTCTTCTTGTTGTTGTTTTTTTTTGTTTGCTTTCTTTTGCGGAACTCGTGACTTGAGGATTTTCATGATGACATCCGGTGATTCTCCTTCGGTTATGATCGATCACCTTTTCTCTCTAGATGACAAGCTGAAAAAAGGAAGGCCTGTTTTGTTGCTTAAAGATGTCTGTAAGAACCCCATAGCAGGTGATGAGCCGGCGCAGAGGCTATCCACGTGATTGATCCTGCATCCATATCCAGATGTTGCATAGAGAGGGCTTATTCGGCGGTGCCTTTATTTTTCAGTACCCTTGCGGCATCGGCAAAGGTTGGTCGAGTGGGTTGACCATGACTGCTGAATCCGTCTACTTGTGACATCTTGCGAAGGGCGAAAGTGCTAGATGCCATTTTTATTTCTAAAATGTGCGACATCCACATTGAAGCCAAGATGCTCCGCCATGTGGTTAGGAGGTGGAGTTCCGAGACACACACTTTTGTTTGTTCATGGGGAATTCACCCCTACGCTTGAGGATGTGGTAAACCTTTCTCACCTCCTGTTTGTGGAAATCAAAACCCCTTCGATATTGCTCGACTCCGAAGACATGGATAAGCTCAAGACTTTGCGGAGGGTGCCCCGACTTCTCCCAAAGCACCTCACTTCGGTTTAGTAACTGGATACAATACTTTGGGAATGAAAACAGACAAGGGCCTTGCCGCCTTGCCGCATTCCTATCACTATGGCTTGGAAGATTCATCCTTTGTGACTTCTCTCAAGATTGCTTACACGAGCGGGTGTTCCCCTTAGCATTGGCCATAGCGCGAGGCGACACCATTCCCTTAGCCCCCATGTTCTTGGGGCACCTGTATCGGCTACTTAACCAAGTTCAACTTCTTGAGAAAAATGCAGCGGGAACCATGGGTGTGGAGACCCTCCTAAACTCCGGTTTTCTGCAAGTATTCTTATGGGAACGCTTCAAAGGGTTAGATGTATGTCCACTCACCAGCCTGCGTGCTAAGCTTCTTGTTGATTTTGGCAAGGGCTCCTATATACCTGCCAAGCTTCCCTTGATTTACAGGTGGTTCAAGCGCATGCAGAGGAAGGGACAGAATTTTTTAGAAGTGCTTGACAATATTGAGAACTTTATATTCCGTCCTTACAGCGCCTTGGCAGAGGAATTTGCATGCGTACCCTTTCATGCTGATGTTGAAGATGTAGTTGAGGCTTCTACATTAATGGCACAAGGTTGCCATTTGGGAAATGATACTTTGTTGAACATTGCTTGTCTTCCTTTGCCCACGCTAGGCGATAATCGTTCGGAAATATCTGTGGCTTACTCACCTCATCGAGTTAGAAGACAATTTGGGCTTGATCGGGCGTGCCCCTCCATCTTGACCGAAGTGACCCTTTTGTACTACGGGGCCTTTTGGAGCGGAGGCGACGTCTTGCGGATGGTGGCAGACCTTTTGTTTTAGCTGGTAAGGGGAGAGTTGGTGGCTTCTCCAAGGATTACCAAATCTCTGGAACCTCTTGCCTTGCTTCATTTCGTGAATTCCAGATCTCCTGCTGTGATAGATTACTTCCCACAACAGCTCGTCTTGCTGGTCTTGTGTTAGAGGAAAAGGCTATTCCCTTAAGTGAGAAGCGCAACCTCCCTTTTATCTCCAAGAGTGGCAACATTGTTGGCGAGTTTTCTAAGTCAAGACAGAAGTTGGGGAAACAGAGTCCTTGCGAGTTCAGAAAAGCACGGCGCAAGTGCTAGAAACACGAAGGTGTGAGGAGGATGACGAGCGGAGAAGAGACGAGTAGTAAATAAACCCAAAAGATTCATTCCTAAAGTGGCAGCAAGTGGTCCTCCCAAAACCAAAGAGAAAACTTCCCCCAAACGACCATGACATCAAACACCCACGACTTACGGGAGTGGCAAGCGTCTTTGGCACTGCCAGGACATTTCTCCTCCTTCTGGTGAGTATAGCTAATTATTAGTTGCCTGCTGCTCCTTTCTTTCCTCCCTTTTGTTTATCCTTGCGCTCATTTTATTTTTTTTTATTTTTGGAAAAAATAGACACTGCCTTGAAGAGGAAGAGAAGTGAGGTAACTCCTGTGATTCCAAAGCGTGAAGCATGCGTATCCTGCAGGCAAGATTTACTAGTGCCGGTAAAAATAATAGCGGAGCTTACGGAGGTGTGGTGACTATTGATGATGATAGCGACGGTGATGATATTATTGAGGCCAAGACCAGTGTTCCGGAACGAGAGGGCGTCCGTGGTGTTAATGACACGGATGAGGACCTTGATGAAGACATCTATTATAATCATGACGAAGATGCACACGTAGGTTACGGTACCTATTCGGAGGAATCGGATGATCCGGCTACTCCTCACAGGTTTCTTGATGCCGATGCGTGTCATGCTAATCTTTGGCCGGTACTCATTATTCATTATTCTTTAACTCGTTCTATTTCTGCGTTACGTATTGCGAGGTGCCCATTTATGCCCTTAATTCATTTTCCATCTTCTCTTCACGGAGTTGCCGACACTTTCGGAGACACGACGGACTCCATTCAAGACATCTACCCCAATCCTTTCCAAGATGCGAGAGGTATCGACCCTTTGCTTCACTCTTTTTTTTTTTAGTTTCCCTTCATCTAACTACTCGTCCTTGAGCATACACTCTGCGACCTATTTAGTATCTTGCACCCGTGTGTATATTTTTTTTTAGATTGGGCATGCCACGAGAAGATATGGAGATTATGCCCATCGTAACCTCCCTTACAAACGCCCGACACACGGTGAAGTGGCACAAGCCGTGCCTCCTCAAGCAACGCCCGGGGTGAGATGTACGCATCTCGGGAGGCATTTGTCGTTTAGTGTCTTCCTCAAAGAAGTATCAAGCTTGCTACTTCGTCACCTCTTCGCTGACTTTCCGAGGTGTAGCCTCCTCTTTGCAAGGGATATTGCCTCTCTCACCCAACATTCAATCACCCCTCCGGAACTTGGAACCTCATAGCCTGCCACCCCTTCCAACCGCTCGGTCAAGCGGATTAGTTACTTCCAATGACGGTTGCGTTGGTGACACTTTTATTGGGAATGTTCCTACTAGTTGTTCATCGAGAAAGGGCATGTCTTGGCTAGAGTGGGAAGAGCCTTTTGCTACATTCAAGGCCTTCTTTGACGGTGGTGTCAAGATTCTTCGATCTACCGATGAGCTCCTTCCCCTTTGTCACGGGTTTAATGGCTATACACCATTCCAAGGTGCCTTTGTGTATCAGGAGACAGTTGAAGCTTTGAGAAAATTCACGAGATAGGTATGGGAATTTGCGGAGATCACGGGCATCACCTCTTCTTTTTCAAAGAGCGCTGCATTTCGGGCTCTTGGTTTGGTAGTTCATGGGATAGATACCATGCGGCTCCTGGACATTCTGAGATCACAAGCTCCTTTGTTGGCGAGACGCAATCTGCAAGGCCATGACTTTGGGGTTTCGTGTGCATTTTCTTGAGCTTGGTGAGGAACCTAGCACGTCTTTGTGTTTGGGGCACGGGCCATCCATAACATGGGATTATCATTTGAGCCTGATGAAGTGAAAGTTGCGGTGATGCTTTGAATCTCAAGCGGCGTGGAATTGGAGGAACAGCGCCGGAGATTGCATGCCCTACTTCTTGCCAATGGTGTTTACGTAGACGATCTTGAATGCGTGGTGGAGGCGGCAGCCGGTCTTCTCATGAAGCTTCTTACATTCTTTACACATCGTAACTTTAAGGTTTGAAACTCTTCACCCTCTCCTTTGCTTTTCCTTCATTTGTTTTTGTTTTAGGCAAGGTCTTCCAGCGCCATCTGTTTTAACATCTATCCTCCTTTTGCTTTGGCGGGTAGCGTCGCTTGGCGATGGAGCTAGCTAGCTTGGCATGTAGTAATTTTTGGGCTGCAGGATGTACCGATCCTTTAGCGTAGTTGGTCAATTTGGCTTGAGTTGTATTTTGAGAGCTTAAAAGAACTCGTGTTGTTGTATTCTTGAAACAGCATTGTCACATACCCTCTGTTAAAACTTTGGTTTGGAATGCTTAAGATGTCAAGTTTTACCTGTTACGCACATTACGCTTGGTTGAGATAATGAGATGCACGATCTTTACGCTTCTTTCTGAGGTTGGGATAGCCTTAAAAGCAGGGTAGATCTTGCCGAAATTCCAGCAGGATTTTATTCGACATTTTCGATATCTGACTCCCTTGCATGTCTCATTCGGTTAATACGAACCCAAGTGCACCTTCTGTTACGCCTTTAGAGAGATTAGGCTGATGCGGGATATTTTTATTATTATTTTTTGAAGGTTCTTTTGGAGCCAAATGACATCCTAGTTTTCTTCAAATGTACCCTTGGTTCGTGACTTGACAACATACACACTCTATTGCACGCTTTCTTGTAATAGCCTGGCCTTACCAATCCACGATTATTTTGCTTAAGCACGATGCTTGCTATCAACTCGGGCTCGTCCTAATGACTTTGCTTGGCACGCTTACTGCTGAGTAGCATTAATACTTTATTGCTGTATTTTAGCGTAATGGAAGTTTGAAATGTAGCAAGGCCAAGATTCCAGGGGCAGCTTTTTTTTTTCTTTTCAAAAATACTCCTTCATTTTCATTTCAAGGCTCATGCTACCATAATGGTGCATTTACAAAAGTTTCCATATCATAGGAATATAGAAGGAGGTCATATTTAAAATAAAAAGAAATGCAATAACAAAGCGGGTAAGATATCAAGCTAACTTAGCGGTAGTAAGACTTGAGCCACTTCCCATTGATAGGATCCGGCGGTGTGCCTTCCTTGCGAGAGACTAAGCGATAATAGCCACTGCTTTGTGGACCTCCTTGACTACAAGCGGACCTTCCCAATGTGGGGCAAACTTGGAAGGTCCCGATACTTGCCTTCTCACATGCTCAACAACTTTTAGCACAAGGTCTCCTGGCTTGAAGGCTTGAGGCTTGACTGCCTATTGTAAGCACAGGCAACAGTTTTGTGGTAGAGTGCTGTCCTTCTTTAAACCTGCTCTTCTTTCGTCCAAGGCTTCAAGGTCCACTAAGCGCCGGTTTGAGCACGACTTTGCATCCCATTCCGGATCATTGACGGTGATACTCTAGCGGTGGGGATTGTAATCTCGACAGGAGATATGGCATCGAGACCCGTACACAAGTGAGTAGGGTGAAAAGCACGTGGCGCTTCTTGGAGAAATACGGTAAGCCCATAAGGCATACGGCGGTGAACATTCCACCCTCCTTCGTACTCATACACCATTTTACTCAAAATTCTCGGTAAAGTTTTATTTGTGGTTTCACCTTGACCATTTCCTGCGGGTAATAAGGAGTAGAACGACGATGCTTGATACCATAGCCGCTAAGCGTGGAGCTCACTTGCTTGTTAACAAAAGGCGTGCCATTATGCGTAATGATTTTGTATGGAATTCCAAACTTGCACACAATATATTCACGAATGAAATTTGAGATAGCAGCCGGTGGCTTTAGAAGAGGAATTGCTTCGACCCATTTTGTGAAGTACTCTGTGGCCGTGAGAATCCATATATTGCCGTCAGAAGGTGGGTGGATAGTCCCGATCAAGTCAAGCCCCCAAGTGTGAAAGGGCCAAGGAGTACGCATGTCCTGCAATAATGTGGGAGGCTTGTGGCTTAAATTGGCATGGATTTGGCATGTATGGCACCTTTTCGCAAAGTTGTGTGCATCGTTCTTCATGGTAGGCCAGTAGTACCCAAAACTTAGCAGCTGCCGGTAGAGTCTCTTCATTCCCTGGTGCTCACCACATTCTCCAGCGTGTATTTCTTGCATGACTTGATGTGCTTCTGATTCTCCTAAGCATTTCAACGGTTCTCCATTGAACCCTTTACGATAGAGAGTAGATCCATCTATGAAGTACCTCTTTCTTGTCTTTTTAAGCTTGTAAGCATGTTTGGAATTGGCGGAGAGTCCCTCAATAAAGAACGCTAAATATGGAGCCCTCCAATCCTCTGCAAGTGAGATAGTGAAAGATTCTTGAGTAGAAAGTATCGTAGAACAAGCAGGGCAAGCTGGATTGGATCTCGTTGCTTGTCTCTTCATTTACGGCCAATAATAACCTTTGCGTTGCGGCGCCGATACAAGCGATTCTTGGTTCCAAGGCTGCAAGTGGCGTTGTGCATTTCTTGCAACCTTCTTTGTGCTTCCGTCATCCCTATGCAGCGGGTCAAAATACCTCCGGAAGGCGTCTGTAAAGTTCCCCAAAAATGATTGCATAGTCTTTCAAGTCTTTAAGGTTGCCTCCTTCACTGTCCTTCTCCAATCATTTTCTTCCAGTAGCTCGTCTGAGCCATTGCTTCAACCAACGGCATATCTCTCTTTATTACGGTGATGTTGGGCTGTTCTTCAACAAATGAAAGCTTCGACCCCAATGTAGCCAAAGCATCAGCATACCTGTTAGTAATCCCTGGTATGTGCTCCAGCACAATTTGCTTGAAAGAACTAATAAGCTTTTCGGCAGCTGTACGATATGGGGCCAAGGTTGCTTCCTTCACAGCAAAACTTCCCTGTGATTGGCTTAATACCAAGTTTGAGTCACCAATGACCTTGATCTTCTCTATGCCCATTTCTTTTGCCGTAGCCAATCCCATAATGAAAGCTTCATACTCAGCTACATTATTTGTACATGGAAAATTCAACTTGAATGTGAGAGCCGTGGCCTGCCCCTGCGGACTAATGAGTACAACTCCTGCTCCTCCACCATTCGATGTAGAAGAACCATCAAAGTAGAGGGTCCATGGTTCCTCTTCCGTAGCCATAGCAATTGTTTCGTGACTCTCCCGAACTTCTTGGGAGAGAGTGGACTCCTACCTTCAGGAAACAAGGCCAACATATCGACCACGACTTGCCCCTTGATAGCTTTAGGAGTTATGCATGTGATATCAAATTCAGATAGTTGTAGTACCCAACGTGCGAGGCGTCCCGACGGCACCGGTCTTGTGAGCAAATACCTTCTGGGTCGAGACTTCACCATGAGCTGCGACTTGTGAGCAAGGAAGTAATGGCGTAGTCGTTGTGCCGCATAGATAAGAGCGAGACATAAGAGCTCCGTCTTTGGGTATCTTGTTTGGCTCCCCTTAAGCATGCCTTACATAATAAATAGGGCTCTCCTCTCCATTATGATCATCTTGGGCAAGTAAGGCTCCCACTTTGCTATGTTTGTTGCAGCCAAATAAAGTTTGAGTGGGAATTCAGGAATGGGTGCCTTCATGGTGGGTAGCTTGGTAACTAGTCGTTGCACATCTTTGGTAAGTCTCTGGCATTCCTTGCTCCATACGAATGGTCTGCCCTTCTTGAGTAGAGGAGTAAAAACCCCTATTACCGCTGCAAGGCCAGGGATAAAACGCCGAATATATGACAACCTTCCAATAAAGCTCTTCAATTCTTTTGGATTTTTAGGCGGTGTGAGGGAGCCAATGGCCCTTGTCTTCTCGGGATCCACGTCTATGCCGCGTTGGTGTACCTGGAATCCTAAGAACTTGCCGGATGAAACTCCGAATGCACACTTCTTCGGGTTCATTTTTAATCCATACAACCGACACCTTTCCAGCACCTTCCTCAGGACTTCCTGATGGCCCTCTCTGGTCTTTGACTTTACTACAAGATCGTCTACGTAGTCTTCCACTTCTTTCCCCATCATATCATGAAACACATTGTCATGGCCCGTTGGTAAGTGGCACCGGCGTTTTGAGACCGAAGGGCATGACAGTGTAGTAGAAATTCCCGTATGGCGTCAGAAATGCTGTCTTCTCGGCATCACAGGAGACATTTTTATTTGATTATAGCCACTAAATCCATCCATGAATGATAGTAAACCTTGCCCTGAGGTTGAGTTGATCAAAATATCCATGTTAGGCAGCGGGAATTCATCCTTTGGGCAAGCTTTGTTGAGGTCTCGGTAGTCTGTGCATATTCTTATCAAGCCAGTCTTCTTTTTACAGGGACTATATTTGCTAGCCAAGTTGGATGCTTGATTGGCTTGATGAATCCAGCTGCTAGGAGCTTCTCAATTTCCACCTTAATCGCATCTCAACCACGGATGAAAGTTCCTTCTTGGCTGCACAACGGGTTTGGTACCAAGCTCAATATTCAAAGTGTGACTTACTAAGTTTGGATCCAAACCAGGCATTTCCTCGTAGCTCTGTGCGAACACATCCTGAACTCCTTCAACGGTGAGTTAAATCTTCCTTCTCCTTACATGTCAAGTGGATACTAACGAGAAATGGGCCTTTGGACAGAAGTGTCGTTACTTAAGTCGATTGTTTCCGGTGTTCAACTCGCCATCGACCCATCTTGCATGTGCTTAGGTGTCGTCATTGTTTCTGGAAAGCGCAAAGCGTGGGTGCTTTGCCATCTGGTCCGGCTTGGTTATCGGCTTGCATTACTTCTTCTCCATACTCGGGGCTCTCCCATAAGACACGGTTGGGCCCCCAAACCCGTCATAAGCGGTATCTTGTGCGTCCGTCCGTGATGTAACTTTTGAGCAGGGCTGAGCGTAAGCATGATTATTGGCTTACGGGTGCCTCTTCCTTTCTCGCTCGACAATAGTTATAAGCTCCTCATTGCTAAGATCCTAAATTTCCATCCACGAGGGTAGATACATTCCACAAGCTTTGGAAGGGCTGCTTCCAGCACATGTACATTCAGTGTAGAACTCTGCTTCTGAATAATGGGCTTCGTTTTGATTGAAAGGTGCCTGGTTTCCTGGTATGCGAATTGGCCTCAACCCGATTCTTCCCTTCACACATTGATGGTAAGTAGAGACCACTAGCTTATGCTTGTTGATCCATGGCCTTCCAAGTAAAGCATGGTAGGCTACATCCACATCCACTACATAGAACTTAGTAAGCGAGCGAATTGGCCCCACCTTCAAGTTTATCTGTAAGTAACCGACTGTAACCTCACTCTTATTCCCAAAACCGCTGATGCTTGTTTGTGACTGTACTATCTTTGACAACGGAATGTTAGCTGCCGTAAGCACTGACAACGGTAATATATTGACAGATGAGCCTGTGTCTACCAAAGCCCTCCTTATGAATACATCATTAATCTGGCCCTCCAAATAAAGTGGCCTCCTGTGATCTGGATATGGGACCTCCATGTCTTCGTCTGTGAAAACAATAGCATTGTCGTTCTCCAAAAACGATCTTGGCGCTTGAGCAGTGAAGCAATGCGGACTATACTCTACAGAGATGTTCATGAGGGCTACGACGGCTGCTTCCCTTGCTTGTGGTCCAAAGCCAAGCTGATCAAAGAGTGACTTGAACTTTGGATTTCTCTGGAGAACCTGTGAAGCAGTAGGCCCCTGCTTTAGGCCTAAGTAACGCCCCATCACACCTATTTCAACCACGTGAGATTGTGAAATGTTACAATGACCATCTCTTGAGATTCTTGCAAACCAGACGAGGCCCCCAAGTGGTGTTCCTCTGGCATGTCTAATATGAATATCTCACTGCTAGAACCATCGTCCCATCCTTCGGCAGGTGGCCATGGAGTGTTGTAACTCGAAGGCCTTGAGTATTTGCACCAATAGGCTTTCTCCATATTTCCGCAAGGCTCCCAAATAGCTTCCGGCGGCTTTGGGTCATTCCTCCATAGGTGGCATAATTCATCGTCGTCAAGCAGGTCATCAGAGCACGTGATGACGACAGCTACCTCTTTTCCTCTTCTCTTTGGCAATGGGTCTTCATCGATGGTCTGCTTCCTAGAGGGGAGCTCAAGACTTCCCTCATGTATCTTGGCATGTAAGATCCTTCTCAAGGTTTGACAAGCAGTGGTCGGATGCCCCACAAATTGATGATAGCGGCGGTACCTAGGATCACCCTTTTCTTCTCTAGTAGGGACTTTGTAAGGCACGGGAGGTTTAATTGCACCATCTGCGAACATTGTATCGAGGATAGCATGAAATTCCTCATCCTTGCACGGGATTGGCGGATACGTCTCCTGTCTTTTCTCTTGCGTGAGTTGTAGTGATTGGACAATTTGTCATCCACAGCCAATGTTTGGTGGGCTTCCTTCTTTTCGCTCCTCCAATTTCTTTGCGGTCTGTTTGACGGACATGCTTGTCTTCCTTATCGCCTCCATCGATCGCGAAAATTGGCTAATGCCAATATTCTCCAGATAAACCCTATAATCTGACACAATGTTACTTATGCAGATTTCAACCAATGCTTCCTCATCTTTTTCGTCATAGCAGTCCAATGCCAAGTCTCTAAACCGACGCACGAAATCCACGAGGTCCTCCCCATGCCTTTGGCGCGTATTATTAAGTTGAGTCGTGGTGACCCTTTCCTCATGCTTGGAAATACTTCTTACAAAACACCTTGCTAAGTCCTCCCAAGAGCGAATGGATCCTGGTGCCAATGTTGTGTACCATGTGTAAGCACGATCAGTGAGACTTTTTGAAAACTCCGGAAGACGGAGATTGTAATCACCAGCATGTGGCCCCAAGGCGTCGATGAAGCGACTGACATGTTCCTTTGGGCTCCCTTTCCTTCCGTCAAACAGGACAAAGCTGGGTGTCTCGTAACCTTTAGGGTAAGGCTGCTGTAGTAGACTAGATGGATATGGCGGCTGGGGGATATACTTCCAATCTTCCTGACTTCGATTCCGCTCCTTTTCCAGCATGGCAATGACATCCTCTTGGGTAACAAAGGAAGGTCCCTTTTGCTCAGAACCTTTTCCAGCAGCGGCAGATTCCTCCTGGGCCGGTTTCTCATGCTCTCCATCGCTTGGCTTAGAGGCAGAACCCTTTAGTTCTTTGATTGTTGCAGCCATTTCTTTGCAGGTTTGCCCCATAGCTTGAATAGCTGCAATGAGATCGATGAGAGTGTAAGTTCCTTCACTCCCAGGCTCTTCTTCTCCATGAGGAGCATTTTGCCTTGACTCGGAATCGGCATGGTTTATCTCATCTTGGGAAGCCACGGTGTTGCTTCGGTCTTCTTCCTTGGAGGCATTGGTGACAATAGTGGCACGATTCCCACAGAGTCGCCAATTTATGTAGGGGACCTTTTCTTCCAGCTGACTACAGGTGGGCTGGGCTGTAAGGAGTAAACCGATGCAAGTGTCCCTTGTGCACGAGTTCGAAAATCAAGCCCCAAGGATGTCTCGAAAGAGCAATGAAACCTCGGAAACTCCTTGGTTACCTTCACCAACGAAAATAACAATGGATTACGAGATAAATCTTCTAGCTTGGCATGAGAGACTTGTGGCATGGGAGCAAAATTGTCATGAGTTTAGTGCTTAAGGAGGGAGCTGTGAATTCCTATAAAAGACAGAGGTTCTAGGGAAGGAGAAAGAGATTATGAGAGGGTTTGATAAAGGGGAGAAGGATGGAGAAGAACAATGGGTGGCCTTAGTGATTTCCAGCACTTTGACAGATTTCCAAGCTGATGTAAACTCACGAGCTGCACTGCTTGCCGTAAAAGGGGAAATAACGGGAATTGAGAAGTAAGGCACGAAAATTACTCGGTTGCAAATGAGAGAAGGAGCTTGCTCTCTGAAGGGTGTGTTCCCATCGATGGGTTGAAGATGTCTTACTTATAGCGGTGGGAGCTGCTCTTCTCCAAGAAACCCTAGTGGTTTCTTCCCAAGCTTAGCTAAACTTTTCTCTACCTTTCTTCTTCTCCTTCTTGACTTAACCCATGGTGGCAAAGTCAGCTCTGCCCAATCCCACAAAATCAGGGATTTTGGGCGCTCGATGCTTCTCCCTGCAACTGCATCAGAGGAGCTTCCATTCTCACCCATCTTCTTTCTCCTCTTTCTTCCTCTTTCCATGGCCAAATCAGATGAAGGAAAGGAAATGGGTTCACCTGCTGGTTTAGGGGATGGCATCCTTCTCTGCGTGCCAAAATCCTCTGGTCCCTTGAATGCTTTTGCTTGGAACTTGTTCTCTCCATGTGGAGCTTCCCAGCAGCCTTTCTCACGTGGCTCCCCTCTTCAGCCAAATACTGAGGGCTTGGACTTCCCCTATTCAAATGGTATGGGTCTTTTATCATAGAAGGTAAATTTATCCAGGGCTATGTTCACCAATTATTTGGGCTTTGTGGGCTACCTAAAGTAATGGGTTATTTTTACTAAGGTGATGGGCTATTTTCTCCTTTGCACTTACCCACATATCTGGACCTAAGAAATGGGCTTGAGTCTCGAGGCTCCCAAGCAACCCGAGCTCTTCATTTCTTGGCCCATCAATGGGCCCCATGACAATTTATTTCCATCCATACCACAACCCACTCAAGCAAGCGGGTTTTGAGTGGCTTGGGCCCACTTAAGCTTGTAATGTGCTTGGGTGTGAAATAATAATTTCGCACTTGGCACGGCATGTCGCTTCGGCATGCTTTTAATTATGACGCTTGATAATTGGCATGAATTTGTAGAGCTCAGTGCATTTCATAATTTTTAACCTCAATTCCCGGCATGGTGGATTTCTCATTTGGCATGGCATGCGGAGTGTGACTCGTGCACTTCGTGTGCTTCAAATCAGTCTTTTCTCAATAATGAATCGTTTTTGGGCGGGCATTTACTTGGGCCCAACCATGGATTTTTTGGGTCTCAACACTTATAAAAAAATAGACAAAATTTACTTCCGCATTTTCATAAATATCAATTTTTATAAAAACTTTCAAAAATAACTAAAAATTCACCTAAAAATACTTAAATGCCCTTAAGACTAAAACCCACCGAAGAAAAAACTATGATGGGTTCAGCTGCCCTCAACTATGTGGTTAAGGAATTAACTTTTGGAGACATGGGGAAATAAATACTCATATTTTCTGGAGAAATATAGATAAACAGTAGGTATTTTATAATCCTTGGAAACTGGGTGGATTAGAAAGTCAATCTAATAAGCTTTGCTGCAAAAACTTGTTGAGGGTTGGTTTGTAAAAATCTTTGTGTGAACTGAGGCGATCATGTTCTTTGTAACAAAGCTTGGTGTGGGAGACCATGGATGTGTTGATGGATTGGCGATCCTCGGCGAAGCTTTCATTATCGTCATAGTGAGCTAACCAGGTTTTGGTAGCCGGTGGAGTAATCCAGATTTCAAGCTTCAAAGAACTCAAGTTCTGAGAGAAAGCGAATTGCACATGTAATCGGTCTTTTACAATTTCTGTCATAATAGCTTTGCATTGGGAGCATACAAATCTTATATTCTTATGCAACTATATGCTTATTCTTTCAAATTTTTACTTTCTCAGCCTTTTACTACAATTGTAGTGTTTAGGAACTTTTGTTTTCAAGTTTATTACCTTTCTATACACTCACTGGTGCACTATTCAGTCATGACTGCAGTAAGTTGTATGGCTTAAGAATGTGATTGATGGTATTTTGGAGATATTACATTTAAACCCTGATTTGACTCACGATGACATAATGAAGTACATATATAACAATAAAGAGAACAAAAGCTGGATTCAAGACTGCTTTTATTTTCTTCTAAATTGCTTCGTGAGTTACTTAAGTTCCATCTTTCCTTCGAGATCTTTAGATTGAGTGGTACACAATCAAATAAAGTAATAACTACAAAAATTAAATATCAAAAATTTAAAACACACCATAACGCCACTCAATATTAAACAAAACTCCTACGAAAATCAAAGAATTGAAGCAGCAAACTCAAAAATCAAAATTGTAAATCCAAGCAAACAACATATACCTGTGTTAAACTAAATTATGACGAAAATCACATAATGGAAGCAAAAACCTCAAAATCATAAATCCAAGCAATCAACAGTTTCACACTCAAACACACAAAAATTGCATCGCACAACCATATTTATATGCAAAACGAAATTAACGACATTAAAAAGTGGACAGTGGACTCAGATTGAACTCCATAGAAAACCTAATTAAAGACAAATGCGATCGAAAATCATAAATTTGAAACTATAACTCCAAATCTCCAAATTGAAACATAATCGTGAATCAAAAACCAACCAAAACTCAAAATCTTTGAAAATACAGCAAAAACATATTCAGAAACACGATTTCAATTTCAAAATATCAATAAATAAAAACTAGATATGAATTCATATTGGAAGAATAGAAATCTAATTGTAACATTCCGAACAAAAATATTATAAATAAAATAAAATAATATTAATTAATTAATAAATAATGGAATTAAAATTTATCGGGTGAGTAAGGGTAAAATGGTCAATTTTAGTTGGGAAAATAATTTGGGAAATTGAGCAACGCTGTTGCATAGAGCTCGTCGTCTTGAGTCCGTAGACAGGCAGCATGCTCAATTGAGTTAAAACGATCGGAAAAAGATTTAAAAATCATAAAGGGCAATTTTGACCGTAGTAGATTTAAAGTTGACTTTTTGTTCAGGAATAATTTTGGAAAATTTCTTGGCCCCATTACGTAGAGCGTGAGCTCATGAGTTCATAGACACATGGTGGACTCAAATCGGACTTAAAACGAGAAAGTTTCAGTTCTACGAAGTTTGGGGTAAAATTGGAAGTCAAAAAGTTAAAAATTTTAAAAAGATATCAAATTCTCTCTCCCCCCGACCGGCCTCTCTCCCTCTGTTTAGCGGGCACTGTAGCGCAGCCCATTCTAGGCCATTTTTCGGCACCATCCGGCGTGAACGGCCACGCAACCTTCACGAGAATTGTTCCCCACATCCTCATCTACAAAACCCATATAATATCCGAGCCAATTAGCCCAAGAATAGGCCAATTTCTCAGCTAGAAGAGAAGACCCGTTGGCCCTTCGAAACTGGTAATACCAGTTGGAACGCCCAAGTTCGGCCACGATCGCCACCATATTACACCCAAAAGCATGCCGTACCTCTCCTCTACCTTTTCCCTCAAAGACCCGACCCCAAACCTCGTCGGATTGTGCAAATCAACATTGGGAAGTTTCTAGGTTTTCCTACGAGAAAACCTTCGATTCCGCCACCTCTGATTAATTGGTTTTGTAAAATGCACTCCCATCGTTGATTTTATTTCCTCACTATAGAATAGGAAACAACGAAAGCTTTCTCTCATTCTTGATATGTTTGCATTTGATAGTATTCTCATCAGATAATGTAACTTAAAATGGATTAAGAAACTTGGTTCTCATTATTTTCATATTCATATGAACGTGACGAAGTGGGGGTGCATAAAATTTTCTTTAGATTTTCAAAAACCTTACTAAAAGTATGGTCTTCACAAGTGAAAACCAAGAATTAGATTGATCTCATACCCATTCATTCTCTCCTCAATTCTTGACTTCCCTAAGTAAACATATCACACTCTTTGCAAGGGCTTGAAGCTCATAATCCTAGCCAACAAGGGAGGATTTTGGTTCCTTACTACATTAGGATTTTGATTACTTACCCATTTATCTAGTCCTATTATAATTGAGATTTATTTCCTATTGTAATTTATATTCATTTTCTATTGTAATTTCGATTTATTTTCTATTTTATTTAGGGTTGTACTTCTTTATAAATACATCCATATTAGAGAAGAATAAAGATATGAGCATATTTGAGCATAACTGAATATTTGCCCTATTTTGTTTGACTTGATATCAGAATCAGGTTCTCTTGTGACATGTGCTTGCATTCTCCTTGCAATTTAAGTGCTCTACTCCCCCTCTCTTTAAGAGAGAGGGGAGGGGAGGGGGGGAGGGAGGGAGTGAAAAGAATATGTTTATGGATGTATCCTCATTACCTTGATGTATTCCCATGAAGATATAGCATATTTCTTGACTTCGACGACCCCTTCTCTTCAAGGGGAGAGGGGGAGTGAAGAGAAGTTTCCTCTGAATTAGAAGGAATTCTCCTTTGTCATTCCCGATGATGTTGATGTGTTTTGATCGGTCTTTATAACATAAAAAACCCTAACCCTAAACACTACCTATTTCTAATGTGCTATACACCTAGCCTATAATCCTAGCCTGCCGTTGGCATCTACCTTGCCATTGTCGCCACCTCCTACCTTGGTATTGTCGCTGCTGCCACCACCCGGCCATCCATCACCATGCCAAATGTTGATGCCTTTATTTCTTCACTTGCTTCTGGTTCTACTTCACCTACTGCTTCTCCTATCCCTATTGTGATGGTTCATACTGAATCGTCCACCAACCTACTCTTAGGATTCAACTATGCGATTTGGGCTTCGATGATCGAACTCTATGCTACTTCACAAGGAAAATTGGGTTACCTAACTTGTGACTCTGATGCCCTAGATTCCAAAGATCCACAATTTGGAAAGTGGAAAATTGATGATGCTACCGTGAAAAATTGGATGATGCGCACTTTGGAACCTAGTTTGTTGAATATGTTTCATACTTACCTATTGCCATGCTCACAGGGTTTCTGTGTTCTGTCTTAGCTACTACTGTGCTCATAGGGTTTCTGTGTTCTGCCTTGTCTCTTGTCGTGCTCACAAGGTTTATGTGTTCTATCTTACCTACGACGTGCTCACAAGGTTTACGTGTTATGCCTTATCTCTTTGTCGTGCTCACGGGGTTTTACGTATTCTCGCTTTACTTCATCGTGCTCACGGGGTTTTACGTGTTCTGCGTTACCTCTTGTCATGCTCACGGGGTTTATGTGTTCTTCTGTGTGCCCTATTTGTTAGGGTTTGTCAGTTGTTTCACTTGTGCTTTATGACAAGGCCTTCTCTACAGCTTGTTCAATTGGTCAATGTCGAGTATAGTGTTCTATGACTCGCTTGTCAAGTTAGGCATGCAAAATATCTTTGCACCAACTTGAGGGGAGTGTTGGCGAGTCCTTACTTAATTAGGATTTTGGTTACTTACCCATTTATCTAGTCCTATTATAATTGAGATTTATATCCTATTGTAATTTATATTCATTTTCTAATATAATTTTGATTTATTTCTTATTTTATTTAGGGTTGTACTTCTTTATAAATACCTCAATATTAGAGAAGAATAAAGACATGAGCATATATGAGCATAACTGAATATTTGCCCTATTTTATTTAACATGGTATCTGAGCGGGTTGATTGACTGTGCTTGAATTGGGCCTTTACCCTTACCCAATATGTGGTGTTTACATGTTGCGCTTGAATGTTTATCCCTACCCCTTATCCAACACATGGTGTTCACGTGTTGGGCTTGAATGATTGACTTTGATGTGGACTTGGCTCCACGTGTGGCTCACTATGTGGTGGTCCAACGTGAGGGAGCGTGTTAAAAAATATAAGTCTCACATCGGAAACTTAACTAAATAAACTATAACTTATAATAAGTGATTCCACTCCTAATAACACTCATGCCTTTTGTGATAAAACCACACATCTACTTGGACTTTATAGGTGGTTAAGTTTGGGACAATATCGGTGTTGTTAGTAGTGGGCATAAGCCTGTCTCTCTGAAATTTAACAGTGGTTAAGAGCAATTTCCTGCATCCGAGGTACTGTGTTGAATCCCATTTCCCACAATATCGCTTGGAAAGAACAAAAACATGTCACGCTCCTCCTCTATTTAGGATCCTTCAATCATAAGAAATATATCTTAATTAACGTTTTGCCACTAATTCGCGCCAAATTGCGTGATACTTGGCCACTGATTTTAAGCTTTGCCCCAATAGCAGAATCTTATTCAACAATATATATATATATATGTTTTGGTTGAGTGGTGGTGACATGAAAAGTTCAATAAAGAAAGAAAATGCTTGTGAGAAATTGGCTGAAGTCATGATTGGGGGAGCTAGAAGAACTCAACTGATGTGATAAACTGGGGTAGTGTTCAGAAATAACAAACATCAGAATCCCATTTCATTTTTCCTGTATACAATTGGATACAATACAGAGGCTACAAGTCCCAGAAACCTCTCTGTCTCTCAAACTCAAAGAAAGAGACAAAGGAATAGATTGATTAGAAAATTTTAGATTCTGATACAATTTACAATGCACTACTGCTGCTCCTGCTCACAGCATCTTTCTATAATTTAAAGGAAATATTTAATATATCTACCTATGGGCTTGTATGTATAATTAGTACATGGTAAAAAAAAAATTGCAAGGGACAGAAGCTTTCTCCAAAGGATGAAAGTTTGTGCACACAATATAATCTACATGGCTGAAGAAACAAGAAATTGGTTTCAAGTAGTCTCTTCAGCAAATACTTTATATATGAAATCACGAAAGCGCCTTGAATATTGTCTTGGATCAACGGCTGAGATCGAAGTTGGGTCATATTGGATGGATTTGTATGCATGCTCCAGCTTCTTGCTAATGTCATAGTCTTGAAGTATGTCTATGATCCCAAAGAACATTATCACTTCATAAAACTCCCCTGTTGGGTCTCCCACAAGCTGAAACTCACAATCACTTTTTCTCTCAGTCTTTTCAACTCTTGCTGGCATATTCAGCCCCAGTTTAATACTAGCCCACCTGCAATAGCAATATTTTTTCAGAACAAAATTTCCAGTTAAATTTATCATTTTCAGCCTCTAGCTTTGTTTTAATCACATAAAAGATAAAACCAGATTACTTGGAATAACATGTTGAAATTACTTAACTTAAGCAGCAAGTAATGATTTAATTAGAAAGAGATTTCACCTCGATGGGTCTAAAAGAAGCTGATCCATGTCTGCTCTTGAAAGGCGGGGGGTTCCATCGCTCTCATTTTCAGCTGTGAGAAAGAAAACATAGCAGCATCTTGTATGGTGAGCACATTGTTAATCCAAAGTGGAGAAGAAAAACAAAAGAGAGCACATAAAAATCAATAACCAGTAGGAGTGAGGGCTCCAGAAGGAATCAGATCCCCGGCAGCTGATGTATTTCTGAAATGAAGTCCAACCAGCAGACTATAATCCATTATTCTCTCCTGTTCAAGAAACTCACAATCTCTATCAATTTGCCTGCAAAACAAGGCCAACAACAGGAAAAAAAAAACAGAAAAGGAATTAAAGTTTCATTGAGTTGACAAGAAGAAAACAAAAGAATGGAAAGCAAAAGAAAAGAAGAGCAATTCACCTGCAAAACTCTTGAAACCATGACTTCTGAAGCCGGAATATAAAGTTAAGATCAAGGTCTTTAAGGATAGTCATTTCATCAATCTCTGTCAAGGGCTTATCTGTTGTTCGACCAAGGGAAGACCCCTTCAAGTCAAAACGCCTATGAATCGTGTATTCAGAACAGAAAAGGTTCCCCATAATGATGAACCGCACCTGGATCATAAGATAATCATACAATTGAATGCTTAATCTATTTGTGGGATATGTTAACATTAATGGCCATCTTTCTCCGAATGACAGACGCATAAATTTAAACTAGTTACAGGTGGACAAATACCTTCTTTTGAATAGGTTGGCCAGTTAGTTTTACACAGTGCAGACCATAAAATTTAGTCACTAGAGTGTTCTCGTATGCCCGAACATGGTTATAATAGGCTGATAGCATCCTCATAAGCACCTAGTTCATCATGAAACACAAATTAGCCAAGTACTTAGTTAGAACCAATGTTGATTTGTAACAGAAAATATATGAGGGGAGTAGAAATAGAGCTCACTTTTACTTCTGCCTTCTTCATAGTTTTGATCATATAGCGGTCGTCATTGGTCAAGTAAAAGAAGCTGCCACTTTTACCAGGAGAAGAGAGTTCCCGAAGAGCATCATTCCCACAGATTGATAGCATGTAGTCAGCTGCATCGACCTTGAACAACTTCCTAAGAGTCCTGAAGAGAACAAATTTTACATGGTAATCAATAAGCTGTTAGAAAATGAACTAACAATGTACATCAAGTGACAATCGTGTACCAATTAAACATATCCTGTTCTTTGTCGCAATGTTAAAGAAACAAGCAACAACAAGCTATGTGCATGCTCTTTATACAAGGGCAGACCTGAAGACTAAAGGGCAGTAATCCTTCCATTTAAATTCACAGGACTGGTGTGGTGGAGTATATTTGGAGCCTTCTGGAGGAAATCTTGTCCAATATTTTTCCCTGGGGTCGAAAGCCGAAGGCTTCAAGTCAAGGGATCCAGATGGACCTGGTCTTCCAACAGAATGCCTGTGCATGGAATTATTCCACATACATCAAATGACTGGCATAACACTACAGGAATCAAATCCATAACAGCATGAGACAAATTACACTGCTGTAATGATCCTTGATTCATAAATAATAATAAAGAAGGAAAAATACTACATATTTTTGTTGTGTGAAGATGGATATAATTAGTGTATCATAGAAAAAGTTTAACCAAGATAATATGAAAAAGAAAAGAAATAGGTGAAATGAAAAGTAAAAGGAAAAAGGAATAAAATCCCAGTTAATAGTTTATCAAAACCTGATTCCTAGCTGCAAATTGAGCATGAGTTCATAATTTTTGTGCCCCTTGCTGATTGTTTCCCTTGTCTCCTAGCCGTCTTAGATACCTTCATTGCCAGTCCCCTTTGATTCCCATCTTCCACATGTAAACCCATCAAATCTTCAATCAATTCTCCCCCACAGTAGAAGGCCTATGACCACCAGCATTACAAGGTGGATCATGATCACCACCATCCCACATTTGCAGCCTATCAAATGGTCTATCCAACCCTACACTTACCCTTCCGTCCACCGACATTCTTCTTGGCTTAACACTCTCACCCTTTGCTGATCTCCACACCGCAAGCTTCTTCTGCGATGGCAAAATCGAAACCTTCTCCCCGGGACATATTTTACAATCCTTCAAATCAACATTGTACACATCTTGAGGGTTCCATTCAAGATTGGCATCTGGAGATGACTGGGATGGATAATAAGTCCCATTTTGCTCACTTGGATCCTTACTCCAATTCCCTACATAAAGACTCCCATCAGGCCATCTGAAAGTCCCATTCCCTTTAGGCACCGAATCTTCCCAATTTCCATCATACCTATTCCCATTACTCCAAATAAATGACCCTTTTCCACAAATCACTCCATTCTTCCATTCCCCAGTATAATTATCCCCATCCTTCCATTGATACCTCCCATGACCTTCTTGCAACCCGCGTCTCCATTCGCCTTCATACCAATCCCCATTTGAATAATGCTTAGTACCGTGTCCATGTTTTAAATTCATAACCCATTGTCCCTTGTAAGTGTCACCATTTGTCCCTGTGTATGTACCATTTCCATCCATGTACCCACTTTTAAATTCGCCCTCATATGTAGCCCCGGAAGGCCAACTGAACCTGCCTTTCCCCATGGTTTTGCCTTTAAACCACTCTCCAACGTACATACACCCATCGGTCCACAAGTACTTGCCTTGGCCATGAGGGAAATTTTCGCACCAAAACCGGTGTAGTAGTCTCCATTGGGAAGAATCCTATCTGCATTATATATCATTTCTTCAGGGCCACAATCACTTTCGTCACTGCTATGATCATGATCATCCTCGTCTGCATGGTCCACTGAAATTCCAAAAATGCTATTAGCACGCTTCCTTGCAGCCTGCGTTTTGCGCACCGTAGCCTCCCATGCCTTATACACACTACTACTGCTTTCTTTGCTCATCGCTGCACCAACTCTTTATATTTTCACGTTTCCATATGCATATATACAATCTTTCTACAATGAAATTTTGCAAAATAAACAACAACAACCAAAATCAAATCATTCTTGTACAAGAGAAAACATGAATCAATGCCCAGATCATGAAGAAAATGAATCAAATCGCCAATGCAGCAAGAACTAATTATGAAAACAAGGAAATTTTGAATGTTTCATTCAAAGATTTTTTTATTTTCTATTTTTTTGTGATGATATTCTTTGTTTTTGTGAAGAAAGCGAAAAGAGCGATTGAAACAAAAGAGGTGCCTTTTCTTTCTGAACCAGATCAAGAAGTGTCTGTCTGAGTTTCAAAATCTTGACAAGTGGTGAACTTATTTCCCCTAAAACCAACGCTAAAAACGGGCGGGGTTATCGTAAGGGAAGTAAGTAATTTAGGCAACATGGCTGCTAAAATGCATGTAAATGGTTATGTAGTTATGTTTGTTTGTCAACAAAAAAATGCTTATGTTGTTATATATTTCTTTTTTCCTATCAGATTATGTTGTTTCCACAAAACCAAAATATCAGGTTATGTTGTTGCGTCTAATTTTGTCGAAAATACATTACAATTACACACCTTTGGTTTTATTATTTTCCTTTTATATATGAAAAGAACAAAACAAAAACAAAAAGTTGATTTTGTTGTGCTTGTTGTTGGTGGTGGTTGCATGCAACTTCTTTTCCCAAGTTTGTTGTTGCTTTGTGGTTGAGAGAGAGTCCCGTTCATTTCCTACAAGCTCTAAGAGCCATAACAAAATTGGAGACACTGGCAGGGTCAATGTGATGGTTTCCATTCTTGCATTCTCTCGGAGTTTTCCTTTGACAAATATCTGGGAAATTAAAGGGAAAGAGAAATCTAGTTTAGCATCTTAATGCTTTCAGTAATCATCGCTTTAATCCAACTTTATACTAATGTCCCCTTTTCTTGTTGCTCTAATGGCTGCCTACCTGACTAAGCCAAGTTCTCCTCCTTGAGTTAAACTCGAAAAAGCCACCTTCAGTGTGCAAGATATTGAAATGGGGTAACATAAGATTTAAAAGTTGGATTAATTACATAATGTTGTTTTGTGTTTGATTTTGGTATCCCGAACTCGAATTGATCGATAGGGTCCCCCGAAACAAGTCTCGGGTTCGCGGTTAGTGGGTTGGAGTAGTTGGATTAAGTTATCCCAACATTATGGGTAGCATTTTCAATGTGGCCTAAATTTACATGTCATTCACATTAGTTTGAAAGAAAACATGAACTTTTTCACCTTCATTTCGCCAAGGCAGAAGAACAAATATTGTGACAGAAATGTGGACTCGGGCCATGATAATAAAAAATAATAAATAAAAGGGTAGTTTGCTTAAATTAATATGATAATCAGGCCACAAAAATTAATGACCAAAATGTAAATTTTAGAAGAATTGTAATTTTAGAAATTTATAAGGATAAATTCGTTTTTTCGGTCGTTGAAGTTAGTATTTTTTTTTATATGTTATATTTTGGAATAACTGAGCAAATAATTAAGCAAATACAAGAAAGGGCATGCAGTTACGTGAAAAACTCTAGAAATAAAACGTTTACCCATTTTTTTAAAGCAAGTGCAACGCAAATTCTAGACGTGCAAATTAGGGATCATGTTCTCTTACTAGAGAATGTTATTAAACAGTTAATTACAACCAAACATTTACATGAGTCTACATTATCTTCTAAATGGCGATATAGTAATACAGCATATCCAATTATTTGACAAGAGACCATTAGCTAAATGTGAACTGATTAGATGATAATAGTAGAGATGCACGCTACCCATTTTCATCCATCTATATTAGATCCAACGGTTGAGATGCTATACTCACGTTAAGTCCACCAAACATCCTAAACCCTATGCATCTAAGAAATATCTATTTAGTTGCTCGAGGCAAATAACCAAGCAACTCACATTTTTCCTAGCATTGAAATTGATCATATGTGCTTAAAAGGCCAAATACAGAGACCTTTTAAGCTATAGAGTCATATACAGAGGGAGGAAAGAAATGGAATAGGCAATTACCATAATGAAAAAATCTTAGTTTTCATCTGTACCCCAAGCATCATCTTTCAACTTTTGCCTCATGACTATGCGGCTTTTTCGATCATCTTCCTGTTTCTTCAAATCCACGGACCCAAAGGCTGTGGAAGGCAGTTTCAGTCCCATTCCATGCGCAATGAGCCTCTGGGCAGTTCTTACTGATGTCTGTGGCCTTTGCCGTGGCGGTTCCAGATCTAACAATGAATAATACAAGGTAAGTATGAGTATATCATCTGGCAGCCATTACAGACAAATTTTCATTCGTATCGTTTAAATCTACACAATAGAAACTAAGTATAGAGGAGTACAAAGTACCTCAAACTGCTGAGGAAGGATATGATGAATTCAGGGGATGATGCTACCTAGTACTGTGGGAGGGAGGTCACTCAATTTAAACTTGGATCCTTAATTAGTAGCAAATTCAAAATAGAAGGATAATCTACCTACCTCGTTAATAAAAAAAACTCTGTTTTTATCATCATTGCTATTCTTCCTCCTTCCTCCTTTCTCTCTTATTGTAGTTGCACCATTTCTATGTAATAATGGGTACCAGAGCAACGGACATTTGAATTAATTTCTTGTACACTTCATTTATGTCTATATTTTTTCTAATCTTTCTTTTCTAGAGGCAGTGGAAATATGCTCTTTGGTCCCAGTTATTCATGGATCCTCCGCATTAGAACGCTAACCTAGACAGAACCCCTTTGATAGTTAGAGTATTAGTAGAGTTCTAATGGGCAGTACCTAGAGGCTAGGGATGGAGATTATATTGAGATATTTTAATATTTCATTTTATTTTTGGAATTATATCATATCTAGAACTTGCTTAATTTAATAGGTATTTCTACTACTTGTAGAATATATTTCCTATTCTTATTAACGTTTCATTGGTGTCTCTATTTCCTCATTGGATTTGAGCTGCCTATTATACAAATAAAACTTATTGAACCTAATGGACCAGACTTGAACAGTGAGTTGATATTACAAAGTGAAACCCTATCTTCCTCCCTATTGTTCTCTCCCCTAGTATCCTTCTCCTCCTCATTTTCTGTTTCGAATTCTTCTATTTTCCTCGGTCCATACAGCCCTAGAGCACTTCCTCAGCCTTTGTAGCCTTTTGAGTCTGTTTAAGTACTGATGATCTCATTCATGCTCTAATTTTTTAAATTTCTTAGTTCACACAAGAAAGATTAGATGAAACTGGGTCTAAACTGTTGAAGGAGATTGTTTCTTAAACGGCAGACATTTCATTAGCAAACTCCTCTCTTATTAGCTACTTGTGAGCACCCACTGTTCAATTCTTGATTATCTACATGACTATAATACGTAGATGAAGTAAGGTACCCAATACTACCGCTCCCCATATTCTCAAGCCTTGCAAAATTTCACAAAGCCATACTCCTCGGTTACAGCAAAAATATGTAACAATTTGGGTCAACCGTCTTGTACCACTCATGTGACCTAAAATGCACTAAGCCTTTCAAGTTATATCAAGCAACCAAAGTGGAGGAAAAACTTATTTGCTTATTTTACCTTTGGGTGAGATTGATATTATAGGGTAAAATACTTCGGCTAATTGTACAAAATTTCAACACTAGTTCATAGAGATGGAGGAAGAACATATTTGAATCTCTCCTATTTAATTTCTGTATGACTAGGCAAACGGCATTTCCAGATGTGGAGAACCAACGCTATTGGGCTCTGTGGCTGTATGTTGCATGAGAATATTGAAGAATACAAGGTAAAAATACACGTTTCTTATTTTACCTTTGGGTGAAATTGAGCTCAAAAGGGTATCATTCTCGTCAAGCACTCGCACTTTCATTGCACATCGAATGCAATTATGAGCTTCAAGTGCTGCATCAAATATTAGAGATCGTCAATTGATTAAAATGATTCTGATGTGGAAACTCAAATCAACACAATGAATCACAAAATAAGATCAGAAACTAAGGCTTGAAAGGCAGCTCTACTGCTAAACAAAAAAGGAACTCCCAGTCTACAGCAACCTACTAGGAATAAAATGACAAACATCTATTGCTCCATAATCTTCGTCCATGAAGCCATCATCTCATTCTCAAAAAGGTAAGAACAACAATGACAAACTGAGGAGTAATTAACTGCCGTGTTTTTTTCTTTCTAACTTTCTAACTTTATTTTAAACTTTTTAGTTTATTGTGTCCCATATTATGATAGTTTCACCATTTTGGCCTTCTCCTTTATATAGATATAGATAGACTGCTAATTATCTATATACTGACTTTTAGTTATAATAATTATCTAATACTTACATCTCGGCTTGCAAAACATAGAATACCTCCCCTCAATGCCCCACTTTGAAAAATAATTCTAAAAGTTTAGTAATTGCATTTTACAACTCTATCATCCTGTAGCCCAAATTTCCAACAGTAAGGAACGTCTTGAGCATTTTTGAAGGATTCTAGACCTGTTGCCATGGTATATTTTACCATGTGCATGACTGACTGCAAGTGTTGTCAACAAATTCATTATTTTTTTATTTTTTTATTCAAAGAAAATAAAAATAAGATATATTATATAAATATAATCAAAACTGATTATTTATTTATTTTTGAAAAGGAAACAAATTTTATTGCAATAAACAATAAAATACAGAGATGGCCAAGGTGGAATCAAACCACACACACAGCCATGAAGCTCAAATGGTAAACACTCTGCCTAAATCTAGGGGTTATAGGTTCTTACTTAGCCAAAAACAACAAAAGTGATAGGTTGTCCATTAAGTACAATCTACAACTGTTTTTGGGCAGGCATGGTATATCATCCTAATAGCGCATGGTCAGCATAAATGAATAACACTAGCATGTCAAATGGCATGTAATTTGGAAAAAGTTATCTAAATTTAATTAATCTCATAAATTCCAAAATGATTAGGTTGAAAACTAAGTAAATATGTTACCAATTGATGGTGTTTGGAAAACTGCTAGTGCAACCGTATCATTGACCCAGCGAATAACAACTCCACGATCTCCGAAGTCCTGAAAAAGCTTCTCCAACTCTATTGTTGTGGTACTTGGTGGAAAGTCAGCCAAAACAAGAACATGTTGTGTACCAAATTTTGCTGAATTCACAACAACAAATCCTTAGATCCTGTATACTGCCTGAGATAAAATTCAAACCTAAAGACTTGAAACATCTAGATGCTATTTGACAATGCTTAAAAATAAAAAAAATTGCAAGATCTTGTAACAAACTAATTTAATTGAGAAGTTATTTCATGTTCAGCCAATGTGCAGACTTTTGTATGGAATCAACATTTTCTTTTCTGGGTCAAAAGCATTAACAGTTTGAAAGCCAAGAAACATCTAAGTATGTTTTACTATAAGAGAATCTATATATGACTATACAAACCAAAGCATATTGACAGCATTGAACTTCAAACATGGAAAAGATAAAACTTACAATTTCTTATTTTTGGATCTCCCTCTAAATTATGGCACACATCTTCATCCTCTTGCGTATCAATACTTAACTTATCAGGTATTTGATCACTGTAAAGTTCATCTTTCTTATATGAAAATGTTCCTCTTCCACGTCGCTTAGGGGTTTGAACTTTGGTATCTTCCAAAGAAAGTTTTGATACTTCAGGCAAGACTTGTGAGGAGAGTAATTCATCAGGTTCGCGGTCTGCGATAGCTTCCCAATCTGTAGTTACAACAAGTATGTCATAATTATGCTAAAATAACTTGGAAATAGGAGGAAGCAATATGCACTACAATCATAAGCAATGCTAGCTACTGATATAAAACTGGCCTTCTTCTATTGACATGTCCGCCTGCAGCGGCAGCTGTGTCTCGCCAGCTCTTGTCAGATCAGTTGCTTCCCTTGAGAAATCACTCATGTCTCCTGCCATGTGAATGAATAAATAATATTACTAAATCACCTAAATGCAAATTTCACCATCTCCATTTATTGCTACCAGTTCTACTCATGTACAGATGTCGTTATGGTAGTGATAAATTTTATAAACATGAGACAGAGGCTTAGTTTCATTCAGTAATAGTAGACCAAGTAACGCACATAACACAGAGTTCAGGATACAATAATTGAAAGCCCAAATGTAGCAATAAGCTTCATATCACTGATCTGGTAGAGTAATTGCATAAATGAAAAAAGTCATAGAACGTTGATTCGATGAAATCTTCCCTTTAAATATTTGGTGCATGATAAGTAAGCATGGGTCTGTATGTAATACAAAACCTTCAAATATCCTATGCATAAATCTCCTGAAAATAATTCAAATCTTGCAATAAAGTTCAATAAACAGAGCTCATTTAAGTATCCTTCATTTGCATCCATGTTTCATTACTGATGCATAATACATTGAAGATAACAGGTCTTATTCTATGCGTAATACAGATGACCTACACACATATATTGTTTTGTGTGCAAAAAGCTTATCCATTAACAGAAAATTGTCTTTGATTCCGCGTGATTCTTGACCAAAGCAATTGGATTCTTTACAATTATTTTAGAAAACAGCATTCTTTACAATCACCAGCACAAAATGAAGAAATCTGAAGCGATTAATAGAAACGAAACGTCATAACCCAAACAAATCGAGATTTATTAACCAGTTGACATTTAGATAAAAGCTCTGTTATGGGTTACAACCACCAGCACAAAATAGTTCTCTAAACTACGGATTTAAAAGGAAAAATTAAAATAGCAATTAAGAAACGTAATCAAACAAATCAAAATTAACAACCATATCAGAAATAAAACCCAACACAAGAAAGTAACGGAAACCTAAAAGTAACTAAGAGAATTGAAGAGAAGAATTAAAAGAAAATTCTACCTTTTTGCACAGAAGGATGCTCACACAGACGAAAAAACACAAATGCAACCTACAAGAAACAGAATATTAACATGCAGGCTGATAAAATAAAATAAAATGAAACAAGAATCAATCAAAATTTCATAAATCACACGCCAACAAAAGAAAATTGAAAGAAAAATAACCCTGAGGGCGACCAGAAAGATCAACCCAAAATCGGACTAAAATCAAATGAATGTAGTTGGAAATTCAAAGAGAAATTAAAATTTTGAGAAAATTGAAAACAATTTTACCTGTGCAGATGGTTTCGCTTGAGACTGAATGACGGTGTTTAGGGTTTGAATGTATCACTGAAGAAGGGATTTGGGAGTTTTGGTATGGTCGAAGGCAGAGAGGCGCTGGAGAGGGAAGATAGAGGTCGACGGTAGCGGAACGACAGAAAGAGCAGCTATAGAGAACGAGTAAGTTGCAGAGTTCCAGTGGTTTTCCGACCGTAATTATCAATTGGAAGTGCTTGAGCATCTATAGATTTTTTTTTTTCCAAGCTTGAGCATCTATAGATAACGCTTTAGGCATGGAATTTTTTTGGCTGCTGTTAAATGGTTCTTAAAATTAATTGAGTAAATCTACCACCAAATGTAATTTTAATAATTTTAAGTCACGTTTGGTTCATGAGAAAGGAGGTTTGGGGATAAAAAATTAATTGTTTTCCCATATTTGATAAGTTCAGGCATGGAAAATCGTTATTTTGCACATGAAAAAGTAGGGAGGAAAGTGAAGCTCTCCTCCACCCTTGGGTTTTATTTTCCTCCTCATAGGAAAATTTGAAAAAATAAGCTAACATTAAATGCACATTTTTCATAATCATATTGTCTCCATTAACAATTTAGAATTACAATATAGCATTAGATGCATTCTTTTTTTATTTGATTTCATATGGGTATAATTGAAAAATTAAACAAACTTTGTTTTACATTCCTACACAAACCAAACATGTGAAAGGAAATAAGTGGTATTTCTTTATTACTTTCTCAGGATTACCAAACATGGGAAATGAATCTCCATTTCCTATCATTTGGAAAATAACATGGGAAGTTATTTCCCCTCAAATCCGTTCTGTGAACCAAATGGGACCTTAGGGCTGTGTTTGGATGAGGGATTTAAAGGGGGAACTTGGGATTATGTGGGATTCACAAATCCCAATCTTCAATTACCCCATTTGGCAAGTTTTAAAATGGAACTTATGAAATTCCACGGGATTTTAGGAAGGAACTTGGAAGGCCCAAAGTCCCATTTCCAAATTTCACCTACTTAGAGCATCCACAATCATGATCTCTATTTTTTAGTTAAATTTTAGCTAAAAACATATAAAAGTTATGTTAGGAGCTCTCTATAAAATTTAAGGGGAATGCTAGCAACATTCTCTTTAACCTTCTCTTTTGCACATTCTCCCTTATTGTCATGACATGTGTCACTTTATTTACACTTAAAACAATGTCATTAATAATCAAATAAGCTAGTTTTTGTTTTCCAAATTTACCCTTATTAAATGAAATATTTAATTTAAATATATTGACTTCCCTAATTTCTTCAATTTAAAAAATATTTTCTCTCTCCATCTCACTCTTAATCCTTTCTTTATCCTTTGTAACACCCCACAACCCTTCTTCTACCTCCCCACTTCTCCCCAAAACAAACACTAATACCCAGAAATGACCCATGACCAATACCCAAACAAGCATATGAAAGAAACCCACTTCCTCTCCCCTTCATTACCACCAAACAACATCTCCCTCATCCCTACCCAACAGCCCCCCACCATCCAAAGATTTCCCCCACCTTCCCACCTCCTTTGCTTTCTTTGTTGTTTGTAATTGAACAACTTTTTATTTTATTTTATTTCTCAAATCTCACCCCCAAAGCACTATTTTCTATTTTTATTTGGTTTTGTTTATAAAAAAATGTTTGAACTTTCATGATTTGGGAAGCAAAGGGTCCGTAGAGGTTAGAGAGAGACAAAAATCTTGGATTTTTTTCTCATCGCACAAATGTGAGAAAGAGAGAGAGAGAGAGGTTGGGCTGTGTTGTGGGTGGGTGGGGTGAAAACTCAAAGGATTTTTGACTTTTTAGTTTCTGTCAAGGGCATATATGGAAATACAATTTAATGTTTTTTTAAAAATTAAAAACAATGTTTTGAGTGAGAGAGAAGTGTCACATGTCATTAGAAAAAGGGAGAAGGTCCAAAGGAGAAGGTTAGAGAGAAAGTTGCTAGCATTCCCAAAATTTTAAACTCCAATCATGCTCTCTAATTTAGGAAATCATAAATTCTATAACTCATCTTAAATTAGTCCATCTCTATTAAAAAATAATATAAAAAATAGTTAGCATTAATTAAAGGTTTGAAATACTCATTAAATTATAGAGAGCCACTAGGAGTTCTTTCTCTCTCCTTAAGTTTAGGAGCTTCTAGAGGTCTCCTGATTTTAGGAGGTGGATAGGGAGCATAGTAGGAGTTGTATTTTTCCAATTCCTCCTTAAAATTTGTCTAAAGATGACATGAGTCGACCCAAATTCCTCTTTCGAATTCGTGTCAGACCCTGTGCGTGTTTGACACCTGGCAGGTGCTGGGCACAAAAAACCAAAATGCCCTTGCCCTAATTTAAAATGAAACCTATTAAGGGTTGAATTTCTGCTGGAAAACCGACAGAGTATCCCCTGAAAACTGCTCTTTTCCGCAAATTTTTACACCTGTAAGAAAACACAATTCTAATTCCCAAACTTTCAACATACACAAGTTAAGTTCACACACATCCAAATGTAATTCTAATTGGCCTTAGGCCTTACAAACAACTAGGGCAATATCATAGCCAATCTAACTAATTTAATTTGCAACCAGAAATTTCAACTACAAAAGGAAATCCTACATAAGGAAGCTTGAAGTGTAGCGGAAGGCGAAACGCTCAAGTAGTGGTTAGGTACTCGTCTACAGCCTGGGGCGCAAAACAATAAAAGCGTGAGTGGACAAAAAGAAAAGTTATTAAAAATAATATAAGAACGTTACTAACCCCGCCGTTTTAAAAACCATTTGAAAACCATTCAATAATTATTCTATATTCGTAATGAAAACAAACATTCGTATTTATATATATATATATAATAACTCATGCAATCAATTAAAACTTCAAATTTATTAGCTTCGGAAAACAATAAAATCTTTCCACCTAGGTGTACCCAATGAATATCTATCAATTCCATGTAACTTTTCCGTCAATTCCATTTATAATATCCGAAAACTCACTGTGATGTCCGTAGACATTCTAATATTTGAAAACTCACTGTGATGTCCGTAGACATCATAACATATCCCGAAGGCAACAATATAATCCGAAGGCTACAACTAGGGTACCTATGGTGGTTTTGAAATCATTTTCTGAACATAACAATCAAACCATTTTCCCAATCTTTATCAATTTCAATTCCCAAATCACTCTCAAATCATTCTCAAACTTTCCAAGCTAATCACACTAAACAACATTCATAAATGTTTCAAAACATCTCATAACAAATCGGCTACTCAGAAAGTTAAGGCCTTAATTAATATTCATAAAACATTCCCAAATCATACTAACTTTCTAAGCCAAACACATTTATCAACATGCAGAAATATTTTGATGTTTGGATATGTGGGTATGGTGGTGCTGGTGGTTTATATGGTGGAGGGATATATAAGGTGGCAGTGGGGAGTAGGAGGGCTTGGTGTGCGGTGGTTGATAGGGAAAAGAGAAATGAAAAAGATAATTTTTTGATTTTAATTTTTAATTTTTTAATTTTTTTAATTAATTAAGTAATTAAATTTTTTATATATATAATTAATATTTTAGTCCACTTTAAACAAAGAAGACTAAAATAGCCATGCCACGTCATCAAAATTGACGGAGTTATGAATGGAGATAACGGTGGGGGCAAAGTGGAACACAAAACCTTGGTCAAGGGGGTTAAGTGGGCCATTTTAAATTTCAGGGGGTAAAGTGAGATTTGACCAAAGTTTCAAGGGATACTACAGTAAATAAGCCTTTTATTTATTACATTAAAAATTTTAATTTAGTTTTCCTTATTTTTGGGTCGGGATGTTACACTCTCCTACTATCACTTTGCGAGTAGAGGTGGCAATGGGTCGTGTCGGGTTGGGTTCGTGTCGTGTCGGGATTATACCGTGTCAAGTTCGGTCAACCCATTATGACCTGTTTAATAATCGTGTCAATTTCGGGTTGACCCATTTATTCCGTGCTGGTTTCGGGTTGACCCATTAACCCGTTAACAGTGCTAAGTGATAGCAAATTTAAAAAAATAAAAATATTCTAAATGTTGATAATTTAATCAAGTAATTACATTTTTTTATATAAAATAATTATTTCATTTTGCATCTCTCTATGTATAAAGGTTGAGAAAGAGAAATTAAAAAATTAAAAAAATGAAGAAAATGAAGAAGAAACAAAGAAAATAATTATTGCATTTTGAACAACGCCATCAATTTTTTTAGTGGGAGAAATCAAAGAGAGAAAATGAGATTGATGATGATGATATGAGAGTATAGGAGAAGAGAAAAAGTATTATTGCAAGGATGACCATGAACTATTATAAATAGCCTTCTCTAACAATGTTTAACTATGTGGATGGTATTGACAATGCATTGTTATGAAGATAACCTAATGTTTAACTATTATAAATAGCCTTCTCCAACAATTCGGCAAGGATGACCATGAACATATTTGGATTTTATTTGTGTATTCTTCACATATTAATGTATCACATACTTATTGAGGTTTTTGCTAAGCTAATAGAGTAATGAAATTATTAAATATCCTCACCAGTAACATGTCCTTGATTAATTTCGTTTGCAATGTTCACAAAAGGATGTGTTACATGTCCTTTAAGGTTTAGGATTTAGGGTTTAGGGTTTAGGGTTTAGAGTTTAGAGCTTATTGTTTAGGGATTAGAGTTTAGGGATTAGAGTTTAGGGTTTAGGGTTTAGGGTTTAGGGATTAAAACATTAACCCCTAAACCCTAGATACATAATTAACTCAAATTATAAGGAACAATTACCAACAAATATAATTTAGGGATAAAAATGTAATAATTAAGTGCTCATCATTTTGTAAAGACATTGTAAATATCAAATGTTGTAACATATAATCACAAAGTTATCAACACCAAGATGGATAAGGTGCAAGGAAAGGGGTGGAATTGGCTCGGGTTCAAAACCCGTTGGGTGTCTTGAAACTTCAATTTCTTTAATTTTTTCACAGGTTGGCAGGTATTAAACGGGTTGACATGACCCATGACACGACCCGTTTAATAAACGGGTTAAACATGTATTTAATCGGGTTGGCGGGTTGACCCAAAATCCACCCGTTTATAAACGGGTCAATGGCGGGTTGACCCGAAAATTACTCATTTATTAATCGAGTCGTGTAACGGGTCAACCCGAAAAATGCCACCCCTACTTTGCAGTAACCATTCCTTGTTTTCTTACATGGATTGACAGCTGGAGTTTCATCCTTACTTGGACACTCCAAGTATATTCAGAATACATCACCAAACACCTTTGTCAGCTAAAGAACACCCTCAAGGAACCTTTGTCGGCTAAGGAAAGGGAAGGTTGACTGAGGCTTACTTCGTTCTGATTGGTTGCGCGACTTTCACATATCAGCAAAATGTTTTTTCAAAAACAAAAACCAAAAATACAGTCTAACAGGATAAATTAGAAAAAGTATGCATAATTCACGGGTGATTTTATTAGCACCCCATTAGTTGCTCTTTACACCCCATGCTAATTTTAAACATAAATAACCTATTTTACCCTTATACATAATAATCGTTAAAAACAAAAAATATTTAAAATAAAAATAAACATTGCTCACTACACCCCACATATATTCATGCAACTATCTTTTCATTTTCACTACATTTTCTCGGCAACCAAACTTGCTCATGATTTATGAACTCAAAATTTAACCCAAATTGAAAGTCAATCTCTTTCTTTGTCAACTTGCTATCTTCAACGGCAGAGACCTCTCCTCTTTGCCTCCTCTGGAATGGATGCAAGTTTTGGACAATCCGAGAGACAGAGATTCGAGAGAGGTGAGAATTTGAAAGCCGTTGCTAAGTTTCTTCATATTTGGGAAACCATCAATTGTGAGGTGAGTGAGAGATTTGGGGAGCAGCATCTCCATCTCCTGTAATTGTCGGGTGGAAATGACACCACACTTGGGTCTTCACCAATGATGGACAAGTCTGTAAGAGAGGTGAGTATGGGCAACAACTCCCGTGAGCGGCTTACAACTCTTGATCCTTTCAATTGAAAGTGATGTTAGGTTGGAGGGGATGGAAGTGAAATCTAAACCTTCACGCATGTAATCAATCTCCAATTTCTTAAGAGAGTTGAGATTGCACATGTCTGGTAACACCTTCAATTTGTCGCAACTTCTAATGTGGATATGTCTCAGGTTGGAGGCTATTGTTGGCGATCGCAACCCGACACTCCGCCTCGTGGATGGAAATAATACTTTCAGTCAAAAATAGCTAACAATCAAAGATTGGTGAGGTAGCATAGGCCCTCCGGTATGGATATCAGATTTGGGCAACACGGGGCTGCGTTTCTTCTTAGATTACTGTTATGCAGGGAGTTTGCGATGGGGTGGGGTTTGATATGGGATGAGATTTAAACAGATTAATTAGGGATGGGGTGTAAAGAGGGCAATTTAGGAAGAAATATGGGGTGTAATGAGTATTTTTAAATTTAACTAAAATTTAGTGAGGTGTAAAGAAAATATGGGGTGTAAAGAGCAAATAATGGGGTGCAAATAAAATCACCCTTGATATATTAATGCATGAATTCTAATCATGGATTTTAAATTAAAATTCAATTGATTAAAAATTTCAACAAAATTAGAATTTTAGTTTTTGAAAAAGGAAAGTTCTATATGGATCCAATTGTTTGCCAGGCAGACTCAACAATTTTTTCACCAAAATTCTAATGGTACCCTTAACTTATCATGTTTTATGCAAATTTCTAAGAAAAGCAATCTATACCACCTCCTCCCTCTCTTTCGAGCAAAATCATCACCTAGCTCTATCAAAATCTAGGGTTTGCCCAATATAGGTCCCTATATTTTCTATTTTCTAGACATATACCCATCACTCTATAAATCTATGTGTAAAACCCAATTTCAAACTTAAATGACCAGTAGGATATAAGAGGTCAGTATTCCTATGATTTTACATCATTGCCATCAGACTACATATTTTATTTACATTTTATTTCAAGCATTTCATTAACGAGTCCGGATCCTGTCCATGTTTTTGTGTGTTCCTCTCTGTCTATGCATTACTTTTTTGACATGTGGAATTCCACCTTATAATACTTTAACAAATTAATGCTTTTATCTTTTAATACAAATAAAATAATAAAATAATGCCACATGTCATAAAATTAACCCATGGACAGAGAAGGACACACAAAAACATGGACAGAAGATCTGAACCCTTCATTAACTGCCATAATTGTAATTAATACTCCCTATTAATAGCATATCAATTAAAACAACCCCCGCCCCCATTTTTTTGGTTGCCATTCCCTCTAACATGTAAATTACATATCTTTAACTGCAAACCAAGAAAAATATGTAAATTACATATCCAATAATGTAACTATGCAAAATGCAAATAAAAATATATACGTATAAAAATATAGGTATATTATTTACCAAAAATTTAAAATAAACTAGGTTAGTTACTTTGTAATTGAAATTTTTGTACATTTTTCATAAATTAAAAATAGGTACATTGTATAATTGAAATTTATGCACAATTTTTATAAATTAAAAATATGTACATTATTTAGAAGAAAAAATAGATTCATTATACTAGGTAAATTTTTTACTAGGTACATTATTAGAGAAAAAAATAGGTACATTATTTATAGAGAAAAAATAGGTTCATTTAAAAAATTCATAAAACAAACAATAAATAGATTATCAAATTATTTTTCATAAAACAAGTAATAGGTACAATATTTAGAGAAAAAAATAGATACAAAATTTAGGGAAAAATAGGTTCATTATACTAGGTAAATTGTTTTACTAGGTACACTATTAGAGAAAAAAATAGGTACATTATTTGGAGAGAAAAAATGGGTTCGTTTAAAAATATATATTTTTCATAAAACAAACAATAAAAATGGTCAAATTATTCTTCATAAAACAAGTAATAGGTGCTTTATTTAGAGAAAAAAATAGGTACATTATTTAGAGAAAAATAGGTTCATTCAAGAAAAAAGTTTTTCATAATTAGAATGTACATATTATTAAAAAATTATAATAAAATATATTACTAGTCGTATAATTCATAAAAGGAAAACAACATAATTTTTTATTAAATAAACCAAAACGTTAATCACCTATAGATTACTAATACATTAATGCTGAATTTAATATTTAATTTCAAATAAGTTTCTAAATTAATTCCTACATCCATTACAACCATTTGGAGATCTTTCTAAATTCAACGTGTGTCATTAGTTACACCCCACATGGCACATTAACTTATAAATAGGGGTAGTTTTGGAATCCGAAAAATATAATAAATCAAATTTTAAGTTATATTAAGTAACTTGCTTAGTTGGATCCTAGTTATCGGGTATTATTTGAAAATTTTGGGTATTTTAAATAGAAAAATAAAGGGAAGAGTTGTAGGTGATTTAAAATGAATTTTATGAATCTAAGCTCAATTTACTACAAAATTGTACCCTGACAACCCCGTTGACGGCCATCTCTTCTTATTCTACACTAACCTTGGCTTAAGAATTCTCAAGACTCAATACCTAATCAGAAAGATGTAATATCCAATTCAGCTTTGTCAGCCAAAAACAATTCAGACAAATTAAAAAGATGTAAACAGATCATCAACAATTTAATACATTAATTATACCAAAATAATTAATTGTTGATTTCAATCTTGGACAATATATCATTTATGGAAAACCCTCAGTTGGCAAGTGCTCCATTGCTTATATCTTGTTCAGCTTAGCAAGTACGAAGACAGTGGCAGAGGTGATGCATGGAATGAAAATCTCATTAGGAATGACTCGTGGCATCAGTCGTTGCTTGACAAACAAGGCAGTGAGTGGAACACCAAAGATGTAAATGAGTGTGTCCTTGGCTCCTCCTACACCAGTAAATCCTGTACCAAAAATCACATCTTGGAAAATCCCTTGAAACTCTTCCCTTGTCAATGATCTTCGTTTGCCTTGATCTTGATGGTGTTTCTACAATTATATATTAATTAATAATTTTTTTCACATTATAAAATATTATAATTTTGTTGTTCACATTATTATAACCTTTACCTTCATGCCCATCCTAAAATATAGACCCGTCTGATTGACGTTGGGCATCCTTACTGGAAAATTGTCCTATATATGCATGATTTGGGTAGTGTTAAAAATTAATGTTGTCAAATAAAATATGTTGTCATAGTATGAATTTGGAATACATCAACCTAATGAAATGTCCAAATTTACAATATGACAACACATGCACAATTTGGCAAGAGAGTTTCGTATGCTTGGTATGGTGTTCTTTTATCAAAATTATGTTATAAATAGTTACGTTGTCAAACTATGAATCTAGGTTACACATCCGAACAATATAAATGGTGCCCTATATTTTGGCAATGCAGATGACTTTTAAAAATGACTCGTATCATGTATACATGATGCATTTTAATTGAAAATTAAGGTTGAAGGAAGTGACACATAAATCTTTTTATGTTCTCACATTGTACCACCATACAAATTAAGCTAGTATATGCGTATTCATGGATCTTGAAAATACAAATTCATTTTCTCGTTTTTATTTTCCAAAAACACTTTCTAGAAAACATTGCTAGACGGACCCTTTGAAATGCTTACTTTGTATGCTTGCTCGAGTTTGCTTTCCTCTGGCAAGCAAAATTGTGTGTTACCAAGCTGCTTGTTGATTTCTCTACCAAAAATATGGGAGGAAGGTTAGCACATATGTTCATGGCCCCAAAATAAAAGTAAAAATAAATTACTGCGAGGTAAATGAATTATACTCGACAGTTTTGCATACTGCTCGGTAAAAGTCAGTAAAGGTTGGATCGGGGCCTTCAAAATGGCTTTCATAGCACCTCTCTATTATGGGACCAATTTTCTTAATCTTGTTCTCCTCCGTTCCTGCGGATAAATATATAAGTGTAATTTCAGGGTGACATTAATTAGTATAATCCTCAAATACATAGACTTTAATCATTCTGATTATTAATATTGTTTATGTATAATAGAGTTGACTAGTATAATCCTCAAATACTAAAGAACTCTATTATACATCTCTACTATTATAAAGTCAAGCCGAAATCTATGGTGTCACACAATTTATGAAGAGCCATTGTGATAAATATGTCCATAAAAAATAAAGACAACCACATATAAACTAATAAATAAATTAAAATGTGTGATTAAGAAAAAATCCTCAAGCACAAGATAAACCAAAAAAATCTTTATGACGTCTGATTAAGAAGAAAGGGAGTGCCTGTGGAGAGGCTAGCAATGCGATGTTATTGAATTTGAATGTTATATGATACAACTAAAAGAAAAACATTGACTTTTATATCATTTCATAAGAGAGCAATATATTTTTGGTGAAATGCCCATTGGAGAGAGAGAGAGAGAGAGAGAGAGAGAGAGAGAGAGAGAGAGAGAGAGAGAGAGAGAGAGAGAGAGAGAGAGTACCAGGAGCTAATTTCTTCAGAGTTTGGCCCATCTTCAATATTTTTACACGAGATGGTGAAGACATAAAGGGAAGAGCTTGATGTGCTTTAATACGATCCAAGCCTCAATATTGTGACTTGCGAAGTGGAAAGAGAATATATGCATCTTTATGAGAGGAAGCAAAACCTTAGAGAATACATGTACAGGAGACATATGGAATAGGCATTAAGCAAGGGATATTGCAATTGCCTAATTTGGGCCACCGATGCATAATGCCAACTCATGGTTATGTTGATGTATAGAGAGCTTTAATTGAGAAATTCTTTAAATAAATTTATTTGATGAACACTTTGTGTGAGGTCTACTCTGCATTGTATGTCAATGATCTCAACCGTGTATTTTTATGCATCCTTAAAAGATCATCTCTATACAAAAATTATTTGAATTCGAAACCATTTGATCAATCAATTAAATTGTTGTCATTTTAGTGTTTTCTTGAAACAATGTGCTCGTTGATTTTGTTAATCACAACTAGATGTCTAATAATCTTTAATTTGTGTAATTTTTAGCAAAGCTGATTTATGAGACCATGAATAAAGACTTATAAAGTAGACGATACATATCGTGGAAATAAATTTGTAATGGACACCACATAAATTTATTTGAGAAATCTTCCAAAATCTTGCGATAGAAGATGACTGCTATAAGATAAAATATTAATAAATATACATATGCTATAATATTACTCTCGCATCACTCAAATTACTTATATGTCACGTGCTGCTACAAAAAAGATTTTTTTTTTTGTGGACGGCACAAAGAGACACAACGTAGCCATATAAATTGGCATACTTTGTCTGTTTGTAGACATTAATATACTAGCCCACAAAACTATGACAGAGACACATTGTTGGATTGGTTATGCGTTTGTTTGTTAGGAGGAGAGATTCTTATGTACATCCCGCACTTGAAGGAAATAGTTAAGCATCGCAACATCATCACTTCATCACCGTTTATGTACCTGCTAATAGTTTCTTGTCCTTCATGACAGATCAATAATCTTAGATTCAAATTTTCATTGCACATTGAAAGCAGGGGCGGAACCAATAAAGGCTCACAATGGTGAAGTGACTCTTCTCACCATCTTACCTTTTGAAAAACTATAAAAGTAGAATGTTGACTAACAGAAGATAAAAACTTTTGTCTCGCATGTCCCTAACTTATTCTACTTACCTTTTAAATTATTTCTTTAGTTGTAATAACTTAATAATACAAAGGGTTTTATTATTATATGATTTTTTTCAATTTTGTTTTAATTCTTGTCATTTGAGGTTGATGCCTCTTGATATATTTTCTGGTTCCTTCACTGCTTGGTAGTGTGTGTATGCGTGTTAAACCCCTTTCCTCAGTTTAATCTTGTCTTAAACATTCTTGTGTAAGCAACTGTCATTTGATCGACACATAACCAAGGAACTAATAATTATAAGTCGATTATGTTATCATCCGTATAATTTTAATGGCAATGTGGCACTATTTTATAGGTTCTATAAATCGGATAATTTTTTCGTATGCATTGTATTGAAAAAATAAATAAAAACTGGGTATAAAGTATTTTCCTAATAAAGTATGTTTGATTACAAATTCTTATTAGCATCCAAAAATCACCTACTCTCACGTGATTACCGATTCGGTTCTATGTACTTGCTTGAATATGTACCCGAATTCCTAGAAAACCTCCCATACATACATTCCATGATTTTATGAGCTAGCATTCTGTAACATTCTGGACTGTCATTCTCAGCCACGCATAAAAACACACTACCATATTAATCTACCCACAAAGACAAGACACTCCTACACTCTTCTTCATCTCTCATTGCCACATCTTATAAAATCCAACAAAAAAAGGGTACTAGTAATAATTCTTTCACCTCCTCTGTTTCTGTTTCTGTGTCTTCTTTTTTGTGTTTTGCTGACCAACCATGGCTGAGAAGGATAAGGAGAAAGAAACGGATCCGTTTCTGTATGAGAGTGAAGATGAAGAAGATGATATTGAGGAGAACAAGACTGAGAGTGGGAGCAGTTCTAGTAGCAGCCATGGTGGTGACCATGCTGAGGTTTCCTCTCCTGTTAGTTTTACTTCTCAGAAATGGCCTCAGAGTTACAGGTATGCATCTTCCTTTCACCCCCTTTTGATAACTTATTGGGTCATTCTTAATTGGTTCCATTTTGATATCAAGAGATGTACACTGTAGAAATCTCCTGCCATTTGATTTGTTTTTGTCACAACAGATTATGTGGATTAAAATTAAGTTAATTTTGTACCAATTGTGTGATAAGAATTCCATCTCTGTTTCAATTATGCATAATTTTTAATCAGCAAGAAGATGTTCTGTATGCTGTGCGGAAAACTAATGCCGAAAATGGGAGAGAAGAAAAATATGGTCCACCAAGAAACAAATGTTTTAGTTTAAGTGTTTGAGAAGGAGATAGGTTATAGAATAGCAGAAACCAATTCAAAGGACTTCACACATTCCAATTCATCATTTGGAGCTTATTTTTCCACATGAGATTGTACCAAAGAAGACATTTGTCTTATTGCACATACCTTTGGTATATGGTCCTTCGTAGGCGCCTCTTTATACGTAGGAGCCTACCAAAGGTACCAAAGAATAGCAGAAACCAGTTCAGTTGATGTGCCTCTTTATACGGTCCTTCATAGGCGCCCCCTTTAAATTCTCAATGAGACACATCAACTGAACTAATCTGTAGTAGCGTGACTTGTGAGTGGATGTTGGCTCAACAAGAACTAAATCACTTCATTGTAAGATAAACTAAATCACTCAACTATGGGAGCTAAAATAGGCTGATCATGTATGGATCGTCTCGCCTTGGTTGGATAAGTTAAATAACTAGTACATTATGCATCATTGTAATTTTGATTTTATTTTCCAGAGTAGTTGTTATATAATGATTTCTTAGACGCATTTTTCATCACAATGTATTTTATGTTATTTTTTGACAGGAGACAATCGATTCTTACTCAATCGCAGCATCACCAAATATTGCAAATCTTGGATTTGTCCCAACTAGTAGCTATGCAAGCTTTCACAATTATTCAAAAAGCATTTTAGACCTGATTGCAAAGTCTTCATTCCTGTCTACCAATGAATCTGCTCCTCAAAAGGCTGATTTGGATAGGATCTCAATAACCCAATCATTATTGTCAGAAAAATCTACTCTGCATAAGCAGCAGATGGGAGAACTACCTATTGGTCATGGCTGTAGCTTCACTCAAACCATCTTCAATGGTATACTTTTGATTTAATTTTTATTGTGTAATATGATTTGCTTAGTTTTTGTATGATATTTGGTATTGATGTTGGTAGTGATTTTAAAAACATCAAAACCCTAATATGAGAACTAGTGTTCGTGTGAGAAAATTTTCATATACTTATTTATGGTTTGATATGATTCTGCTTACTAAATAAATATAGCATTTGCAAACAAAGGCTACATCAGTAGTTACATGGATCTATTCGGTGTCTGCATTTACTCTGTAGTTTACACTTTCATGTTGTGGCTGTATTTGCTTGAGTTCATTGTGTCACATCTTTCTGGACAGGAATTAATGTAATGGCTGGAGTTGGGCTTCTTTCAACACCTTCTACAGTGAAAGAAGCTGGCTGGGCGGGTCTGGTGGTGCTACTTCTTTTTGCTGTTGTGTGTTGTTACACGGGGGTACTCATGAGATACTGCTTTGAGAACAAAGAAGGCGTCACAACTTATCCAGATTTAGGAGAAGCTGCCTTTGGAAGATATGGGCGTCTTTTCATATCCGTAAGTTGCAACTAATTGGCACTATATATGGCTTTACTCTTAGCAATGAAGAGTTGGGCAGGCTAGTTCAATATGGTTGTTATTGCTTGCTGATATACCAATGCTTATCTTTCTTCTGATCAATTTTAAGATACAGAAATTTATTTGAAGCACTTTACAGTCTAATTTGGCCAAGTCATCCTCATAGAGGATGATTTGTGTCATTGAATTTTATTGGATCTATAAATTTGCTTTATTTTCTGCATGATTTTGTTAGAACTTCCATGTCAATTACTTTTGTATGTAATATTTTCTGATATCATTGCGTCTTCTGATAACGGTGCAGATTGTTTTGTACGCAGAACTATATGTAAGTGAAACATTGATTCTAGTTTTACATTGTGTTTGAAGTTTTGAACCATAAGTTGTTTATACTAAAAAATATTTCTTTTCCATATATGCAGTCTTATTGTGTAGAATTCATTATTTTGGAAGGAGATAATCTCAGCAGGCTATTCCCAGGAACATCCCTAAATTGGGCTGGTTTTCAGCTGGACTCCTTGCACTTATTTGGAATAGTAACTTCCCTCATTGTTCTACCAAGTGTTTGGTTGAGGGATCTTCGTTTGCTTTCCTTCCTTTCAGGTTTTGCAAACTTCTTCTGTCAAATGCCGCATTGTTTCCAAGCTTCAAAAATATGACTCATTTCATTTCCGATGCAATCAACTCAACTCTTAGTTGTTTTCTTTTGGCAGCTGGTGGGGTGATTGCCACACTTTTGATTGTTCTGTGTGTAATTTTACTCGGTACTGCTGGTGGGATTGGGTTTCATCACAATGCTCAAGCAGTGAACTGGAATGGAATTCCACTTGTAATTGGTGTGTATGGGTTTTGCTTTGCCGGGCATACTGTGTTTCCAAACATTTATCAATCCATGGCAGACAGACGACAATTTAGCAAGGCGATGATAATATGGTGTAAAACCTATAATGCTTTGCTCCTTTTCGTACACACACATTCCTTGGCCTTCTTTCTTATATGCTTTGCACCTTTTCTCTTGTGCAGTTTTGTATTGTGTGTGCTCTTATATGGGAGTGTTGCAGTCATGGGATATCTCATGTTTGGTCAACAAACACTGTCCCAGATAACTTTAAACATGCCACCACATGCTCTTCTGTCCAAAGTTGCACTCTGGACAACAGTAAGTCTGAGATTTGTGGATTCTCACTTCATATTTGGTGAAAATATGTGCTTTCTGAGCTCATTTTTGTTGTGTTTTTTTTTCACAGGTTATCAACCCATTGAGTAAATATCCTTTTAGACTGTATATGTGTATGTGTGCGTTACTTTCGAATTTTATATTAGTCGATATAATCTGATAATTCTGTGGCTAGCTTTTATTTGCTTCCTTAACATTGAGCAAATATGCCCTGTTGATGAACCCATTAGCAAGGGGTATTGAGGAGTTGCTGCCGGTTGGACTTTCTAATAGTACCTGGTGTTTCATTATTTTAAGAACAGCACTTGTCATTTCTTCTGTTGGTGCTGCCTTTCTTATTCCTTTCTTTGGTAAGTTTTGGCTTCAAGCACTCACTTCAATTCAAACCTTTCAGCTAGGTCACTGTAGAACTTAGATCAATTCCACGATAACGAGAAATAGAAATTAATCATTCGATGTCTGCTCGCTCTCCCTAGTCTGATAATGAACTGATTTATTTGTTCAAAACCTTATAATTCAACTCCCAAATGATATTTTAAGGACTTAATCAGAAAGTTTGGTTTTTCATAAAATCAAACAAAAATGGTGAAAGTATTGCACTACTATCTTTTATGCATTTATTTCCAGTGCCAGTCAAATTTTGTAAACCTAATTACCTCAGTTGTATTTTTCTCATTTCAGGTCTTGTGATGGCTTTGATAGGCTCTCTACTCAGTATTCTTGTGGTAAGCTTTCATCTCTGTTCAGCAATTACATAGCTACAGTTCACAAAATGACACAAACTATAAGTTGTTGAAGTCAACAGTGCCATAACCAATTATGAAATCTAATCGCAGAACTAAAACCGGGCTACTCTGTACATGTTAGGTGAGGTCTCCTTTGTTAAGTGTTAATCATCAATATGTTAGCCAGCTAGGAGCTAAACTGTGATCTTACTAGGCCCAAATGTAGTAGGATTATGAATCCCACCAAAAGGTTGGGATTAAGTTGGATTGGATTACGTCTAATCCTGTTAGGCCGTGTAATAGCATATTTCAGTTAATCCAGCCCCTTAATCATATGTAGCACCAAATGCATCACTGGATTACTGTTATCATCTCCATTACAGTGTAATTTAGTGCGATCCACTTCTACATCATAATTCAATTTTATCCCAGTCACCAAACACGGTCATTATGCCTTACATCCTTAGCAATGGAGACTAATAATAAGGCCAGATTTCTGATCTCTGTTTTAGTTTCTTTCTTTCTCAGGATTCTTCTTCCTCAAGACTAGTTTTGATTGAGAAATAGTTTGTGCAAATTGACATAGTCTGTTGATAGATTGAAAATTGTGATACGAGTTTGTGCAAATTGACATGAGTTATTTTTTTGGTAGCATCTCTGATCTTCTGTTTGTTCCTTCTCGTTTTCTTTTGGTGTTATTAAATATTTGAAAATACATATAAAAATAATAATAATCAATTTGGTATGTGGTGCAGTCAGTAATAGTGCCGTCGCTATGCTTTCTGAAAATAGCAGGAAGGAAAGCTACAAAGGTACAGGTAAGGGAACTCTACACCTTAATTATTTACTCAAAGTATCTTGCATTTTCTTTAGCTCATTTGGTGGCTCATATTGGACTGGATTATTCCAATGAAATTGAACAAGTGTCCTAGCCGCTGTGTAGTGAACTTATAAATATTGCGATTGAACTTATTAAAATGGACAACAATCTAACATATTGTGTCTTATAGAATTCTCATCTAGATAAGTGGAATTCATAAGAACTGATTTGAACCCAACTCAAATATAGTCCAAGCCGAGCCACCAACAGAGAACAAAATGCATGAGATAAGCTTCTTAATGCTTTCTTTTGTGGTTATTTAGGTTGTTTCTAGTACCACAGTTGCTGCTTTGGGCATAATTGCCGCAACCCTTGGTACATATTCTTCAGTCTCAAAAATTATGAAGAGCTATTGAAATATTCAAGTGGTTCGACAGTTAATAATACCGGTGCATTGCTTTGCTGCTCATGCGACACATATATGCATTCTTCCTATAATTTTAGATAGCATTATAGGTATTGTACTTGATTATTATTTTTGTTTACTTTTTCTTTTTGGTCTTGAAGAGATTAATTGTGGTTGGAGATTGGGCATAAGGTGAAGACTTTTACTATACAGTGGCTTGTATCTCACTAACTTCTTCCTTCTCATTCCATATTACTTGAGTAATTCAAATTGATTAATTGAACAATCTCATCACTCTTGCTTGAACTAGGGCAAGTAGCAAAATTGAAGGGGTCTTACCTTTTCAATTACGAACATTCTCTAGGCTTGTGCTTTGCATGTACACCTATGATTTGTTTTTTGAGCTTTTTCTTTCCCACGGCAAAATAATTTATATGTAATAATATACTAGTGAAGAAAGTTGAGGTTTGACCCCAAAACTCATTGGCAATAGGGGGGGGAGTAGTCCAACTCCTTATAAAGTCAAGCTAGGTCTCTTAACTTTTCAACTTGGGACAAACTCTCTCAACAACTAGAAGCATAAATTTTCTCAAATTTTAATCACAAATGATGTTATAGGCGACACACCAGTACTGTTGGCTGCGCAAATCTCATGACCTGCTGCTTCGGGCCAAAGGGATATGCGCCAACACAGGTCGTCCTACTTTGTGTTGGATAGGTGTGCGTAGGCGTGCCAACACGGTCTACCGTGCATTCAAGGATGATGAGGATGGATGGATTGATTGATTGATTGAGTGCGCCTGTTTGGGTCTAACTTCGCTTAAAGCGATTGTGGCCGAGAAAGGAACAAGCCTCGGCTGTTAGGTTCACGACTTGAGCTACAAGGTCGTTGGTGATGGTGTCAATGGTGGAATGGGGTCGGTGGATTTGGACGGTGCTCCAACGCCTCTCTAGATTGCGAAGGCTGTATGATATATGGGGTGGACGGAAAAGGAACAAGGATGGTGCTCCGGCGCCTTGAAAATCAAGGGTCGTATGATATATTTAATGGATGGAATGACTTAACTTTACCACTACTTCTAGGAAAGCATTTAAAGGTATTGAAAGTGCATTACAGGAAGATAAATGAGTGGAAAAGATAAGTTTGCTCCATGGGAGGCTTGTTTGGTCGGGGACCCCTTGAACGTTGCTAGAGGTCTGATATTTATAGGTAAAGAGTGAAGCTTGCGGATGGAGAAGTACGAGGAAGATGAAGCTTGCACTTGGTGAAGATGAGGCTTGAAGGATTGCATCTGCTTTTCTCTAAAGACAAGACTTTTTGGGTGGCCTTTGATTTGTTTGTTTCCAATGATTGTGGCGGCTGTCAATTACTTCATTTTCGGACAAAATCAGCAAAAGGAGACGGACTCTTGGCGAGCTTTGGCCTAGGTCGAGGCCGCTCTCCTTGTCTCTCGTCCTAATCTGATTGGAGGACTCGAGGAAGCTTTTGGACATATGTCTTTGTTGTTTTGTTCATCATTGACGATCCTTTGACAAATTCCAAAGCGTATGCTTGTCCTGATGCAGAAAATCTTCACTTCTTTCCAAAAATCATGTCCTATGTTTCCTTCAGTGCATTGGTTGTCTTAGAAAATCACTCCAGACTTGACTCGTGTGTCTCCCTTTTTCCACCTTCCAAGATGATAGCTACGTGAAGCCATCTGAAACCATGTGAAAGTGCTCTTTTTGTAGCTGGAAGACAAATTGTACTTCGTCTCGTGGTCGGGTTGACTGATAGAGGAGATTTCGGCCATGGTTGGTTCGGTTGAAACAACACTAGTCTTGGGACGAGGTTGGTCGCTAGGCCGAGCTCATCTGTCGGGTTGAACTTGTCTGAGGCAGCTTCGGTCTAAGTAGAAATCAAATATTTGCACTGGGATGAAGTTGGGCCGAGCTCATCTGTTAGGCCGAGACTGGCATTTGGGCCAAGCTCATTTGTTGAGTTGAGCTCATCATGTCCACTAGGCCGTAAAACGGCCGAGGTTAGATTCATGGTAGAGTACTATTCATAGCCGAGGCATTATTCACGACTGAGGTACTATTCACGATCGAGGCACTTTTCATGGCGAGTTGTTAGGCCGAGCTCATCTGTTGGGTCGACCTCACAGTTGGGCCGAGGTACTATTCATGACCACTATTCACTCAACCACTATTCATTCGGCTCTTCCCGAGTGCAAGCCGAAATTCTCAAGTCCAAGTCAGGACTTAAATCCTAAGTCCAAGTTGAGACTCCAAGTCCATGTTGAGACTCTAAGTCCAGGTCGAGGCCTAAATCTCAAGTCCAAGTCAGGTGCCAAGTCCAGGTAGGAAATTGAAGATCAGGCCGGGTAGGAAATTGAAGTTCAAGCGAAGCCATATTGACAGCACGTCGATGATTTTCCGGGATTGGATGGCGCCGCCTTTCCTGGGTTTTGCATATCGAAGGCTGTTGGTTCCTATGGTGCTAGCGGTGTCGCAAGGAGACATCGGGAAAGTCTCCAACCATGCTGGGTGCGACTATCATTTTTCCTATGCTTCCTCGGCGAGTTTTCGACATCGAATTGTGGAGCTTTGTATCGGATTTTTCAAATCAATCGTCTGCGAGTACGATGGTGTGGTCATTGTGATCAGGCGACGGCCAAAGGCCATCATTTCGACTATGGCAGTGGCTGGGGACGATGCGAGCCCCTAGGTTTTGAGATCGAAGATTCCTTGTCCTGGTGGGGCAGGCTATGTCGCAAGTGGTGGTGCGACGATTCGCTTCGACCATGGAGTAAATTGATGTTTCCTGGTTTTCATCCTTTTTCTTGTCATTTTTGTTTTCTCCAGTCTACCCAAAAGGAGAGACATAGAGGAAATGTTCCTCTCGGCCTCGAGAAGGGAAAGATTTCTGAATTGGCTTTTCAGAAAAAAGATGGGTTTATTGAGAGGGGAATGGCCATTGGGTAGCTTGAGAGAATTTCGCCAGCGCGTGGTGGTTGTTCTTGCCATGGTGGAATTTGACAATTGAAACAAAAGGTAACATATTTCCCTTGTTTAAATTTCGAGAGCTTCGCTTTGAGCATGCTTCAAGCTCTCATGAAAGCACTAATTTGTGGTAGCAATTTGTCGAGCCCTCCGATACCTTGTTTGGTTTGTTTCTTTGGATATAAGTAGGAGAAATATCTTGTGCTATCTTTGGAATAATAAAAGGAATAATTCCCCCTTTTCTCAAGGAGATGGAGGATATCTTGGAGATTGATTGCAATCATGATTTCTTGATTTGGGGAGATAATATCCATTTGATTTGTGGAAATATTAACTTCTTTTAGGCCCATTAATAGACTAATTAAATAAGGATTTGATTAGCATAATTAACAATAGCCTTTTTGCACACAATTCCGCGTGTGCGAGAGGCTTTTTCTTAATCACACTTGCAAAGTTTCGTTTTTATTTTTTCGCAATTGTATTTTGCGAGATGCCTATATCAACAATTCTTATTTTTATTATTTTTCAATTGAATTTTTCGAGATGTTCATCTAAAAGTTTTCTTTTATCGCCCGTATTTTTTCATATGTGCGTCCAACAGTTTACACCTACTAAAAGAAAAAAAAAACTGTTGAGACGGATATCTAGAAATATACCGGTGATAGTGAAAACTTTTAGATGACCATCTCGAAAAATTCAATTACAAAATAATAAAAATTGTTGATATAGGCATCTCGCAAAATACAATTGTGAAAAAATAAAAACAAAACTTTGTAAGTCACGCATAGAGCGTGTGATTATAAAAAAAACCTCTTGCACGTGCGAAAGTGCTTGCATATAGGCTAGTCTAGCAAAATACAATTGCAAAAAAGTAAAAACGGAACTTCGTTTTTTTCACACATGCGGAAGCCTATATCAATAGTGTACACGCAAAATACAATTGCAAAAAAATAACAGTGAAATTTGCAGTAACCCTTTTCTTTTAATTTAATTAATTTTTTAAACTGCTCTTCTTCCTTTTTTCAAATTGTTATTTTTAAACAGATATTGCCTTATCCACAAAAAAACCTGCTCTTTTGTTTTGTGCTATTCTTCGTTTTCCATTTTTACTGCACTTCTTCTCCAATGTCTTTTTTTCTATTTATTTATCTTAATAATTTTTTAGAAACTATTTTTCTTCAGCATGTCTTGTTATTTTTGTTGGGACATCACGTGTGAAGAGGCTTTTTTTTAATATCCCTTAAAATTAAAAACTGTGTTCATAAACCAATTTTATTCATATTTAGTTTTCTTTTATGGAGAATTATAATTTTCATCAACCATTCAAACCATCTGAATTGAAAGTGCATAAATAAAGGATTGGTTAACTAAAGTTACGAAAAATGAATTAATTTGAGTTAGCAATCAATTTGCACAAACGTTGAATACAGAAAAATAATATATACCACACATATTGGAACATGATTTTCAAATTAACGCCCACTTTTTCATCCATTGGTCCTCACGTGATGCTTTAGATTTTCATTCGCAATCTACAATCAATTGTGAGAAAATTAAAATCCAATAATTTCATAAAATCTTTGTTGTAAGTTGGTAATAACTGTAATCATGCAATCAATCACCTTTGAATTAGTCAATTTGCCCATAGCGACACTTCAACTCCAATTATTTGAGAAAGACTGTAACAAAAGTATTTTGTCATATTCGTGTTAACAATTGGATACTCAGATTTGAATATAGGAAATTGGGACCTATTACCTTAATCTTATCTTTAAGCTTTTGCACATAAAGATGAGTATAATGCTTGTAAAAATGTAATTAGAAAATGCAATTTGATTTATACTTAAAATACGAAAAGAATTAAAATTAGTACATGGTCATACGAAATGAAGATCCGGAGGAGGGTATCTGATCTAGGAAAATTTTATGGTTAAGATTAATCCTCTTCTGGTGTGCACATTTTCACATTATAACACTACTACAAAAATCGAAATAGACGACGGTAATTTACCGTCGTAAATTTAGTTTTTCAACCGTCGAGGAATCGACCGACATCTTTTACGCAAAAAACCACGACGGTAAAATCCCGTCGTCTATTATTATACAGACGACGCTTTTACTCAAAAACGTCGTCTATTAATTTAAAGACGACGGTTTTTATGAAATACATGACGTCTATTTTATGTAAAGACGATGGTTTGTAAGAACTGTCGTCTATTATGAAATAACAGTCGTCTATTATATGTAAACACGACGGTTTTTATGAAAAAATGTCGTCTATTATATGTAAAGAAGACGGTTTTGTGATAGAATTGTCGTCTATTAATGTAAAGACGACGGTTTTTTTTGAAAGAACTGTCGTTTATTATATCCAAAGATGTGGTAATTTTACATTTTATCTTTTTTTTTCTTGCTTCCAATGGTTCTCTACAACGATTTTAGCTAAAAAAACAACCATAATGCTTTGTGAACAATAAATTCAGCTCCAAATAATCCACACCATACAATAAATATACTAAAGAATAATTTGTTTCATAAAACTTGAAGATTCAATAATAATTACATAGTTTACCAATCTTCATTCCTATATATCTACACAAAATATCATATCCATAATATTAAACTATAATTAGAAAAAGAGGGGCTACATATGAAATTTGATCCGAATTTCATCAATTTGTTCTTGTGTGTATGAGTTAGCGTTGCCTTCTTGCACTGCAAAACCAGGATTAAAAAAAAGGAAGCAAGTTTTAGTTAGAGATACATTTATAAACCTTTTGCAACTATAACAGGATTAAAAAAAAAGAAACAAGAAACAAAAGCCAGAAGAGGGGAGCATAACTTATTTGGATTTCCTCTGACTTGGAGCAAATTAACTTCAAATAATTTGAGAAACTGAAAACCGGAATGAAAGATTAGAATATAAGCAGCCGGAATGAAATGTACCTCTGACTTGGAGCAATCTGATGGAGACAGAAAACTTTAAGGTTAGAATATGAGTTGAAGAAAGATAGCGAAATGTTATATATAGGGTTTAGGGCAAATTCGAAAAATTACAATTCGCGGTCAAATTTTTCAAAAGACCACGTTTTTAAAGACGACGGAAAGTAAAATCAAAACGTCGTATAAATTAAACTTTACACGACGGTTTTTAAATAATAGAGACGTTATAAACATATACTACGTCATTTAGTTACAAAAAAAAGTCGTTGTAAAATATTTTCACAACCCTCGGCATAAAACCGACGTCTTAAATAAAAATAACTTCGGAGAAATACTTTGTGTTAAACAAGAAACTAAATATACAATCTTTCTTGAGAACTCAGTTGTTGTTGTACACCCAACCGAAGTTCTTAGATGGGTTGGGTGTAAAAACACAACTGAGTTCGCAAGAAAGACATTCTTGCATGAGAGGTGAGAATTGAGATATAGTGAACGTTTGGAAAAAAAAATCCAATTTAAACGAATTATTTAGAATTGGAAAACTAAAAGTGACTTTATTAAGACTTGGAAACCGAAAAGGGCCTTTATTTCGACTTGGAAACGTAAAAGCCACCGTTTCAGTACCCAATTTCGCAGATAAAGCGTGCCGTTTCAGTTCGGAAGTTTCGAATTTGAAACCTACAACGACGGTATTTATGTTTTCCGTCGTCGTTATACTGACGTTTATTTCGACTTTTGTTGTCGCGCTTGTTTTAAATAACAACGACGGTATAATTAATATAAACGACGTGAAAATGATTTACAATGGCGATATAATTTATAGAACTGTCGTATTATCTAAAAAACCACGACGTTATATTATATTATGACGACATGGTAACTATTTACCACCACCTTTTATTTATAAGTACTGTCGTAATCTAATGTATAATACGTCATAAAATAATAAAAGAGAGACGTGGTTAATTAACTTTACATGTCGGTAATTATTAAATTACGGTCGTATTAAATAGTACTTGATACGTCTGTTAATAATACAATTACCGTCGTGTTCATTGGATGTTCAAAACGGCGGTATTATATCTAAAACGTCGTCTATAATTACTACGTCGGTACATTTACACATACCGTCGTTGTTTATTTGTTGTCTTTTTTCTGATCGGAATGGCATGTTTAATAAGACGACGCTTTTAAATTTTTATGCGTCGTGTTTTAAAAATGCCCAAATGAATTTCCAATTTTTAGGTGTTTTAGTTTCTGATCCACATCGGTTTTTATATTACCATCGTCGTTTAAAATTTAACGACGGTATTTATTTTGTCCGTCGTCGTTTTACCGACGTCTATTTCGATTTTTGTAGTAGTGTAAATTGTACTATGAACAATAAATTGTACTATGAATAATAAAAGGATCTAATAAATATAAGTAATATACCTAAACCGTTTGACAATCTTGTAGGTCCTTATGATATGAGGAGTACTTGCCGTTTTCACTTCTGCTAGTGCCTTTTTCATGCGCTAGCTACATAAAAAATTGTATTATGTTCAAAGATTTCTGTAAAAAAAATCTAAATAATTTTGGAATACATACAACTTATGCTTCTTTCTTTTCCACTCTTTGAGAATCAGTTTGCTGAGATCATTAATGTTCACTCCAACTTTGATGCCCCAACCAGGAGCGAAAATAGAAACAAGTCTGTTACACGTTTCATCTATAGGCAACGCTTTCTTCATTTGATGTTTGCATATCTTGTACCATTCCTATTAAGTAGTAGGCCTACATAATGTATAAGCAATCCTAAACAGTACAAAGATATAAAAGTGCATGTATTCTTTAGTATAGTATGAGCGATTGAGTTATGCACCAATTTAATCTAAAAGTGAAAAATAATAATGAGTGCAGGATTCACCTTCGTTGGCAACTTCGAGGAAATTTGGCTTTTTTCTTTCTTTCTAATCAGGAGCAATTTGGTTGTTGATTGGGTTGTTTGAGCACATTTGTATGCTGGCGGTTTGCACCACCGAGTAACATTCTGAGAACTGGTAAAATTTTGCGCTTCATCTCCAATAGTCTGCAATTTCTCGCGATAAGGTTCTATCGTGGTCTGTCTTTTCTAAATGTGGAACTGAACTGAACTGAACTGAATCTCTTTTTTTTTCCATTAAATTTTTTTAAATGCACTCCTTCTCCAGCACGTTTTATTTTATTTTATTTTTTAAATTTGTTTTTCTTGGGCACGTCTTCTTCTTATTTGTTTAATTTATTTATTTTGCTCTTTTTTAACTGCTCTTTTTTTCTTGAGCACGTCTTCTTCTTATTTCTTTTTTTTTATTATTATTTAATTCTGCTCTCTTATTGTTATTCTTTTTCCTATTTCTTAATTTTAGTTCAATGGTGTTTTACAACTTTGCCCTCTTAATAAAATTCGTTTAATATTTTAGTTTACCAAGGATATTTAGGGGATTTACCATGGACTGGCCCCCTTGTGATCTCCCCCACCACCATGTAAATCTAAATTGGTCAAGAAAATAAAATTTTATTTTGCATAAAAACGTATCTTCCTCCTACAATTATAATTTACTAGCCTTTTCGCAAGCGCTTCCGCGCCTAGGAGAGGTTTTTTAAAAAAATTTAGAATTAAAAAAATAATGGGTAGTTGTGTTCCATAAAAATAGAATCTATTATCTGATTTTTCTTTTAATTTTAATTTTTTCTAATATGAAAAAGTATAAATTTACCATATTATCGTCATTTAATTAATAATTTTAATTCTTAATATTTGCATTAACCAATGACATTTTCTGGTATTTAAATGTTTTACCATTCTCTGCTTTTGGCTTTATATATATAGACCAAGAGATCAAGACTCTATAGAGATATATGACAAAGAGCAAACTTGATCCTTATTCTAATTTCCATTTAAAATTCTGAAAATAAAGTTAAAATTCGGACAGGATGTTACAATCTACCCCCTTACAGAAATTTTGTCCTCGAAATTTTAGAGTTGTCTCGGAACTTCTACAACTTCACTTTGAAGCCCTAACTTTCTAAGAGCATCTCCAATAGTAGTCGCAAATAAAACTCTTCAAATTGAAGTTTGTTGAACTACGTGGCAATTTGAAAAGCCTTATTTACTACTTGAATAATTTTTGCTCCAACAGACTCTTCAATTCAATTAATGTAATATCATGGAAAAGAATGAAAAATATGAAAACATGAAAAAAAAATGTATGTATTTATTATATGAAAAGAAAAAAAAAGCATGTTTTAAACATTTACAAGGTATGTTTTGTTTTTCCAAAATAAAAATAAAAATTTGAAGATCTAAAGTCAGCTTACCAGTCCTGAAGAAAGAGAAAGAGGTTGCAACTTTGATGACTGAGGTTAAAGAGGCTGATGGAGAGAGTTTTTCTGATGTGGCTCACCTATTTTAGAATTCCAAAGCTGTTAAAGAGGCTGTTGGAGAAGGTTTTTCAGATGTGGCTCACCTATTTTAGAATTCCAAAGCCGTTAAAGAGATTGTTGGAAATACTCTAAGAACTACACAACTACCCCAAAACTGTCAATATCTATATCAATTTGAACTTGGTCAAAGGTCAGTGTATTCCAAACTAATTTCCAATTCCTTCCTCGTTCTCCTTCATGGCCAAACAAGTACAACTTGATGATGTTCGATCACCAACTTAAAACCTTTGTTTCTCAAGCTTTAATTATTCCTAAACGTCTTATCTCCAACGTGCATTAATTACTATCATTACATTCTTCTATTTCTCAAAACCTTCCAAACCAATACCTTTATTTCTTCAAACCATGTAAACCCAGCGTACTTCAAATTCCATTAACCTCGTCACTTACCAATTATACAAAAAATTTAGCACTGCTAGAACCGTCATTCTCAAAATCACAAGCTTATTTGTTCCCAACAACTGTCAATCTCCAATCAAACTCCACGTTACAACAACCAACTCAAATAACTATTGAAACCCAAGAACTTGAAGACTAATCAATGAAACGAGTTAAAACCAAGACTACATCCTGAAATGTCTTATGAAGGGTGCACATAACGTGTGAGCCTATAGAATCACTAACCTATGCTCTGATACCAATTGACAGGAACTCCTCGAATGCCCCTTTGGAATGCGTGATGAATCATGTGCATGTCTGACACTTGACAGGTGATAGGTGTCGTGCCCAAATTACTAAAATATCCTTGCTCTAATTCTAAAACAACTTTAGGGTTTGACTTCTACAGGAAAACCGACAGTGTCTCTCCTAAAATTGGCTCTAAACCCAAAATTTCCACTTGCAAAGAAAATACAATTAAATCTCTCAATCATTCAAAGCATGCACAATCTATAAACCACACCAATTAACAAAACTTTCAATGGGCCTTTTGCCTCTTTACACAACATAAATCACTCATTAAACTGAATTGGGTATCAAACCCACATAACAACATAGATAAGTTATCAAGATCCATTATGACAAAATTGAACATACTACGAAAGCCTAACCTCGTGGTTGTACATAGGTTGACTCTAAGTTGCCTACGACGCTTTTCAAGGGATCAAGTCACACGTAGTTCTTAAATAATAACCCAACTTCTCGTATCCAACGAAAGATAAAAACTTTGATTTTTATCTTAACTATAATAAGAAATTGAAATTTGAAGCAAACTTTTTAGCACAAGAAAACATTTTCCTCGATATAAGTTAAATATAATTATTGCAATACTCAATAGGTAGAATCCGAGCAAACATTTGAAGGCAATCGAGAAGGGGGAAACTGGACAACCACCTGTGCAAACAAATCGAATAGGTGGTTGGGCAAATCTTGGCCCGACACCTGTATACTAAACACCTACATGAAAACATCTGAAGGCAACCAAGGAAGGGGGAAACATGCCAACCGCCTGTGTAAACAAATTGAGCGGGAGGCTGGGGAAACCTTGGTTAGACACCTATATACTAAACACATGTATAGGCACACATCTACAGGAAACCACAAAAAGGGGAAACTGATCAACCACTTGTGTAGAAAAATCAGGCAAGTAGCTAGAAAAATACTGGTCGGACACCTGTACACTAAACACAGGTACATGCAAACATCTTAAGGCAACATGAGAATGGGGAAATTGGCCAACCATATATTCAGAGAAATCGAGCAAGTGGTTGGGGAAATCCTAGTCGGACACCTGTATACTAATTACAAGTACATGCAAACATCTGAAGCAAAACTGGGAAAGGGGGAAACTGGCCAACCCCTATGCAGACAAATCAAGAACATGGCTAGGAAAATACTGGTTAGACACTTGTATACTAAACACAAGTACACGCAAACATCTTAAGGAAACCGGGGAATAGGGAAATTATCCAACTACCTATGTAGATAAATCGGGTAGGTTGCTGGGGAAATCCTAGACCGGAACCTATATACTAAACACAGGTACAAGAATACATGTGAAGGCAATCAAGGAAGGGGAAACTAGCCAACCACCGTGCAGAAAAATGAGGCGGTGGGTTGGAAATCTTGGCTGGACACCTGCGTACTAAACATAGGTACATGCAAACATGTGAAGGCAACCGAGGAAGTGGGAAAATGTCCAACCACCTGTGTAGACAAATCGAGCAGGTGGCTTGGAAATTCCTTGTCGGACACCTGTTTACTAAACACAGGTAGTAAACATCTTAAGGTAACTAGGGAAGGTGGAAACTAGCCTAACATATTTGTAGAAAAATCGGGTAGGTGTCTAGGGAAATCCTGGGCAAACACCTATACGCTAAAAATAGGTACATGCAAACATATTAAGGCAACCGAGGAAGGGGGAAACTGGCCAACCAACTGTGCAGACAAATTAGGCAAGTGGCTGGGGAAATCCTGTCCGGATAATTGTATCTAAAAGCAGGTACATCTAAACATTTGAAGGCAACCGGGGAAAGGGAAAACTAGCCAACCACCTGTGTAGACATATCAAGCGGTGACTGAGGAAATCTTGGTTGGACACTTGTATACTAAACGCAGTACAAGCAAACATGTGAAGGCAACGGGGAAAGGGGAAACTGGTCAACCACGTATAGACAAATGGGGCAGGTGGTCGGGAAATCCTGGCCAAACACCGTACACTAAACACAGTCCATGCAAACATCTAAAGGCAACTAGGGAAAGGGAAATCGGCCAACCATCTGTGCAGAAAAATCAAGTTGGTGGTTGGGGAAATCCTGGTCAGACATGTGTATACTAAACACATGTACATGCAAACATTTGAAGACAACCAAGGAAGGGGGAAACTAGCCAACCACCTGTGTAGACAAATTGAGCAAATGGATGGGGAAATACTGGCCGGACACCTATATACTAAACACACGTACATGCAAGCATATTAAGGAACAAGGGAATGAGAAACTAGCCAACCACATGTGCAGAGAAACAAAGAAATGGATCAAAAAACAAACACCTATATACTAAAAACAGGTACAAACAAACATCTTAAGGCAACTGGGAAAGAGGGGAAACTGGCCAACCACCTGTGCAGACAACTTAGTCATGAGAGTGGGGAAATCCTGGCTCGACACCTATATACTAAACACAGTACACGAAAACATTTGAAGGCAACCAGGAAAGGGGAAAACTGGTTAACCACATGTGCAGATAAATTGGGTAGGTGGTTAGAGAAATCCTGGTTGGACACATGTATACTAACCACAGGTACATGCAATGTGTTTATTTATTTATTTATTTATATAATTAATAATGGAATATTTATAAAGCTATTTTCACAATGGTCACTCACAAACAAAATTATGTTATTCAATGAGTTCGTACAACTAAGTATTGAACTTCCCAAAAATATAATATATAATATTTCAATATTTATTTTGAAGCAAGTCGAACTTGAGGCCTTTTTCTATTAGGTGAAGACGACTACTACTAAACTAAAGATTCATAATCCTTTCATAGTTGAAATATTGTATTATCTTAAATATCATCAAAAGGAAGCACTCAACAAATAATGTTTCCAATAATTATGCGTTTTACTTGTATACAATGAAGATAAACAAGTTTTAGCATGATCCAAGATTTGGACCACTAATTTAGTGATTACATTTTAACTTTTATTCAATGCCAAAATTTACATAAACATTTTTGTTGAAAATTGAAAATGAAGAAGTAATAACCTCAGAAATAGATTTTTGTTGATATTAATATTCCGAAAAAAAATCATACAAGGTTAATTAAATGTGTGGGCAATTTTTGAAGTGGTTTGGTGTGGAAAGTATTGGATTAAGTGTGTTTCATCTCAATTTGGACTAAAATGCCCTTACCTTTAATTAAGTGATTTTTCAAAGGGCGTTCAAGATATTCAAGTGAGAAAATTATGATTCTTGGATGTAAAGATAGTATACGTCGCTACGAGCACGTGGTAATTTTCGGGGAATTTTTCGGAGCTCGGATGAATTTTTAATGAATTATTGAAGTTTGACCAATAACATTGCGACACGTGGCAGAAAAAGAATAAAAAATAAAAAATGCTGTTCATCTTCGGCAAGTTGAGAGAAAAAAAAGAAAATGAAGAGAAAAGTTTTCTTAAATCTTTGGAAATTCATATCTAAAGTTCTAGAGCTCGGATTACTAAATCATTTTCGCTTACACGATTGTGAGAACGAGGCCTACGATTCAAGGTAAATTTCGAAGCCTCTTTCTCAAATTTCGAAATCGCTTCAATAGTGAAATTTTGATGATTTCAAGTTCATAATTTAAGGTTATGTTAATGTCCTCGATGTCCTGAGCAAGGTGGTGTGCTCGAAATTGTGAGATTCTACAGTTTGATCAACGATCAGAGACTCGTAAAATCTAGACCGTTAGATTGGAGATGATCAGACCGTTCAATTGTCTCCAATTTCATATATGTTATAGCTGGTGTTGTTGTGAATCTGTAGGAACTGACGGATTGGTATCGAACGTCCTGATCTTAAGTTATGGTGTTTCAAAGTTTGTGGTGAGCGATCGCCGTTCGATCTTGCGTGATCGTGCGATAAAGAATGATCTGACTGTTGGATCGGACCCAAATTGATGTAGGGTGATGCCGGGACTATTTAGAGTCCATTGGTGTGACCGGATTTGAAATCTGAGGTCGTGGGCCCGAGACAGATTTTTGGAGTGTTTGTTGGACATGTGGCACTCGCGGGACCCAAATAGTGACTTTTTGGACAATAGGTGTCCTTGGTTCGGTTTTTACGTTGATAGTGTGTACATCACAGTTTTGGAGTTGGTTGGACGAGAATTGATCGCTTTGGACCCCCGGTTGGTCCAAAGGGCATTTTCGTCATTTGGGAGCCGAACTTTGGGATTTTGAGCTAAGTTGAGTTATGTGCTTTGCTTAGGTACTATTGGGGCAAGAGTGCTCGTTGAGGTTTGAGTTGTGGATTTGTTGAGCTGGTAAAGTTGCAGCAAGGACGAGAGGTGAGTAAAACCATCCGGATCGTGAGTAAAATCACGAATTATTATATTTATTATAATGTGGTTCTAATAATGTTAATGGATGCAATTAACATGCTGTGGTGGTTTTTGAGAAACTGTTTTGGTGTAAGTTTAAAATCAATTAAATATGTTTTGATTTTAAATGAGTTTTTGCTGGGTTTTGAGAAATGGTGTTGTGATTGGAGGATAGACGTGAGAATGCACTGATTCCTTCAGTGGTGTTGGTATAGGTGTCTGTGTCGTGGTGATGACATAGGTATTTGTGTCATTTCGGTGGTGATGACATATGTGTTTGTGCAATTTCGGTGGTGATGGCATAGGTGTTTGTGTCATTTCGATGGTGATGACATATGTGTTTGTGCCATTTTGGTGGTGATCATAGGGGTTTGCATCATTTCAGTGGTTATGGTAGGTGTTTGTGCGTTGCGAGAGTCAAAAGTATTCTCACTTCTGTTGACGTTGATGGTTGGGTTTCTAATGGTTTTTGAAACGACTTTTGAGTCACTAATGACCGAATAGTTCTTATTAAATAAAAGAATTGTGATTGTGGTGAGTTGGTTGTTATGAGTACCTTGATTATACAAGGATTGTGGTATGCTAATGAAAGTGCACGTGTTTGTATATTATGTGCAAAATGACATATTTATACTAGTGGTTGTGGTTTACTCATACGAACTGTAGAAAGCTTACTGGGTTTGTTGGTGATGAACTCGATACACTATTCAACGGTATAGGGGCTAATCCTGTAGGTACTAGGAACGTAGGGCTTCGTCAAAAACAAAAATAAAGAGGTGTACTTGCGGTGTACAAAGTGTGGTGTGAGAGCGTTTGTGAGTTTAGACTTCCGTTGTGTGAAATAAACTCTGAGCAACAGATATGTAATAAGTTGAAGTTTCAATTTATTATGTATATCTTGGAATGTAATATTTGACTCAGAAGAATTGAGTCTGTATTGACATTGAGGCTCGAAACGTGTGGTATGGTATTATGGAAAAAGAAAAAAATATGTGTGCATTTGTTGAAGGTTCTGAGCTTCGCGTGCCCGAATCATTTTGTTTGTGATAACTAAACAGGTTATTGTTGTTGGAAATTCGGGGCGTGACTGAAGAGCAATCATGGTTACAATTTGCAAATAGAAGGTCTCCAACGCAAAATAAAAGGGTAAGTACGCAAAGTACAAAGAAAATCTTGTCCCATTCGTAAATGCGGCAAATAATGGACACTTTGGAAAATTTGAAATTTGAGTCAAAGAAACTTTGACATGAACTCTTCTAGGATGTGTACGAAAGTACATTCTAACTCTTCCAACTAGACTAACAACAGTAAATGCAAAGGACCAACAAGTGTAGTAGTTTAAAGCAATTGCTTCCTCAAGCAAGGTCTTGACTTCGAGTCCTAGCATCCTTATTGTGTGTGAGTTTAGTATATTATCGTCAATCTCAATAGTAGAGCTACGACGATCCTACTTTCACTAGTCTACATCCCACCCTAAGAAAATCAACCTTTTGATTTATCAGTGGATTTTATTTTCCTTAAGAAGTCAAGTGATTGACCAAGAAATCTTTAATGCAGGCGAGAGAAGCGAGGGATGCTTGCACGACTTAAACGCTTCTTCCTGTATCTCCATGCTACTTGAATTCTCGTTGCTGCAAGACCTCTCCAATAGGGTGACTCATACCTATCAAAAACAAAAATCAAAGGTCACACAATCAATCAAGTTTCACTTACTTAACCATAATGATATAAATAAATAAAAAAAAGAGTTTGTTTTTGCTTAATTTTACAATTAAAATGTCGCCTCTAACGAATAACTTTACAAATTTTGATGGTACATTCAGCTTTCTTAGAAGTTCAGATTAGTATGCTACATTGTTCCATGTTGCAAAATCGAAAACACGCGCAGTAGGAGATTAACAAGAGCCACAAAAAGCTATGTTGGTTGAGAGTAACCTTATGGCTCCTTGCACGCGTGCATTCCACAAGAATCTGGCAAACTGACTAGTGAATTCTTCCAAGTCTGCAGCTCAGAGTGGAAATGCTTCTACGTTACTTAAGCACCTTACCATCCTGTTGCTCAGCAATTTCCGACCAGGGATCCTGACTTTTTTATAAATAAAAAAATTTCATCCACAGCAAAAAACACCATGTGGAATAATTATTTTGTTTACTTAATGAATTGAAGTAACTTAAACAAGCAACCAGTGATCGAATAAATACCATTGTTTATTAAAGGGTGTTCTAGACACCAGGTGAGAAGTTCTTCACCGCAAACATCCCCTTCACATAAAGAAACAAGAATCCCATCCTTCCCAATGCTCTCCACTCTTCCACGCACAATAAAAACCATCTTCTTAACCAGGCCTCTAGGATAAAAGATTTTGCTTCCTTTGATATATGTCTTTTGTTTTAGTTTCTCACAAATTTCATCTAAGACAGGATCTTCCAGCAGAGCAAAAATCCGAACCTGCATGCTGCATTAATATACATGGTGCAGTTGTATATGCTCATATTGTAAGCCAAGTGGATGCTCCCTAAACTTAACATCACGAGGTACCACACATAATGCTTCTTTAACATACTGAGTTTTAGTTATGAAACGACTCTCTGTAACTTCACTGCAGCATTTCAAAACATAGAACACTCACCCTAAAAGATACACTGCAGCATTTCAAAGCATAGAACACAGAACTAAGTAGTATGCATACAATGGAGATCTTACTTTTTTCACAAATTTGAAGAGATGACGTCTTATATCTCTTTGAAGGTCTTCAGGCAAATTCTCCAAAAGCATTTCTTCATTTATACCTCTAGTGGCAGACCAATTATATCGTTCTGCTTGCCTTACTTGCCCACATGGGTGAAATTGCGAACAAATGCCTCAGAAAACATTAGAGATAAAAGTTCTTTGATGAACGTAAATACGTGCTTAGAGTCAATACTAACATACCTTCTCAGTTCTTCGGGCAAGTGGTGATAGCTCATCCACCATTCAACATCACGACGTCGCAATAACATCTCAAATGTCCTGAAAGAGGAAAAACACCCAATATTGGGAAGAAAAAAAGGAAAGAAAGAAATTAGAATTATATATATATATATGCATTAGAAAATTAAAGGAGAGCTTTGAACTATACTAGAGTGAAATTTCATGGCTGCAAAGTATATTCCCAAAAAATGAATACTGACAAAGTTTCAGTTAGTGATCACATACACTAACAAAACAACCATGCATAACAGACTTCTCTGTTATTTTATGCAGAGCTAGCCTACTGCAAGATACAAGGCGATTTTCTTTGTTGGTAAGTATCACCCTTGCATCGTATCCAAATGGCCCATTTTGCAATGTGACAAACTACTATTGTTAAACGCGCTAAATTAATACGTAAGCATAGATCCTTATTTTCAGATACCTCTTTCACAAAAAGAGGTTCAAAATGGAATAAGACAAACAGGATCAAACAGTTAAAATACAGTGTGATCAATATATCCTCTATCCCTTTCAAGCAGCTTTGGTATGTAGAAGATTTAAGAAGCGGATACTATAGTAGAATGTAGTACCTCCGTCCAAGAGACTGAAGAAAATTCTGCATATTTCCAATTAGAAGAGCAAAGAGCAAGAGGCCCAGTCCGATAATTTCCATGGTAAAAAGGACTTCCCAAACAAAGTAGCTTGGAACTTGATTTCCTGCCAGAGTGCTGATTTGCTTCATAGAATCAAGTAGGAAGAAACCAATAAGCCAATTAAATTAGTATTTGGTAAGATGTGAGGTACAAACAGAAATATATTGAGTATACAAGTAGTCGATCATATCTCCAATACACATATTATAAGATAACATGTGAGGTACCTGGAATCCCCCAAACAATGAGTATACATAGCTAGTCATGGTATCTGCTGTAGTGAGCTTGACAGCTTTAGCGTAGATTCCATAGGAGAAACCGTTTTCATCAAAACAAGCATTAGCCCTCTATTAGTTTTCCAGTTATTCCATGCTGCCTTGACAGTAAAACGTCTATCAAACCCACAATCTATGAATCTCATGCACAAGTCATGGGGATTTTAGAGTCATGGCAGGCATTTCAAGACATTGATTAACCCTCTGGGACAAAAAGATGAGTAAAAAGGAGTTATTAAACAAATAATGGAACACTTCATGCATGCAAGTTCAACACGCTATATTTCGACACTTAATTGGCAAGATGCAAAAACAAAATTATTATGGGGACAAGTTAGAATTAATGGGTCCATGTCTAACACCGAGGTAAAACGGTTACCGGCAGAAGCATGTTCAAAAAGTGTGTAAAGTCAGTTATTGTTCTGAAAAACACCATTATGAAGGTCAATGACTACATTTTTCTAGAAATTAGTTTGTAGTACATGGATGCATATCTACGTTTTAATGAGAGATTCATGGCAGTACATTGCTATCTTTCGAGGGAGTGATTAATTGAAAAGTGTGGCAGCTAGTATAAAAGGAGGAGGTCCTGTAAACGTGAAAAGAACATCAATCCAAGAAAATATCTTTTGAGTGAAATACAATAGTGTTGTAAGTTTCAAGTTCCTTATGTATGTGCCTATTTAGTAGCTTTATATTGCATCTGTCATACATCTCCAAGCAGCCTTACTATTTTTCTAATGTTACTTAGAGTTCTCTCCATGTGTGTGTGCGTGTGGGTATAAATTTCTCTACTTCCGCTGCCAATATACTTTCAACTCTTTAGTTTAGAGAATAAAATCTTTGCACACCTGTAAGCCAAAGAGGTACCAGCAGAGCCAACATGAAAATGAGAAGGTTTATTACAAAATTCATCCATGTCGACTCAAATACGAAGCCATATGGAGATTGACCAGCAAGCAGAGGTAGAAACCTATACAACCTTGGAATGTACTGAAAAAGAACTGCCATACGTAGAAGATTCTTTGTATCATTTGCCCCAGATGATCCGATGTATTTTGGTAAAACTACAAAAATTATGATCTGAAAACAATTTAAATTTATTAACTCATAGCAACAAGAGTGTAGTAAGATGATTGAGAGCATGGAGCCTTGCTTGAGGAAGTGGCAAAAAAATAAATAAGTCAACCAGAAATTTTCCGTGGAGATAATTGAGAGCAATTCTCTTTGGTTGGTCCACTATCTCTCCAGCACCAACTACTCTAGACTCAGGAGCCACATAAGCCAACCTTAACTGTGAGAAGTCACTTTGGACATATCAGTCAAGACACTGAAATCAGATTGTAAACAATCTTGGAGAAAATTTCCCAACAATAAGCCTCAATCAATCATGCACTAAAGCTACCAATTAAGTAACAACATATTCACAACAAGGACATGTCTAACACCGAGGTAAAACAGTTACCAGAAGAAGCATGTTCAAAAAGTGTGTAAAGTCAGTTATTGTTCTGAAAAACACCATTATGAAGGTCAAGTACCATTTGATACGTAGACACTTACGATCCTGCATTTTAAGATTTTAAATACCAGACAAAATTAAAAGAGAACCCAGTTAAAAAGTTGACAAAAACATTTGATATTATTCTAAATGAAAAGCCAATGAATGAAGAATGATACTTTATAATTCCAAACTTTAATCAGTGGCTTTATAGAAAAAGAAAAAGAAATGAGCAAAACCCATTCTGTAGAAAGAAGGAAAACAAACCTGTTCTGCATATAACACGAAGAAAAACAAAGGGTCTAGAAAAATTGCCACCAAACAAGCTATGACAAAGAATTTGTTCCACTGTCATACGGCTTTAGTATGAGGATTCATGACTCCTGGAATATATTGATTTAGAAAAGAGATAGCATCGCCGTAGAAAGCAATATGGATCTGCAGAAAACCACAAATCACTAGACTGAAAATGCATAAGTTTTGTACAACAGTATTTAACAACATTCTGCATAGGTATACATATAATAAGAACATTATCATACGAAAGTACAAATACTGTATGCATCATTATCATTTTCATACAAGTAGACATAAAGAATGAAAGGGGAAAAAACCTTAGGATCAAAAAGCCTTGAAGATTTGGGTTTATCCTGCTTAGCAGATTTCAAACTCTGACATGTTGAGCAAATTGTGCAGTAAGGATCATTGCACATTCTAAACCGCTGGAATGGAACACACGCATGCATGAATTGACTTTTAATGTTGCTTTGCAAGCAACTTGTATGGTCTACAAGGTTGGTTTCAGTTTCCTTGGAATTCACAGGAATGGAATTTGACAAATTCAGGGAAATGGATTCAAATTTCTGGAATTTTGAATCTGCATGTTCATCTGAGGATTTCGTAGCTAGTGTTGGTGCTTCATTGTTCTCGAAAGCAGCCATTTGTGAGGAAGAAAACCTACAAAGCTAAACAAAAAAATTAAACAAGTGCACAATCTGAGACAATGTCATTGAATGCAAAATCCCTAAATCTCCCTATGGAACAACATCATAATCTGAGTTTATGCATTTTCCTCAAATCTCAGTTCTCACTCAGTGTCGAGTTAAAATGTGCTATCTAATTGTCCTTTCTCTGTGTGTGTGTGCATAGTCATTTTTTCTGTAATCTAATTTCCAAAACCAAACAGCCAAAATTCAGAAGAATGAAAATCAACTCAACACACTAAAATAATAAGAGAATTTTGTTGTAATTCAGTTGCATAAGATGAAAATAAATGACCACCCAGAAAAAGGGTATTCAAAATAATTAATTAAAACAACTAATAAATTGCTAATAAACAAACCCAGTAAAAGCTGAATTCTCTTGACTTGGGGTGGGGGTCACCTTTGTTGATGAAAACAGAAACAGGCTTGAGGGCTTGATGAACCTGAACAATGCTCTGCTCAATTGAGGTTTTTTATGGAGTTCAGAGCCCTCAAAGGTCAAAGCTGAGTTCTCTTGACTAGGAACTTGTGTTTTTGTTTTGTGTTTGGATCAAAACAGGTGATGCGAAGACAAAAGAAAAGAAAACGGGTCATGGCACATATATTCACACCCAACCAAACCATCCTTTCATGAAAGAGAAAAAGAAAGAAAAAGGAAACAAACTGCGATGGAATCTGTCCGAAATTAATGAGATTGCACCTATTTGGAGAAGGATCCAAAAGGGTTTTCAATTCCACAAATATAACATGTTTTAAAAGCAAGCTACTAAAAGCAAGCTTCATCTGTTCCATGTCACACAGAAAGAACTATAGCAAGAAATAGTTCAGTCTATCATTCCTGTATCTCTGCGGAAGGAAATCAAGCACATATTTTCTTAATTTTGCTAAAGAAAGTGGAAAAGCTAAAGGGAAAAACAACGTATCTATCATTTCCTCTACGACAGAAAAGAATAAAACAAAGATCTGTCTTTTGACCAAATAAGAAGAAAATTCAATTTGTCTACCAAAATCTTGAGGGAGGATATTGGTGCCACCGTATAAAACCAGCTTCCTGGCATTCAGACCACAAGATATGGTGTCATGATACATTACCAAAACAGAATGCTAGGATTCAGCCAGAGTTTTTATTACTTGTACTTTATGATGACATCTAAACCAAGTGTTCATTGACTTTGTGATGACAATAAAATTTCTAGATTTTTTCTTTGATTTTAATGCAATCAACTCCACAAATTTCACAGGGATCCAGAAATGAGCATACTAGTCTGAAAATTTTGATACACTCAAAAAGACAATCAGCCAAGCACATCCATATCATTCGACAAACATTAAATCTCTATACTGCCTTTCAAAAACATTAACTATTTTTAGGCTTCACTAGGTATACTATATTTCAAGATCCATGATGCACGCAAGTTCAGTCAAATGGCCCTGGAATCCCTTACACAAATCAAAATCTCTTTCAGTACTCTTCCGGAATACTCCCTTGTCACATTCCACATAATACTAGTTTATATTCTCGGCATTAGTTCCCTCCTTTACTTAATAAACATATCCTATAGAATACACACAATAGTACTATAGATAATGAAAGTAACAGGTTTTTTTGGGAATAATAAGATCTTGTGCACTCAACTCCTATTACATGAAAAGGAGAGTATTGAACCCTTTCAATGAAAGCTTTGGGAATAATAAGATCATGTCAGATGACATATAGATCGAAAGCCAAACCCAACTCAATAACACTACAATGTCTCAGCATGAACAAAAAACCAAGTATACATAGCAAATAACACCAAGTACAGAAGCAAAAAACAATTGAAATCTAAAGCTTACATCTTTTGTCGTTTTAGCTCTCAAACTGAAAAAAAACAAAAACAAAAAGACTCATTCCCATCAAACCAATCAACTGTTCCATTCACAACCCAATTCAGCCTTTTCTACCTCAGCTGCCAAGTTACTCAAAAACCCAATATCCTAAACCACAGAAAGTTGCAGCGTTGGAGACAGTCGTATATCAGAGATCGCAAGGTTGATTAAATTTGAGTGATTGGATCTTATCACACAATACTTTTCCAGGGCTGAGAATTGAGATTTGAGATCATAATTGGGATTCAAATTTATGGCTGTGAGGGTTGAATTTTGGATTGGCGAAGTTTAGCGAACACTGGGAAGGGAAATGTGGCAAAGAGAAAGAAGGAAGAAGAAGCTTGTCTTCTCGGCTTTTCTTCTATTTTGTCGAAGTTCTGATAATATTAATTTTATTAATTTTAAAAATTTATTTGTTCAATTGCTGGGGTCATTTTCATTTGATCTCGTAGCTTCTCTTAATAACGTGGGGCCTTTTCATGTCTGTTTCCTCTATGCGACAAAGACGTGCACTCAACATTTTAATTCCTCACATTCAGATTTCTAACATTCACATACGATATATATTGAACAATTCTAATGAGCGTAATGTGGAAGATTTTTGTAGAACGTGAATTATATTTGAAGAACATGTTTGTTTCATGACAAAAAATGAATATGAAATGAATGGTAAATTTATGGCTCGCTTGAGATTGATTCTACATAGGTCAAAAATCACTTTTATGGAGAATCACTTTTTTTATATAATCACTTTAAGTAGTTTTAAGTGATTTTATAGAGAAGCACATGAGATGCGCTTATGCCCATAATTACTTTAAAATCATTTAAAGTGATTATATTGATAGATACATGAGAGGTGGTTGTCCAGAATCACTCTCAAACGAGCCCTTAAATACTCATGTCACATGCAAAAACACCACTTAAATGATAATTGAAGTGAGAAAACAATCTCTACTTGGTAACTCTATACATTCAACATCTAAAGAAGTCTTGAATTCAAATTCCTCTCTCCTCCCATATTTGATAAAAGAAAAGGATAAAGAAATCCATTAGATTTGGTGCTAGGATTGCGCTTCAATTTAAATTTTTTTTACAAAACCTACCGAAACAAAACATTGTGGTTCAAACGAAACATAATGTTGATAAAAATGTATAAACATTTGTCCCAAGAGCATAGTCAAGTCACACTGACTTGTTCAAATGGAATTTTATTTCTTGTTTTTTGACTTCTTTTTCTTTTACAATACAAGAACCCAAAACAAATGTAATGAAAATAAGTAAACCAATAACTAGTACAAATGAAAATTGATCTTATGCATAACCTTACATCTCCAAGCCAACAAAAAATTAAAACAACATACAACTCACAAGGGCGCCGGAATGATACTCTCTAGAAAGGTTTGTGGTAGCCTTCTACATGAAAATGGGTATGAACTAAAGTAGTTGTGCTAAAGACTGGGAGTTTAACATACTTGCCACCAAGAGCACACCTTATACACTCCAACAAGATAAAGATGTACATGAATGAGACAACTGCCCAGTATTCTATGTCGAACGTTCCATCGAAATGTATCAGCGGAAACAAATTTCTCGAATACTCTACCACTTTCAGCGTCATTTCTAACAACATCGCCATAATTATATGGTACCTAAAGAAGTGAGGCCACCACTCTTTCTTCTTCACCACTCCAAAATATGCCGCCCAGAAATATATCACTGTGAACCAGTCTAGTAACCTCTTTATTGCTCCTGGGACATAATAAACCAAATCTCCAAATAATTGGTAGTGTTCTGTGAAGGGTTGAATGAGAAGCCCAATATCAGACATCTTCAAAGCTATTAAGTAGGGGAGACATGCTAATGTTCTCCACCACCAATCTGGCTTCTCTTCCATTTTTGGAAAGGTATAGTGACGAAATTATTCTTTTTTGCTTGTGCCAATGTTGAAGATTTGCGTTGTCTAAGTAACACTAATAGTTTGTGTGACTGACTCCCTCGTTCCCCCCTTAACAAGGTGGATGATGTAGCAGAAAGGTGCAAGCTTAGCAATCCTGAAAATTATGAGTTTAGGATTATAAGAGCATAAAAACAATCTCAATGATGCTCCTTTGCAAGTATGCATTTCATCTTCATCTGGATAGAAAATTAGACTTTGTACATAACATATTAAATGAGCTGATCAAAATGCAAACAACATATTAATTTCAAACCTCTTACCCTGAGACAAAGGATTGGCTAGATGGTATTTTTCTATTTTAATCCATTTTTTTTGGTAATTGAAACAAGGATGATTATGGACAAGATATTGGACATAACGGCGGAAGCCCAGCCATGCAGATTCTGATTAGGTTGTTGTAGATTTCTGCTGCTAGACAATATAGGGATTACATTCAAGTTAGGTTTGCATGCAAACCTGTTGGGCTTGTTGCGTCCTTTGAGGTTCGCAACTTTATACCTAGTTATAGACCAACATAATGTATACTGATTAGCATTAAGACAAGAACTGAGAAAGAATCATCAAGCTGAAGCCTTCTTGTTTCTTCGATAGAATGCTACTATTGATTAGCATGAATACGGAAGCTGAGAAACAATCATGCTAATTAATAATTGTGTTTTAATAACCATCTAGGTGAAACACATGAGATAGAGAATCTACATCACTCTTACCCTTAGAAATAAGCTCCGGGCCTTAAAAAATAATGGTGGAAAAAATAAAACATTCCTATCTCTGTAATAATACTCAAGAAGAATATAAGCAGTTCGAATCTGACTTCTAAGGCTCCGAAACATGGCCTCACAAAATGTCTCTAATATTACAATGAAGTGAGCCCTTTATTCGTGTCTCCACCACCTCTTCTTTTGGCAATTACAGAATTAAGAAAACTATATTCAATTTTATGTAGAACCATGTATGACATGGTGGTGCGTGTGGTAAAGATACACACTTGTCCACTCTAGTTGTTCTGAAAACACCTTATCATAAAAAAGCAAGATATGTTTTTTTTTTTTTATAGTACAAGTGATTGGGAGAGGGGGTTGCGCATATATTCATTGGGTGAGATTTCCGTCAAGACTAGAATTCATAATGATCATGACCAAACTTAATTTGTGTTTGCAAAAGTCAATTTCATTCATACGCCCTCCCTTAAGAGATTACCAAGATCTCTCCTTAATGACACTAGTATGAACTCATGTCTTATGCAGTGACTGTAGCTAGCTATACTGCATGATGACATGTACCTGGATTCATTTGTCAAGAATAATAAACATAAAACTGAAGTCACATAATTTATTAAAAGTACTTAACCAAATAGCTATAAAAATAATTGAACAGTCTCCAAGAAAATAATGAAACTAAGTGAGATAAAACTTAGGTCCCATTGATTTTGCATATCCAAACTGAATGGCATAACAAAATTGTATCAAATTTCCCATTAACACTTTTTGGGAATAACCTCAGACAATAAATCAATGAACAAATGCAATTGTCTTTCTTTTACTTTCTACTTTACAAGCATGAAAAAATCTTAATGCTTATTAGTAATCACAAATTCAATGAAAGATAAAAGTCATTGATTAACCACTGTCAACTAAAAATATGAATTAACAAGAACAATTAACACATCCAAACAATCTTTGTTCTTATTAGCCTTCAAACCCTTAATGAAGAACTGGAACATTAACTAATTAATCATAAACATTCAAAACTAAATGTATGCAACAAAGAAGATCATCGAATGCTCCCACTCATCAAACACATATTCTGCAACCAAGACATATATCAAGAAATTGAGCATAGAACAAATCATATTTTTTTCACTGAAATTGTTTCTTTAGGATTAAGCCTCAACTTTAATTCCTTCAATTTATTTCTCGAAATAGTACTTTACTAACACATATTTTGAAAAACATATAACATGTCATGCAGATTGGACTTAGTTGAGAAATAACAAAACCGTAATGAATGCATTAAATTTTATTCACTTTCTATTTTAAATATCAATTAAATTTTATATAACCAATGCATGTACAAAACAATAAGCATGTACAAAACTTGATCAATCAAGGAACTAAATAGCCAATCATCCAAATCTTTGGTCAGAACATATAGATGCACAAAATCAACACTTAAGATGTAAAACTTCAATGTGTCAACAACCAGAAAACAGTTCCAAGTATGCTCGAAAAACTTTATGAGCTAATCAAAATACAAGGTAATAAGGTATTGAGTGTGAAGCCCAAAACTTTACATCACTTCTCCCACTTGGGCAAACACTCAATATTTTACTACTTCAATAGAGTGCACATAAAACCTTATACTTATAACCACTATGACAAAATGGAGTAAAAGAACTTTCAAGGCATGCTCCTAATGTACTTCATAGTATAAGCCTAAATGCACAAAACTGTCAAGAAATTTCTAGCAATAATATGTGCTTACTTGAGAATTTACCATATTTAATTTATAATTCGGATTAACATCAAATTTTATGGAAACAAATTTGAGACATTAATCTTCAGACATAAAAATAATAAAGTCATTTATAGCTAACTAAAAGGTCTAAAATTGGCGTACAATGTTACTCAGAAAATCTGTCAAGACATACTTTTCTTGAACACAGATCACTTATAAAATTCACACAAATAAACTATACATCCAATAATCACAAAACTTTTCAATGTTCAAGAAGACACGTATATGCTCAAACATTCAGGTAATTTGAAGATCTTTAGGTGAGTCATTCAACAATCTTTATACATAATGTAGAAACTGTCAGGAAAATCATGTGCATCTGTTTCAACTTTATAAATTCACCAAAAATTTAATTCTCAACATAATTTCATGAATTCAGCGTCTAAAGAAAGCTTAGAAAATGATCCTTATTGCCTAATTTTATTATGAATTAATTCATACTACAACATCACACAAATAGACATCATAGCAGTGTAGTTTAAACTGAAAATTAGTTAACTATAGAATTATGAATGCTATCAATATGCACCTCAAAATTTAATTATTCTTATGCATTCTAAACATCATAGAACAATAAGTTCCATGTAGGTGTAAAAGCAACAATTAATACCATATCACAAAGCCAAAATATAAAATATCACCTTATCAAGTTTAAACACTTTGAACAATCAAGAGATCGTTCTTATCTTGAGTATTTTTGTATATTGCAATGTACCACTTTTGTTTCAAACCAAAATTAATGAACCTCAATCAAAAGTGCAATTTGATCCATGCAACTGATTTAATTAAGAAATAACAGTAATACGATATCCTTAAACATGATCTATGCTTCATATTGCATGACCTCTTCTTTAAAATTATAAAAAACTTTATCCAAAATTTGTCATGCAAAAATCCAAGTTTTCTTTAAGATCATTCAAAAGTTATCATTCCTTGGGTATTTAGATCATATTTCTTAATAATATGTACTAATTCTATATAACATGATATATAATTAGACGTCGATAAAACTAAGAATTGAGAATTTTGATGCAATATTCATGGCAATAAAATGAAATGCTCTTGAAATGCAAGCGATACATCTACAAATTAATGTTTGTGAAGCATGTAAACTTATATTCACACAAAAAATTTCTCTTCATGCTTGAGATTCAAAACTGAAAGCGTTAAACATTACACCAATCATGCCATAAAACACATGCTGCAAAAACCAATTATTATTATCAACTTTAAATTGAATTAACTTAGTAATTCATATAGGCATGTCCGTTATTAGACTTTAATTTAAATGATGCTTTGTAGACTTAACAAGTTAACCAAACAATTATATTGAATCAACCTTAATTAAGTTTATAAACCGACCAACGTAACAAACTTATAAAACCAGCCATTACATTCTCTAACTTTATATTAAAACACAATCTTAAGTATCAATCCAACTTTACGTGATTCAATCCAATCAAGTATGTATCAATCCCTTTACATGTATGGATTAATCCAACTGTATGTATGTCATGAAATAGTCAATTATTGCATACGAAAAACAACCAAACATCAACCATATCCATACAAAAGCATATACCCAAGCACGAAAGTTCCATATAATAGCCCACGTTTCCTTTATGTAATCATCCAAAATTATATTTCCTTGAGTCATGAAAACAACTTTTATGACTATTTAAGATCACTATGAATAAATTACCATCAACAACTCAAACCCTTGAGATTTATCAAAAATGATAAATAGGACATGTATTGCAATTCGTATAGCAAAACAAAACCGTACATGCACCTAATGGAGTTAAGGTTCATTGTGACAATTCAAAATTTTTCAACACAAACACATCTGAATAAGTTGTACCATAATGCTTAAATATTTGTACATTATTGATTCACACCTGTGGGTTGAAAATCAAACATGTTTTTAGTGATTACAAAGAGATTTCACATATGAATTTCTTTCATGAGTTAAATTATCATATCTATGGATAGAGAGAAATTCATATTAATTCACATATGTTGTCTTTTGCATCACTCCACCATGAATATGCATGGATAAACTGTCCCCATAAAACTTTATTTAAACATTATTAACTTACACCTGTGGGTCATAAGTTAAACATGTTCCAAAACACTAGACGAATATTAGGTCTGAATAAACTTCATGTAGAGGAAAATTTATTATATGTGGATCAAGAAATCTCATGTTAGCTTACACAAACCCTTTCTCGCATGTTGTTCCATCACATCTGTCATCAATTTGTATTATTTTCATCTATGGATGAAAATAGCACAAAAGACTACTAGCTGTGATGCAATTCTTGATCCATCTTTCAATTGAAAACCACTCTTGTAACAATTAAGCCGTTGTGGCTTGCTTAGCTTATGCAATCGAGATTTCCAGTCTTTGATCAATAGCCTTTCAAGTATGATCGAGCGGAAAAAACTTTATACCTTTGATCATACCTTACCAGATAAGATATGCAATTTATTTAACACTTCATGCTTCTATGACTAATGATCAAATACATGCAAACATGATTTTATGAAACAAATAGCCTTATAAGCCAATTCTTGAACATGCAATTATTCTAGCTTTAATATATATATATATATATATATATATATATATATATATATATGTGTGTGTGTGTGTGTGTGTGTTGCATCATTTAGTTCCCTGCGTGTGTTGCATCACTTAGTTCCCTGCCAATTCTACCAACCAGGTGCTAAAGTTCCAACACTATATACTCTTCATTGCAAAGTCACCCCAATCCTCTAATCAATCTCATCCAAACAAAATATATGAAAACCTTTTAGAGATTAGCTAGCCCTTTCACATAAGAGTTCATGACTGTCAAACTCAGTCCATATTAGAAGTTTAAAGAGTAATCCTACAAAAGAATTTATCCAAAAGCATAGCTACACAAACAATTTCCTAAATTCCCGATTTTTCTTCTTACATAATATCAAAAACTCTAAAATGTTTCCATTCCTAATGTCTGAAAATCCTAAAATCCGTTTCTTGGTAAAGCACTAAAATTTAAAAACTTATAATAGTAATGGAAACAAAAACAAAATATTGCCCAACACAAGTACTATTAACAACCCCAAAGATCCAATTAACTCTTAACCGTTTCAAGGAATTAAGAAATGGAAAGAAAAAAAGAATGATGCCACAAAAAAACAAATAAAAATTAAACTAAGAACAAAAACAAAAGTGGGTTCCTTATCTTTTCATCTAAGATGCGATTTCAAGCAAAATTCTCAGGCGATTTCAAGCATAATTCTCAAGCTAATTTTATTTCTCTTTCTTTTCATTTCGCCGTATTTATGAGATCAATGGTAGCTATAACTATAAGGATCGAATACGTACCGAGAGGTAGCTAGTGAGGCAAGAACGATAAGGCGGCAGCCCAAGGCGGTTGCCATGGCTCCTTGAGATGTGTTTTGGTTTCGGGCATTATTAAATACTCGGCACTGTCTGGGTTTCTTTGCACGCAAGTATTATAGGGCCCCACATTCTTATTATACAGAAATCAATTGGGTCTTTGTTGATATTACCACAACTTCTAGGCATGTGCGGAATTTTTACTTATTTTAAAGTGGGTTAGGCGCTGTGTAGTGTAGGTATGAAGTTATTTATTTATTTTACCCAAAATAAGGTTTTTATTATTATTATTATTATTTATTTTTAATATTATTTCTACATTTTCTGAGGAATACCAAACAAAACCCAAAAAAAAAAGCAAAGGGTAAAGAAGTATATACCGTGGGTATGACAAGCTTGGACTCCATATGATTTCCTCTGCTCAAAGTGAACATGAAGAGCAAAACCGCAACCCCATAAAGTACCCACCACAAGGCTTTGGGGAACCGCCGCCTCAGGGGCCTCCGAAAGTCCGCGACTCTCCACCTCATTATTCTCTACCAATTCCAAAGATGAAGGGCCAATATGAAACCCATTTGTTACTCGAGAAAGGTGCAGCCTTGGAGACAGTCATATATTAGAGATCGTAAGGTGGAATAAATTTGAGTGGTTATCCAGAATCACTCTCAAACTAGCGCTTAAATACTCATGTCACACGCAAAAACACCACTTAAAAGATAATTGAAGTGAGAAAACGATCCCTACTTGGTAACTGTATACATTCAACGTCGAAAGAAGTCTTGAATTCAAATTCCCATCTCCTCCCATCGTTGATAAAAGAAAAGGAGAAAGAAATCCATCAGATTTGGTGCTAGGATTGACCTTCAATTTAAAAATTGTTTAAAAAACCTACCGAAACAAACATCGTGGTTCAAACGAAACATAATGTTGATAAAAATGTATCAACATTCGTCCCAAGCGCATAGTCAAGTCACACTGACTTATTCAAATGGAATTTTATTTCTTGTTTTTTGACTTCTTTTTCTTTTACAATACAATAACCCAGAACAAATGTAAGGAAAATAAGTAAACCAATAACTAGTACAGATGAAAATTGATCTTATGCATAACCTTACAACTCCAAGTCAACAAAACACTAAAACAACATACAACTCACAAGGGCGCCGGAATGATACTCTCTAGAAAGGTTTGTGGTAGCCTTCTACATGAAAAAGGGTATGAACTAAAGCAGTTGTGCTAAAGATCGGGAGTTTGGCATACTTGCCACCAAGAGCACACCTTATACGATCCAAGAAGATGAAGATGTACGTGAATGAGACAACTGCCCAGTATTCTATGTCGAACGTTCCATCGAAGTGTATCAGCCGAAAAAAATTGCTCGAATACTCTACCACTTACAGCGTCGTTTCAAACAACATCGCCATAATTATATGGTACCTAAAGAAGTGAGGCTAACACTCTTTCTTCTTCACCACTCCAAAATATGCCGCCCAGAAATATATCACTGTGAACCGGTCTGGTAACCTATTTATTGGTCCTGGGACATAATAAACCAAATCTCCAAATAATTGGTAGTGTTCTGTGAAGGGTTGAATGATAAGCCCAGTATCAGACATTTGCAAAGCTATTAAGTAAGGGACACATGCTGAAGTTTTCCACCACCAATCTTGCTTTTCTTCCAATCTTGGAAAAGATATAGTAACGGAATTATTCTTTTTTGATTGTGCCAATGTTGAAGATTTGCATTATCAAAGTAACACTGGTAGTTTGTGTGACAGACTTCCTCGTTCCCCCCCTTAACAATGTGGATGATGTAGCAGAAAGGTGCAAGCTTGGCAATCCTGAAAATTATAAGTTTAGGATTATATGAGCATAAAAACAATCTCAATGATGCTCCTATGCAAGTATGCATTTCATCTTCATCCGGATGGAAATTGATACATACCATATTAAATGAGCTCATCATAATGCAAACAACATATTAGTTTCAAACCTCTAACCCTAGGACCAAGGATTGGCTAGATGGTATTTTTCTATTTTAATCCATTTTTTGTAATTGAAACAAGGAAGATAATTGACAAGATATTGGACACACATGCGGAAGCCCAGCCATTCAGGTTGTGATTAGGTTGTTGTAGATTTCTGCTACTGGACAATATAGGGATTACACTCAAGTTAAATTTGCATGCAACCATGTTGGGCTTGTTGCGTCTTTTGAGGTTTGCATCCTTATACCTAGTTAAAGACCAACATAAGGTATACTGATTAGAATTAAGACAGAACCGAGAAAGAGTCATCAAGCCGAAGCCTTCTTGTTTCTTCAATAGAATGCTACCAATGATTTGCATGAAGACAGGAGATGAGAAACAATCATACTAATTAATAATTGTGTTTTAATAACCATCAAAGTGAAACACATGAGATAGAAAATCTATATCACTTTGACCCTTAGAAATAAGCTCTAGGCCTTAAAAAATAATGGCACTAAAGGGGTAGCTGCACAAACAATTTCCTAAATTCCCAAATTTTTCCTCTTACATAACTCTAAAATGTTTCCGTTCCTAATGTTTGAAAATCCTAAAATCTTTTTCTTGGTAAAGCACTAAAATTTACAAATTTATAATAGTAATGGAAACAAAAACAAAAATATTGCCCAACACAAGTACTATTAACAACCCCAAAGATCCAATTAACTCTGAACCGTTTCAAGGAATTAAGAAATGGAAAAGAAAAAAAGAATGATTCCACGAAAAAAAAAAACAAATCAAAATTAAACTAAGAACAAAAATAAAATTGGGTTCCTTATCTTTTCATATAAGATGCGATTTCAAGCATAATTTTTACCGAACACGCTAATTTTATTTCTTTTTCTTTTCATTTCGCTGTATTTATGAGATCAATGGTAGCTATAACTATAAAGATCGAATAAGTATCGAGAGGCAGCTGGTGAGGCAAACGCTAAGGCGGCAGCCCAATGCGGTTGTCATGGCTTCTTGAGATGTATTTTGGTTTCAGGCACTATTAAATACTCGGCGCCGTCTAGGTTTCTTTGCACGGAAGTATTATAGGGCACCACATTCTTATTATATAGAAATCATCTGGGCCTTTGTTGATATTACCGTAACTTCTGGGCTTGTACATAATTTTTACTTCTTGTTAAGTGGGTTAGGGGGCGGTGTAGCCATGATGTTTATTTATTTATTTTACCCAAAATTATTATTATGATTATTTATTTTTAATTAAGGATTGAAATGACATAATCGTTTAACTCTTACCCTATATATATAAAGAAATAATTCCGAACCAAGTTGGGAATGTATGCATATGCACATCCTTTACACTTTTTGAAGGAGGTAGGATGGGTGAGTTGAACATGGTGGTTATTTTGGTTTCTTTAATCAGATTTTCTTTTCCTTTTTAGGACAATTTCCTTTTCCTTTTTGGTTTGCCCTAAATTTCTATATTTACAGAGCTTTCCCATAGTGTTTTTTTTATTTATATAATTAATAATGAAATATTTATAAAGTTATTTTCACAATGGTCACTAACAAATAAAATTATGTTATTCAATGAGTTCGTACAACCAAGGAATAAAATATCGATGATATCGGAAATATCGGTACCAAAAATACGAAAATTTCGATGGAAATATCGGGATATTATCGATATTTCGGTCCATGTCGTCAATATTATCGATATTTTGGTTCATGGATATCTAAAATATCGATGGTATCGGAAATATCGGTAATCCAAAAATATGGAAATTTCGTGAAAATATCGAGGATATTATGGATATTTTATTCCTTGCGTACAACTAAGTATTGAACTTCCCAAAATTATAAAATATCATATTTCAATATTTATTTTGATGCAAGTCAAACTTGAGGCCTCTTTCTCTTAGGTGAAGACAACTACTACTAAACTGAAAATTCATAATCCTTTCGTAGTTGAAATATTGTATTATCTTAAATATCATCGAAAGGAGGCACTCAACAACGAATGTTTCTAATAATTATCCGTTTTACTTGTATACAATGAAGATAAACAAGTTTTAGCATAATCCATGATTTGGACCACTAATTTAGTGATTGCATTTTAACTTAATTTTATTCAATGTCAAAATTTACATAAACATTTTTGTTGAAAATTGAGAATGAAGAGCAGTCATGGTTTCAATTTGCAAATAGATCTCCAACGCTAAATAAAGGGGTAAGTACGCAAAGTACAAAGAAAATTGTCCCATTCGTAAATAAGGCAAATAATGGACACTTTGGAAAATTCGAAATTTGAGTCGAAGAAACTTTGACATGAACTCTTCTAGGATGTGTACGAAAGTATATTCTAACTCTTCCAACTAGATTAACAACAGTAAATGCAAAGGATCAACAAGTGTGGTCATTTGAAGTAATTGCTCACTCAGGCAAGATCTTGAATTCGAGTCTTAACATCCGTATTGTGTGTGAGTTTAGTATATTATCGTCAATGTTAATAGTAAAGGTCCTAAAAAAAAGACTAACGACAGTAAATAAGATTAATAATTAAATACCAGACACAATCAGCTACTACGATCCTACTTTCATTAGTCTACGTCCCACCCTAACAAAATCAACCTTTTTATTTATTCGTGGATTTTATTTTCCTTAAGAAGTCAAGTGATTGACCAAGAAGTCTTTAATGCAGGCGAGTGGTGCGAGGGATGCTTGCACGACTTAGACGCTTCTTCCTGTATCTCCATGGTGCCTGAATTCTCTTTGCTGCAAGACCTCTCGAATAGGGTGACTCATACCTATCAAAAACAAAAATCAAAGGTCACACAATCAATCAAGTTTCACTTTCTTACCATAATTATATAAAAAATTGAGTTTGTTTTTGCTTAATTTTACAATTAAAATGTTGCCTCTAACGAATAACTTTACAAATTTTGATGGTACATTCAGTTTTCTTAGAAGTTCAGATTAGTATGCTACATTGTTCCATGTTGCAAAATCGAATACACGCGCAGTAGGAGATTAACAAGAGCCACAAAAAGCTATGTTGGTGAGATAGTGAGTAACCTTATGGCTCCTTGCACGCGTGCATTCCGCAAGAATCTTGCAAACTGACTGGCAAATTCTTCCAGGTCTGCAACTTGGAGTGAAAATGGTTCTACGTTATTTAAGCACCTTACCATCCTGTTGCTCAGCAATTTCCGACCAGGGATCCAGACTTTTTTTATATAAAAAATTTCCATCCGCAGCATAAACAGCATGTTGAATAATTATTTTGTTTACTTAATGAATTGAAGTAACTTAAACAAGCGACCAGTGATCGAATAAATACCATTGTTTACTGAAGGGTGTTCTAGACACCAGGTGAGAAGTTCTTTCCGCAGACATCCCCTTCACATAAAGAAACAACAATCCCATCCTCCCCAATGCTCTCCACTTTTCCACGCACAATAAAAACCATCTTCTCGACCATGCCTCCAGGATAAAAGATTTTACTTCCTTTGATGTATGTCTTTTGTTTTAGTTTCTCACAAATTGCATCTAAGACAGGATCTTCCAGCAGAGCAAAAATCCGAACCTGCAATTTTCTTTTAAGTTATGGGAACCTGCATGCTGCATTAATATACATGGTGCAGTTGTATATGCTCATATTGTAAGCCAAGTGGATGCTCTCTAAACTTAACATCACGAGGTACCACAAATAATCCTTCTCTAACATATTGAGTTTTAGTTATGAAACGACTCTCTGTAAGTTCAACAATCAGCCTAAAAGATACACCGCTGCATTTCAAAGCGTAGAACACAGAACTAAGTAGTATGCATACAATGGAGATCTTACTTTTTACACAAACTTGACGAGATGACGTCTTATATCTCTTTGAAGGTCTTCAGGCAAATTCACCAAAAGCATTTCTTCATTTACACCTCTAGTGGCAGACCAATTATATTGTTCTGCTTGCCTTACTTGCCTACATGGGCTAAATTGCGAACAAATGCCTCAGAAAACATTAGAGATAAAAGTTCTTTTATGAACGTAAATATGTGCTTAGAGTCAATACTAACATACCTTCTCAGTTCTTCGGGCAAGTGGCGATAGCTCATCCACTGTTCAACATCACAACGTCACAATAACATCTCAAATCTCCTGAAAGAGGAAAAACACCCAACATTGGGAAGAAAAAAAAAGGAAAGAAAGAAATTAGAAGGGATATATATATATATGCATCAGAAAATTAAAGGAGAGATTTGAACTATACTAAAGGGAAATTTCATGGCAGCAAAGTATATTCCCAAAAAATGAATACTGACAAAGTTTCAGTTAGTGATCACATACAGTAACAAAACAACCATGCATAACAGACTACTCTGTTATTTTATGCAGAGCTAGCCTACTGCAAGATACAAGGCGATTTTCTTTGTTGGTAAGTATCACCCTTGCATCATATCCAAATGGCACATTTGCCATGTGACATACTACTATTGTTAAACATGCTAAATTAATACGTAAGCATAGATCCTAATGTAGGATATGGGTGAATTGAGTATTTGGGTAATTTAGCGGAAGCGAAAACAATGGGAAAACAGAAAATAGGTCGTAAAGACGCCTTGGCTTCACACCAAAAGAGTTTTGGCTTCCCACCAAGGAGTCTCCAATCTCTGGAAAGTAAACTTTTCTTAATATCTCAAATCTGAATTTTAAAGAACTACATAGGGAGTATTTATAGCAAACTAAAACCTAGAGATAATAGGATAAAAATCGCTTACTAAAAAAGAAATCCTAATCCACAAAGGAACCAATCCAAATAAACTAGGAAACTTAAATCAAATCCTACTAAAAACTGGAAACTAAAACTTAGTGAAATCTGGAAAATCTAGAAATCCTAGTGAAATCCGGAATCCGGAAAACTAGTTTTCCTATCGAAATCTGGAAACTAAGATTTCACCCCAACCATAATTATAATGTTGGATTGGCTGATCGTTTCTTCCTTCTTTGGTAAACCTGAAAAGGTTTGTCATAGATGTCCGCATCAGATCCTTATTTTCAGATACCTCTTTCACAAAAAGAGGTTCAGAATGGAATAAGACAAACAGGATCAAACAGTTAAAATACAGTGTGATCAATATATCCTATATCCCTTTCAAGTAGCTTTGGTATGTAGAAGATTTAGGAAGCAGATACTATAGTAGAATGCAGTACCTCCGTCGAAGAGACTGAAAAAAATTCTGCATATTTCCAATTAGGAGAGCAAAGAGCAAGAGGCCCAGTCCGATAATTGCTATGGTAAAAAGGACTTCCCAAACAAAGTAGCTTGGAACTTGATTTCCGGCCAGAGTGCTGATTTGCTTCGTAGAATCAAGTAGGAAGAAACCAATAAGCCAATTAAATTAGTATTGGGTAAGATGTGAGGTACAAACAGAAATATATTGAGTATACAAATAGTCAATCATATCTCCAATACAAACATTATAAGATAACATGTGAGGTACCTGGAATCCCCAAAACAATGAGTATACATAGCTAGTCATGGTATCTGCTGTAGGGAGCTTGAGAGCTTTAGCATAGATTCCATAGGAGAAACCGTTTTCATCAAAACAAGCATTAGCCCTCTCATTAGTTTTCCAGTTATTCCATGCTGGCTTGACTGTAAAACGTCTATCAAACCCACAATCTATGAACTCATGCACAAGTCATGGGGATTTTAGAGTCATGCCAGGCATTTCAAGACATTGATTAACCCTCTGGGACAAGAAAGATGAGTAAAAGGAGATATTAAACAAATAATGGAACACTTCATGCATGCAAGTTCAACACGCTATATTTCGACACTTAATTGGCAAGATGCATAAACAAAATTATTATGGAGACAAGTTAGAATTAATGGGTCCATGAATAATTTTTCTAGAAATTAGATAGTAGTACATGGATGCATATCTACATTTTAATGAGAGATTCATGCCGGTACATTGCTATCTTTCGAGAGAGTTATTAATTGAAAAGTGTGGCAGCTAGTATAAAAGGAAGAGATCCTGTAAACGTGAAAAGAACATCAATCCAAGAAAATATCTTTTGAGTGAAATACAATAGTGTTGTAATTTCCAAGTTCCTTGTGTATGTGCCTATTTAGTAGCTTTATATTGCATCCGTCATACATCTCAAAGCAGCCTTACTATTTTTCTAATGTTACTTAGAGTTCTCTCCATGTGTGTGTCCGTGTGTGTATATATTTCTCTACTTCCGCTGCCAATATACTTTCAACTCTTTAGTTAAGAGAATAAAATCTTCGCACACCTGTAAGCCAAAGAGGTTCCAGCAGGAGCCGACAATATGGCCAGCCAACATGAAAGTGAGAAGGTTTATTACAAAATTCGTCCATGCCGACTCAAATACGAAGCCATATGGAGATTGACCAGCAAGCAGAGGTAGAAACCTATACAACCTTGGAATGTACTGAAAACGAACTGCCATATGTAAAAGATTCTTTGTATCATTTGCTCCCGATGATCCGATGTATTTTGGTAAAACTACAAAAATTATGATCTGAAAACAATTTAAATTTATTAACTCATAGCAACAAGAGTGTAGTAAGATGATTGAGAGCATTGAGCCTTACTTGAGGAAGTGGCAAAACAATAAATAAGTCAAACAGAAATTTTCCGTGGAGATAATTGAGAGCAATTCTCTTTGGTTGGTCCACTATCTCTCCTGCATCAACTATTCTAGACTCAGGAGCCACATAAGCCAACCTAAACCGTCAGAAGTCACTTTGGACATATCAGTCAAGACACTGAAATCAGATTGTAAACAATCTTGGAGAAAATTTCCCAACAATAAGCCTCTATCAATCTGGCACTAAAGCTACCAATTTAGTAACAACATATTCACAACAAGGACATGTCTAACATCGAGGTAAAACGGATACCTGCAGAAGCATGTTCAAAAAGTGTGTAAAGTCAGTTATTGTTCTGAAAAACACCATTATGAAGGTCAAGTACCATTTGATACGTAGACACTTACGATCCTGCATTTTAAGATTTTAAATACCAGACAAAATTAAAAGAGAACCCATTTAAAAAGTTGACAAAAACATTTGATATTATTCTAAATGAAAAGCCAATGAATGAAGAATGATACTTTATAATTCCAAACTTTAATCCGTGGCTTTATAGGAAAAGAAAAATAAATGAGCAAAACCCATTCTGTAGAAAGAAGGAAAACAAACCTGTTCTGCATATAACACGAAGAAAAACAAAGGGTCTAGAAAAATTGCCACCAAACAAGCTATGACAAAGAATTTGTTCCACTGTCGTACGGCTTTAGTATGAGGATTCATGACTCCTGGAATATATTGATTTAGAAAAGAGATAGCATCGCCGTAGAAAGCAATATGGATCTGCGGAAAACCACAAATCACTAGACTGAAAATGCATAAGTTTTGAACAATAGTATTTAACAACATTCTGCATAGTCAGGTATACATATAAAAAGAACATTATCATACAAAAGTAAAAATACTTTATGCATCATTATCATTTTCATACAAGTAGACATAAAGAATGAAAGGGAAGAAAACCTTAGGATCAAAAAGCCTTGAAGCTTTGGGATTATTCTGCTTAGCAGATTTCAAACTCTGGCATGTTGAGCAAATTGTGCAGTAAGGATCATTGCACATTCTAAACTGCTGGAATGGAACACACGCATGCATGAATGGACTTTTAATGTTGCTTTGCAAGCAACTTGTATGGTCTACAAGGTTGGTTTCAGTTTCCTTGGAATTCACAGGAATGGAATTTGACACATTCAGGGAAATGGATTCAAATTTCTGGAATTTAGAATCTGCATGTTCATCTGAGGATTTCATAGCTAGCATTGGTGCTTCATCGTTCTCGAAAGCAGCCATTTGTGAGGAAGAAAACCTACAAAGCTAAACAAAATAAATTAAACAAGTGCACAATCTGAGACAATGTCATTGAATGCAAAATCCCTAAATCTCCCTATGGAACAACATCATAATCTGAGTTAATGCATTTTCCTCAAATCTCAGTTCTCACTCAGTGTTAACTTAAAATGTGCAATCTAATTGTCCTTTCTCTGTGTGTGTGTGCATAGTCATTTTTTCTGTAATCTAATTTCCAAAACCAAACAGCCAATAATTCAGAAGAATGAAAATCAACTCAACACACTAAAATAATACGAGAATTCTGTTGTAATTCAGTTGCATAAGATGAAAATAAATGACCACCCAGAAAAAGGGTATTCAAAATAATTAATTAAAACATCTAATAAATTGCTAACAAACAAACCCAGTAAAAGCTGAATTCTCTTGACTTGGGGTGGGGGTCACCTTTGTTGATGAAAACAGAACCAGGCTTGAGGGTTTGATGAATCTGAACAATGCTCTGCTCAATTGAGGTTTTTTATGGAGTTCAGAGCCCTCGAAGGTCAAAGCTGAGTTCTCTTGACTAGGAACTTGTATTTTTGTTTTGTGTTTGGATCAAAACAGGTGATGCGAAGGCAAAAGAAAAGAAAACGAGTCATGGTACATATATTCACACCCAACCAAACCATCCTTTCATGAAAGAGAAAAAGAAAGAAAAAGGAAACAAACTGAGATGGAATCTTTCCGAAATTAATGAGATTGCCCCTATTTGGAGAAGGATCCAAAAGGGTTTTCAATTCCACAAAAATAACATGTTTTAAAAGCAAGCTTCATCTGTTCCATGTCACACAGAAAGAAATATAGCAAGAAATAGTTCAGTCAAACATTCCTGTATCTCTGCGGAAGGAAAACAAGCACATATTTTATTAATTTTGCAAAAGAAAGTGGAAAAGCTAAAGGGAAAACCGACGTATCTATCATTTCCTCCACAACAGAAAAGAATAAAACAAAGATTTGTCTTTTGACCAAATAAAAAGAAAATTCAATTTGTCTACCAAAATCTTGAAGGAGGATATTGGTGCCACCATATAAAACCAGCTTCTTGGCATTCAGACCACAAGATATGGTGTCATGGTACATTACCAAAACAGAATGCTAGGATTCAGCCAGAGTTTTTATTACTTGTACTTTATGATGACATCTAAACCAAGTGTTCCTTGACTTTGTGATGACAATAAAATTTCTAGATTTTTTCTTTGATTTTAATGCAATCAACTCCACAAATTTCACAGGGATCCAGAATATGAGCGTACTAGTCTGAAAATTTTGATACACTCAGAAAGACAATCAGCCAAGCACATCCATATCATTCGAAAAACATTAAATCTCTATACTGCCTTTCAAAAACATTAACTATTTTTAGGCTTCTCTAGGTATACTATATTTCAAGATCCATGATGCAAGCAAGTTCAGTCAAATGGCCCAGGAATCCCTTACACAAATCAAAATTAAATGAGAACCCATTTAAAAAGTTGACAAAAACATTTGATATTATTCTAAATGAAAAGCCAATGAATGAAGAATGATACTTTATAATTCCAAACTTTAATCCGTGGCTTTATAGAAAAAGAAAAATAAATGAGCAAAACCCGTTCTGTAGAAAGAAGGAAAACAAACCTGTTCTGCATATAACACGAAGAAAAACAAAGGGTCTGGAAAAATTGCCACCAAACAAGCTATGACAAAGAATTTGTTCCACTGTCGTACGGCTTTAGTATGAGGATTCATGACTCCTGGAATATATTGATTTAGAAAAGAGATAGCATCGCCGTAGAAAGCAATATGGATCTGCAGAAAACCACAAATCACTAGACTGAAAATGCATAAGTAAGAAATAGTTCAAACCAATCAACTGTTCCATTCACAACCCAATTCAGCCTTTTCTACCTCAGCTGCCAAGTTACTCAAACACCCAATATCCAAAACTCCAATTCCTTCTTTATTCCTACATTTTCTAAGGAATACCAAACTAAACCAAAAACGAAAAAAAAAAGAAAAGAAAAAGCAAAGGGTAGAGAAGTATATACCGTGGGTATGACAGGCCTGGACTCCATCTGATTTCCACCGCTGAAAGTGAAAATGAAGAGCAAAACCTCAACCCCACAAAGTACCCACCAAAAGGCATTGTGGAACCGCCGCCTCAGGGGCCTCCGAAAGTCCGCTGCTCTCCGCCTCATTATTATCTACCAGTTCCAAATCTGAAGGGCCAATAGGGAACCCGTTTGTTTCCCGAGAAAGTTGCAGCCTTGGAGACAGTCGTATATCAGAGATCAAAAGGTGGATTAAATTTGAGTGCTTGGATCTTATGACACAATACTTTTCCAGGGCTGAGACTAGAGATTTGAGATCATAATTGGGATTGAAATTTATGGCTGTGAGGGATGAATTTTGGATTGGCGAAGATTTAGCGAACACTGGGAAGGGAAATGTGGCAAAGAGAAAGAAGGAAGAAGAAGCTTGTCTTCTCAGTCTTTACAGACAACAGTTAGGAGTTAGAGCACCCACAATCATGTTCTCTATTTTTTAGTTAAAATTTAGCTAAAAACACTAGAAGCTATTTTAGGAGTTCTCTATAAAATTTCAATTCCAACCATACTCTCTAATTTAAAGAGTCATAAATGCTTTAAATGTTTTTTTAATTTAATTTTTAAATAAAGTGTAGACACAAAAGCAACAATAAAAAATAGTTAGCTTTAAATAAATACTTAAAATAATATTAAATAAAGAAGCATTTAATTATAGGGAGTTCTTAGGAGTCATTTTCTCTCCTCAAATTTAAGAAATTTAGATGTCTCCCTATTTTAGGAGGCTGAATAGGGAGCATGGTTGGAGATGGATTTTTCAATTCCTCTCTAAATTTTAGCTAAGGAGGTGATTTAAGGGGATCTGAGACTGCATTTAAGATCGTGCGATTTACACGCATTTAAGAGAATGTTAGCACCTTTAGATTAATCTAATGAATTTTAATAAGTCCACATCATCATAATTGTACTAAACCAAATTCACAAATGGTTATTTTTTTATTTTTTATTTCGTAGTTATTGGATAGATATGATGATGTGACTTATTAAAATTCATTAGATTAATCTAATAAGAACATTCTCTTAAATGCGTGTAAATGCATGGATGCTAAATGCAGAGGCTCGTAATCCGGTTTTTTTTAAGGAGTCTATTATGGATACTCTTAGTGTGTCTGATTGTGTGGAGTGAGAGTGGTGTCGGCTTTTCTTCTCTTTTGTCGAAGTTCTGATAATATTAATTTTATTAATTTTAAAATTTTATTTGTTCATTGGGCATGCGCATGACTATAGGTTGTCTATGAGATTCAGATGAAAATAGCAACATCAAAGTTTAGAATAATTAATTAATTCAATTGCTGGGGTCATTTTCATTTGATCTCGTAGCTTCTCTTAATAATGTGGGGGCTTTTCATGTCTGTTTCCTCTATATGCGACGAAGACATGCACCCAACATTTTAATTCCTCACATCCAGATTTCTGACATTCACGTATGATATAGTAAACAATTCTACTGAGGGTAATGTGGAAAATTTTTGTAGAACGTGAATTATATTTGAAGAAAACGTATTTGTAGTCGTTATATTAAAATGTTTGTTTCATGACAAAAAAAATGAATATAAAATGAATGGTAAATTTATGGCTCATTTGGGATTGATAATAGGTCAAAAAGCATTTTTATGGAGAATCACTTCTTTATATAATCACTTTAAGTAGTTTTAAGTAATTTTATGGAGAAGCACATGGGATGTGCTTATGCCCAAAATCACTTTAAAATCATTTAAAGTGATTATATGAATAGGCACACGGGAGGTGGTTGTCCAGAATCACTCTCAGACGAGCCCTTAAATACTCATGTCACACGCAAAAACACAACTTAAAAGATAACTTAAGTGAGAAAATGATCCCTACTTGGTAACTGTATACATTCAACGTCGAAAGAAGTCTTGAATTCAAATTCCCCTCTCCTCCCATCGTTGATAAAAGAAAATGAGAAAGAAATCCATCTGATTTGGTGCTAGGATTAACCTTCAATTTAAAAACTGTTTACAAAACCTACCGAAACAAACATCGTGGTTCAAACGAAACATAATGTTGATTAAAAAAAAATGTATAAACATTCGTCCCAAGCGCATAGTCAAGTCACACTAACTTATTCAAATGGATTTTTATTTCTTGTTTTTTAACTTCTTTTTCTTTTACAATACAATAACCCAGAACAAATGTAATGAAAATCAGTAAACCAATAACTAGTATAGATGAAAATTGATCTTATGCATAACCTTACATCTCCAAGCCAACAAAAAACTAAAACAACATACAACTCACAAGGGGCGCCGGAATGATACTCTCTAGAAAGGTTTGTGGTAGCCTTCTACATGAAAAAGGGTATGAACTAAAACAGTTGTGCTAAAGACTGGGAGTTTGACATACTTGCCACTAAGAGCACACCTTATACACTCCAACAAGATGAAGATGTACGTGAATGAGACAGCTGCCCAGTATTCTATGTCAAACGTTCCATCGAAGTGTATAAGCCGAAAAAAATTGCTCGAATACTGTACCACTTGCAAAGTTGTTTCTAACAATATCGCCATAATTATATGGTACCTAAAGAAGTGAGGCCACCACTCTTTCTTCTTCACCACTCCAAAATATGCCGCCCAGAAATATATCATTATGAACCAGTCTGGTAACCTCTTTATTGCTCCTGGGACATAATAAACCAAATCTCCAAATAATTGGCAATGTTCTGCGAAGGGTTGAATGAGAAGCCCGGTATCAGACATTTACAAAGCTATTAAGTAGGGGAGACATGCTGAAGTTCTCCACCACCAATCTGGCTTCTCTTCCATTTTTGGAAAAGGTACAGTGAAGGAATTATTCTTTTTTGATTGTGCCAATGTTGAAGATTTGCGTTGTCTAAGTAACACTGGTAGTTTGTGTGACTAACTTCCTCGTTCCCCCCTTAACAATGTTGATGATATAGCAGAAAGATGCAAGCTTGGGAATCCTAAAAATTATGAGTTTAGGATTACATGAGCATAAAAACAATCTCAATGATGCTCCTGTGCAAATATGCATTTCATCTTCATCCGGATGGAAAATGATACATAACATATTAAATGAGCTCATCATAATGCAAACAACATATTAGTTTCAAACCTCTAACCCTGAGACCAATGATTGGCTAGATGGTATTTTTCTATTTTAATCCATTTTTGTAATTGAAACAAGGAAGATGATTGACAAGATATTGGACATACCTGTGGAAGCCTAGCCATTCAGATTGTGATTAGGTTGTTGTAGATTTCTGCTGCTGGACAATATAGGGATTACACTCAAGTTAGATTTGCATGCAACCCTGTTGGGCTTGTTTAGTCTTTTGAGGTTCGCATCCTTATACCTAGTTAAAGACCAACATAATGTATACTGATTAGCATTAAGACAGAACCGAGAAAGAATCATCAAGTCAAGCCTTCTTGTTTCTTCAATAGAATGCTACTATTGATTAGCATGAAGACAGGAGCCGAGAAACAATCATGCTAATTAATAATTATGTTTTAATAACCATCTAAGTGAAACACATGAGATAGGGAATCTATATCACTCTGACCCTTAGAAATAAGCTCCGTGCCTTAAAAAATAATAGTGGAAAAAACAAAACTGTCCTATATATGTAATAATACTTAAGAAGAATGTAAGCGAGTTCGAATCGACTTCCAAGGTTCTAAATAGGGCCTCACAAAATGTCTCTAATATTACAATGAAGTGAGCCCTTTATCCGTGTCTCCACCACCTTCTCTTTTGGAAATTACATATTCAAGAAAACAGTTTTCAATTTTATGCGTAACCATGTATGACATGGCGGTGTGCGTGGTAAGGGTACACATTTGGCCATTCTCGTTGTTCTGAAAACACCCTATCATCAAAGAGAAATATATGTTTTTTTTATAGTACAATCGATTGGGGGAGGGGGGTTTGAACATATATTCATTGGGTGTCTAGGGTTTCGAACAACTGCCCACATGGGTGGAGGTGGAAGAAGTCAACCAACTAAGCAATACTCGACTGGCAGCTATTTTATTTAAGTACGACTAATTTTTTCTTTTGTAGATACCATAAAATTTTAAGAGACATACCAAAAGGAAATTGAGATAAATAATCATTGCTACCAAACACTTGGAAGATTTATATGCCTTGACTACGAAAGAACTTGATCCACCTACCAACCAGGTGCTAAAGTTCCAACACTATACACTCTTCATTGCAAAGTCATCAATCTCATCCAAACAAAATCTATGGCAACCTTTCAAAGATTAGCTAGCCCTTTCACATAAGAGTTCATGAATGTCAAACTCAGTGCCAGGTTAGAAGTTTAAAGAGTAACTCTACAAAAAAAAATTATCGAAAAGCATAGCTACACAAACAATTCCCTAAATTCCCAAAATTTTCCTCTTACATAACTCAAAAATGTTTCCTTTCCTAATGTTTGAAAAATCCTAAAATCCGTTTCTTGGTAAAGCACTAAAATTTACAAATTTATAATAGTAACGGTAGACAAAACAAAAATATTGCCCGACATAAGTACTATTAACAACCCCAAAGATCCAATTAACTCTGAACCGTTTCAAAGAATTAAGAAATGGAAAAGAAAAAAGAATGATGCCATGAAAAAAACAAATCAAAATTAAACTAAGAACAAAAACAGAAGTGTGTTCCTTATCTTTTCATATAAGATGCGATTTCAAGCATAATTTTTACCAAACACGCTAATTTTATTTCTTTTTCTTTTCATTTCGCTGTATTTATGAGATCAATGGTAATTATAACTATAAAAATCGAACACGTACCGAGAGGCAGCTGGTGAGGCAAGAACGCTAAGGCAGGCAGCCCAATGCGGTTGTCATGGCTTCTTGAGATGTGTTTTGGTTTCGGGCACTATTAAATACTTGGCACTGTCTAGGTTTTTGCACGGAAGTATTTATAGGGCAACACATTCTTATTATATAGAAATTATCTGGGCCTTTGTTGATATTACTGTAACTTCTGGGCTTGTACAGAAGCTTGTCTTCTCAGTCCTTACAGACAACAACAGTATGGAGTTTGTGTCTGATTGTGGAGTGAGAGTGGTGTCTGCTTTTCTTTTATGTTGACGAAGTTAAGATAATATTAATTTTAAAAAATTAATTGTTCATTGGGCATGAGCATGACTATATGTTGTCTATGAGATTCAGATGAAAATAGCAACATCAAAGTTTAGAATAATTAATTAATTCAATTGCTGGGGTCATTTTCATTTGATCTCGTAGCTTCTCTTAATAATGTGGGGGCTTTTCATGTCTGTTTCTTCTATGCGATGAAGACATGCACCCAACATTTTAATTCCTCACATTCAGATTTCTGACATTCACATATGATATAGTAAACAATTCTACTGAGCATAATGTGGAAGATTTTTGTAGAACGTGAATTATATTTGAAGAAAACGTATTTGTAGTCGTTACATTAACATGTTTGTTTCATGACAAAAAATTGCATATGAAATGAATGGTAAATTTATGGCTCGTTTGGGATTGATTCTAAATAGGCCAAAAAGCTTTTATGGAGAATCACTTCTTTATATAATCACTTTAAGTAGTTTTAAGTGATTTTATAAAGAAGCTCATGGGATGTGCTTATGCCCAGAATTACTTTAAAATCATTTAAAGTGACTATATGAATAGGTACATGGGAAGTGGTTGTCCAGAATTACTCTCAAACGAGCACTTAAATACTCATGTCACACGCAAAAACACCACTTAAATGATAATTGAAGTGAGAAAACTATCTCTACTTTGTAACTCTATACATTCAATGTCTAAGGAAGTCTTGAATTCAAATTGCCCTCTCCTCCCATCGTTGATAAAAGAAAAGGAGAAAGAAATCCATCAGATTTGGTGCTAGGATTGCCCTTCAATTCAAAAATTGTTTACAAAACCTACCGAAACAAAACATCGTGGTTCAAACGAAACATAATGTTGATAAAAATGTATAAACATTCGTCCCAATCGCATAGTGAAGTCACATTGACTCATTCAAACGGAATTTTATTTCTTGTTTTTGACTTCTTTTTCTTTTATAATAAAACAACCCAGAACAAACGTAATGAAAATAAGTAAACCAATAACTAAGTACAGATGAAATTGATCTTATGCATAACCTTACATCTCCAAGCCAACAAAAAACTAAAACAACATACAACTCACAAGGGCGCTGGAATGATACTCTTTAGAAAGGTTTGTGGTAGCCTTCTACATGAAAAAGAGTACGAACTAAAGCAGTTGTGGTAAAGATTGGGAGTTTGACATACTTGCCACCAAGAGCACACCTTATACAAGGAAGAGGTCCTGTAAACGTGAAAAGAACATCAATCCAAGAAAATATCTTTTGAGTGAAATACAATAGTGTTGTAAGTTACAAGTTCCTTATGTATGTGCCTATTTAGTAGCTTTATATTGCATCTGTCATACATCTCAAAGCACCCTTACTACTTTTCTAATGTTACTTAAGAGTTTTCTCCGTGTGTGTGTGCATGTGTGTATATATTTCTCTACTTCCGCTGCAAATATACTTTCAACTCTTTAGTTTAGAGAATAAAATCTCCGCACACCTGTAAGCCAAAGAGGTTCCAGTAGGAGCCGACAATATGGCCAGCCAACATGAAAGTGAGAAGGTTTATTACAAAATTCGTCCATGCCGACTCAGATAAACCTTGGAATGTACTGAAAAAGAACTGCCATATGTAGAAGATTCTTTGTATCATTTGCTCCAGATGATCCGATGTATTTTGGTAAAACTACAAAAATTATGATCTGAAAACAATTTAAAATTATTAACTCACAGCAACAAGAGTGTAGTAAGATGATTGGGAGCATTGAGCCTTACTTGAGGAAGTGGCAAAACAATAAATAAGTCAAACAGAAATTTTCCGTGGAGATAATTGAGAGCAATTCTCTTTGGTTGGTCCACTATCTCTCCTGCACCAACTATTCTAGACTCAGGAGCCACATAAGCCAACCTAAACTGTGAGAAGTCACTTTGGACATATCAGTCAAGACACTGAAATCAGATTGTAAACAATCTTGGAGAAAATTTCCCAACAATAAGCCTCTATCAATCTTGAACTAAAGCTACCAATTTAGTAACAACAAATTCACAACAAGGACATGTCTAACACCGAGGTAAAACGGTTACCATGTTCAAAAAGTGTGTAAAGTCAGTTATTGTTCTGAAAAATACCATTATGAAGGTCAAGTACCATTTGATAAGTAGACACTTACGATCCTGCATTTTAAGATTTTAAATACCAGACAAAATTAAAAGAGAACCCAGTTAAAAAGTTGACAAAAACATTTGATATTATTCTAAATGAAAAGCCAATGAATGAAGAATGATACTTTATAATTCCAAACTTTAATCCGTGGCTTTATATAAATGAGCAAAACCCGTTCTGTAGAAAGAAGGAAAACAAACCTGTTCTGCATATAACACGAAGAAAAACAAACGGTCCCGAAAAATTGCCACCAAACAAGCTATGACAAAGAATTTGTTCCACTGTCGTACGGCTTTAGTATGAGGATTCATGACTCCTGGAATATATTGATTTAGAAAAGAGATAGCATCGCCGTAGAAAGCAATGTGGATCTGCAGAAAACCACAAATCACTAGACTGAAAATGCATAAGTTTTGTTGATGAAAACAGAACCAGGCTTGAGGGTTTGATGAATCTGAACAATGCTCAGCTCAATTGAGGTTTTTTATGGAGTTCAGAGCCCTCAAAGGTCAAAGCTGAGTTCTCTTGACTAGGAACTTGTGTTTTGTTTTGTGTTTGGATCAAAACAGGTGATGCGAAGGCAAAAGAAAAGAAAACGGGTCATGGTACATATATTCACACCCAACCAAACCATCCTTTCATGAAAGAGAAAAAGAAAGAAAAAGGAAACAAACTGAGATGGAATCTTTCCGAAATTAATGAGATTGCACCTATTTGGAGAAGGATCCAAAAGGGTTTTCAATTCCACAAATATAACACGTTTTAAAAGCAAGCTTCATCTGTTCCATGTAACACAGAAAGAACTATAGCAAGAAATAGTTCAGTCTAACATTCCTGTATCTCTGCGGAAGGAAAACAAGCACATATTTTATTGATTTTACAGAAGAAAGTGGAAAAGCTAAAGGGAAAACCGACGTATCTATCATTTCCTCCACAACAGAAAAGAATAAAACAAAGATTTGTCTTTTGACCAAATAAAAAGAAAATTCAATTTGTCTACCAAAATCTTGAAGGAGGATATTGGTGCCACCATATAAAACCAGCTTCCTGGCATTCAGACCACAAGATATGGTGTCATGATACATTACCAAAACAGAATGCTAGGATTCAGCCAGAGTTTTTATTACTTGTACTTTATGATGACATCTAAACCAAGTGTTCCTTGACTTTGTGATGACAATAAAATTTCTAGATTTTTTCTTTGATTTTACTGCAATCAACTCCACAAATTTCACAGGGATCCAGAATAGGGCGTACTAGTCTGAAAATTTTGATACACTCAGAAAGACAATCAGCCAAGCACATCCATATCATTCGACAAACATTAAATCTCTATACTGCCTTTCAAAAACATTAACTATTTTTAGGCGTCTCTAGGTATACTATATTTCAAGATCCATGATGCAAGCAAGTTCAGTCAAATGGCCCTGGAATCCCTTACACAAATCAAAATTAAAAGAGAACCCATTTAAGAAGTTGACAAAAACATTTGATATTATTCTAAATGAAAAGCCAATGAACGAAGAATGATACTTTATAATTCCAAACTTTAATCCGTGGCTTTATAGAAAAAGAAAAATAAATGAGCAAAACCCGTTCTGTAGAAAGAAGGAAAACAAACCTGTTCGCATATAACACGAAGAAAAACAAAGGGTCTAGAAAAATTGCCACCAAACAAACTATGACAAAGAATTTGTTCCACTGTCGTACGGCTTTAGTATGAGGATTCATGACTCCTGGTGCAAAGATTGCCCTTCAATTCAAAAATTGTTTACAAAACCTACCGAAACCAAACATCGTGGTTCAAACGAAACATAATGTTGATAAAAATGTATAAACATTCGTCCCAATCGCATAGTCAAGTCACACTGACTTATTCAAATGGAATTTTATTTCTTGTTTTTTGACTTATTTTTCTTTTATAATAAAACTACCCAGAACAAACGTAATGAAAATAAGTAAACCAATAACTAGTACAGATGAAAATTGATCTTATGCATAACCTTACATCTCCAAGCCAACATAAAACTAAAACAACATACAACTCACAAGGGCGCCGGAATGATACTCTCTAGAAAGGTTTGTGGTAGCCTTCTACATGAAAAAGGGTATGAACTAAAGCAGTTGTGCTAAAGACTGGGAGTTTGACATACTTGCCACCAAGAGCACACCTTATACACTCCAACAAGATGAAGATGTAAGTGAATGAGACAGCTGCCCAATATTCTATGCCGAACGTTCCATCGAAGTGTATCAGTGGAAAAAATTGCTTGAATACTCTACCGCTTGCAGTGTTGTTTCTAACAACATTGCCATAATGACATGGTACCTAAAGAAGTGAGGCCACCACTCTTTCTTCTTCACCACTCCAAAATATGCCGCCCAGAAATATATCACTGTGAACCACTCTGGCAACCTCTTTATTGCTCCTGGGACATAATAAACCAAATCTCCAAATAATTGGTAGTGTTCTACGAAGGGTTGAATGAGATGCCCAGAATAAGACATCTGCAAAGCTATTAAGTAGGGGAGACATGCTAAAGTTCTCCACCACCAATCTGGCTTCTCTTCCATTTTTGGAAAAGGTATAGTGACAGAATTATTCTTTTTTGATTGTGCCAATGTTGAAGATTTGCGTTGTCTAAGTAACACTGGTAGTTTGTGTGACTGACTTCCTCGTTCCCCCATTAAAAATGTGGATGATGTAGCAGAAAGGTACAAGCTTGGCAATCCTGAAAATTATGAGTTTAGGATTATATGAGCATGAAAACAATCTCAATGATGCTCCTGTGCAAGTATGCATTTCATCTTCATCCGAATGGAAAATGATACATAACATATTAAATGAGCTCATCATAATGCAAACAACAGATTAGTTTCAAACCTCTAACCCTGAGACCAAGGATTGGCTAGATGGTATTTTTCTATTTTAATAAATTTTTTGTATTTGAAACAAGGAAGATGATTGACAAGATATTCGACATACCTGCGGAAGCCCAGCCATTCCAATTGTGATTAGGTTGTTGTAGATTTCTGCTGCTGGACAATATAGGGATTACACGCAAGTTAGATTTGCATGCAACCCTGTTGGGCTTGTTGCGTCTTTTGAGGTTTGCATCCTTATACCTAGTTAAAGACCAACATAATGTATACTGATTAGCATTAAGACAGGAACTGAGAAAGAATCATCAAGCTGAAGCTTTCTTGTTTCTTCAATAGAATGCTACTATTGATTAGCATGAAGACAGGAGCTGAGAAACAATCATGCTAATTAATAATTGTGTTTTAATAACCATCTAAGTGAAACACATGAGATAGAGAATCTATATCGCTCTGACCCGTAGCAATAAGCTCCAGGCCTTAAAAAATAATGGTGGAGAAAACAAAACCGTCCTATCTCTGTAATAATACTCAAGAAGAATGTAAGCAGTTCGAATTTGACTTCCAAGGCTCAGAAACAGGGCCTTACAAAATGTCTCTAATATTACAATGAAGTGAGCCCTTTATCCGTGTCTCCACCACCTTTTCTTTAGGCAATTCCATATTCAAGAAAACTGTTTTCAATTTTATGTGGAACCATGTATGACATGGCGGTGTGCGTGGCAAGGGTGCACATTTGGCCATTCTCGTTGTTCTGAAAACACCCTATCATCAAAAAGCAATATATGTTTTTTTATTGTACAAACGATTGGGGGAGGGGGGTTTGAACATATATTCATTGGGTGTCTAGGGTTTCGAACAACTGCCCACATGGGTGGAGGTAGAAGAACTCAAACAACTGAGCAATACCCGACTGGCAGCTATTTTAGTTCAGTACGACTAATTTTTTCTTTTGTAGATACCATAAAATTTTAAGAGATATACCAAAAGGAAATTGTGATAAATAATCATTGCTACCAAACACTTGGAAGATTTATATGCCTTGACTACGAAAGAACTTGATCCACCTACCAACCAGGTGCTAAAGTTCCAACAGTATACACTCTTCATTGCAAAGTCATCCCGATCCTCCAATCAATCTCATCCAAACAAAATCTATGACAACTTTTCAGAGATTTGCTAGCCCTTTCACATAAGAGTTCATGACTGTCTCAGTGCCAGGATAGAAGTTTAAAGAGTAACTCTACAAAAAACAATTATCGAAAAGCATATCTACACAAACAATTTCCTAAATTCCCAAAATTTTCCTCTTACATAACTCTAAAATGTTTCCGTTTCTAATGTCTGCAAATCCTAAAATCCGTTTCTTGGTAAAGCAATAAAATTTACAAATTTATAATAGTAATGGAAACAAAAACAAAAATATTGCCCAACACAAGTACTATTAACAACCCCAAATATCCAATTAACTCTGAACCGTTTGAAGGAATTAAGAAATGGAAAAGAAAAAAAGAATGATGCCACAAAAAAAAACAAATCAAAATTAAACTAAGAACAAAAACAGAAGTGGGTTCCTTATCTTTTCATATAAGATGCGATTTCAAGCATAATTTTTACCAAACACGCTAATTTTATTTCTTTTTCTTTTCAATTTGCTGTATTTATGAGATCAATGATAGCTATCACTATAAAGATCGAATACATACCGAGAGGCAGTTGGTGAGGCAAGAACGCTAAGGCGGCAGCCCAATGCGGTTGTCATGGCTTCTTGAGATGTGTTTTGATTTTGGGCACAATTAAATACTCGACGCCGTCTAGGTTTCTTTGCACGAAAGTATTATAGGGCACCACATTCTTATTATATAGAAATCATCTGGGCCTTTGTTGACTTTACCGTAACATCTGGGCTTGTACAGAAGCTTGTCTTCTCCGTCTTTACAGGCAACAACAGTTTGGAGTTTGTGTGTCTGATTGTGTAGAGTGAGAGTGGTGTCGGCCTTTCTTCTATTTTGTCGAAGTTCTGATAATATTAATTTTAAAATTTTATTTGTTCATTGGGCATGCGCATGACTATATGTTGTCTATGAGATTCAGATGAAAATAGCAACAGCAAAGTTTAGAATAATTAATTAATTCAATTCCTGTATCTCTGCGGAAGGAAAACAATCACATAATTTCTTAATTTTGCAGAAGAAAGTGGAAAAGCTAAAGGGAAAAACGACGTATCTATCATTTCCTCCACAACATAAGAGAACAGAACATATGTTCTCTACTTTGTAACTCAGTACATTCAATGTTTAAAGAAGTCTTGAATTCAAATTCCCCTCTCCTCCCATCGTTGATAAAAGAAAAGGAGAAACAAATCCATCAGATTTGGTGTTAGGATTGCCATTCAATTCAAAAATTGTTTACAAAACCTACCGAAACAAAACAGCATGTTTCAAAAGAAACATAATGTTGATAAAAATGTATAAACATTCATCCCAATCGCATAGTGAAGTCACACTTACTCATTCAAACAGAATTTTATTTCTTGTTTTTTGACTTCTTTTTCTTTTATAATAAAAGAACCCAGAACAAACGTAATGAAAATAAGTAAACCAATAACTAGTACAAATGAAAATTGATCTTATGCATAACCTTACATCTCCAAGCAAACAAAAAAACTAAAACAACATACAACTCACAAGGGCGCCGGAATGATACTCTCTAGAAAGGTTTGTGGTAGCCTTCTACATGAAAAAGGATATGAACTAAAGCAGTTGTGCTAAAGATTGGGAGTTTGACATACTTGCCACCAATAGCACACCTTATACACTTCAACAAGATGAATATGTACGCGAATGAGACAACTGCCCAGTATTCTATGCCGAACGTTCCATCGAAGTGTATCAGCAGAAAAAAATTGCTCGAATACTCTACCGCTTGCAGCGTCGTTTCTAACAACATTGTCATAATTATATGGTACCTCAAGAAGTGAGGCCACCACACTTTCTTCTTCACCACTCCAAAATATGCCGCCCAGAAATATATCACTGTCAACCACTCTGGTAAGCTCTTTATTGCTCCTAGGACATAATAAACCAAATCTCCCAATAATTGGTAGTGTTCTACGAAGGGTTGAAAGAGAAGCCCAATATCAGACATCTGCAAAGCTATTAAGGAGACATGCTAAAGTTCTCCACCACCAATCTGGCTTCTCTTCCATTTTTGGAAAATGTATAGTGACAGAATTATTCTTTTTGCTTGTGCCAATGTTGAACATTTGCGTTGTCTAAGTAACACTGGTAGTTTGTGTGACCGACTCCCTCGTTCCCCCTTAACAATGTGGATGATGTAGCAGAAAGGTGCAAGCTTGGCAATTCTGAAAATTATGAGTTTAGGATTATAAGAGCATAAAAACAATCTCAATGACGCTCCTATGCATTTCACCTTCATCCAGATAGAAAATCAGACTTTGTACATAACATATTAAATGAGCTAATCACAATGCAAACAACAGATTAATTTCAAACCTCTTACCCTGAGACAAAGGATTGGCTAGGCCTAGATGGTATTTTTCTATTTTAATCCATTTTTTGTAATTGAAGCAAGGAAGATGATTGACAAGATATTGGACATACCTGCGGAAGCCCAGCCATGCAGATTCTGATTAGGTTGTTGTAGATTTCTGCTACTGGACAATATAGGGATTACACTCCAGTTAGATTTGCATGCAACCCTGTTGGGCTGGTTGCGTCCTTTGAGGTTCGCATCTTTGTACCTAGTTAAAGACCAACATAATGTATACTGATTAGAATTAAGACAGAAACTGAGAAAGAATCATCAAGCTGAAGCCTTCTTGTTTCTTCAATAGAATGCTACTATTGATTAGCATGAAGACAGGAGCTGAGAAACAATCATGCGATGTTTTAATGAGAGATTCATGCCGGTACATTGCTATCTTTCGAGAGAGTTATTAATTGAAAAGTGTGGCAGCTAGTATAAAAGGAAGAGGTCCTGTAAACGTGAAAAGAACATCAATCCAAGAAAATATCTTTTGAGTGAAATAACAAAGTGTTGTAAGTTTCAAGTTCCTTATATATGTGCCTATTTAGTAGATTTATATTGCATCCGTCATACATCTCAAAGCAGCCTTACTATTTTTCTAATGTTACTTAGAGTTCTCTCCATGTGTGTGTGCGTGTGTGTATATATTTCTCTACTTCCGCTGCAAATATACTTTCAACTCTTTAGTTTAGAGAATAAAATCTTCGCACACCTGTAAGCCAAAGAGGTTCCAGCAGGAGCTGACAATATGGCCAGCCAAAAAGAAAGTGAGAAGGTTTATTACAAAATTCGTCCATGCCGACTCAAATACGAAGCCATATGGAGATTGACCAGCAAGCAGAGGTAGAAACCTATACAACCTTGGAATGTACTGAAAAAGAACTGAGATTCTTTGTATCATTTGCTCCAGATGATCCGATGTATTTTGGTAAAACTACAAAAAATTATGATCTGAAAACAATTTAAATTTATTAACTCATAGCAACAAGAGTGTAGTAAGATGATTGAGAGCATTGAGCCTTACTTGAGGAAGTGGCAAAACAATAAATAAGTCAACCAGAAATTTTCCATGGAGATAATTGAGAGAAATTCTCTTTGGTTGGTCCACTATCTCTCCTGCACCAACTACTCTAGACTCAGGAGCCACATAAGCCAACCTAAACTGTGAGAAGTCACTTTGGACATATCAGTCAAGACACTGAAATCAGATTGTAAACAATCTTGGAGAAAATTTCCCAACAATAAGCCTCTATCAATCTTGCACTAGAGCTACCAATTTAGTATAACAACATATTCACAACAAGGACATGTCTAACACAGGTAAAACGGTTACCTGAAGAAGCATGTCCAAAAAGTGTGTAAAGTCAGTTATTGTTCTGAAAAACACCATTATGAAGGTCAAGTACCATTTGATACGTAGACACTTACGATCCTGCATTTTAAGATTTTAAATACCAGACAAAATTAAAAGAGAACCCAGTTAAAAAGTTGACAAAAACATTTGATATTATTCTAAATGAAAAGCCAATGAATGACAAATGATACTTTATAATTCCAAACTTTAATCAGTGGCTTTATATAAATGAGCAAAACCCGTTCTGTAGAAAGAAGGAAAACAAACCTGTTCTGCATATAACACGAAGAAAAACAAAGGGTCTAGAAAAATTGCCACCAAACAAGCTATGACAAAGAATTTGTTCCACTGTCGTACGGCTTTAGTATGAGGATTCATGACTCCTGGAATATATTGATTTAGAAAAGAGATAGCATTGCCGTAGAAAGCAATATGGATCTGCAGAAAACCACAAATCACTAGACTGAAAATGCATAAGTTTTGTACAATAGTATTTAACAACATTCTGCATAGTCAGGTATACATATAATAAGAACATTATCATACGAAAGTAAAAATACTGTACGCATCATTATCATTTTCATACAAGTAGACATAAAGAATGAAAGGGAAAAAACCTTAGGATAAAAAAGCCTTGAAGCTTTGGGATTATCCTGCTTAGCAGATTTCAAACTCTGACATGTTGAGCAAATTGTGCAGTAAGGATCATTGCACATTCTAAACTGCTGGAATGGAACACACGCATGCATGAATGGACTTTTAATGTTGCTTTGCAAGCAACTTGTATGGTCTACAAGGTTGGTTTCAGTTTCCTTGGAATTCACAAGAATGGAATTTGACACATTCAGGGAAATGGATTCAAATTTCAGGAATTCAGCAAATAACACCGAGTACAGAAGCAAAAAACAATTGAATTCTAAAGCTTACCTCTTCTGTTGTTTTAGCTCTTAAACTGAAAAAAAAAAAAACTTATTCCCATCAAACCAATCAACTGTTCCATTTATTTATTTATTTTATTTTTTGAAAAGAAACTTTTATTAAGCTCAAACAAAGGTAAACAAAGGCTGGACAAGATGTCCAACGGCAAAGGCAAAAGCCAAAAAACACGCAGACCCAGAACACAGAACCAGGGAGAAAAGCAAACGGACCAGACACCAAAACCTACAAAAGAAGAACAACCAAAACAGAACCACAACCACCCTCAAATCACCACTGCACGCAAATCCCGCATAATAATAGGACAAGAAATATGCTTGAAAACAGTCGTGGTCGACGCCCAAAGAGCAGCCCAAAATTTAACTCTATCCCACAACTCCCTCACCCCCACACCCTTGTAATTATCAAAGATCCTTCTATTACGCTCTAACCAAACATTCCAAACCACCGCCTGCATCAAGCAACCCCATAGAGTCGTAGCTTTCCTTCCCTTCCCTAGGCCTTCGAACTTAACAGAAAACAACTGAGAAAAATCCTTTGGAATAACCCAAACCGCATTTACTTCCCCCAGGACCTTCCACCACAGCTCAAGAGTGAAAGGGCAGTGGATGAACAGATGGTCCACACTTTCTCCCTCCTGGTTGCATAGAGAGCACCAATGAGGGCTAAGGTACATTTGGGGGCGGTGTTTCTCAAGCACATCACAGGTATTGATTTTGCCCAACACTACCAGCCACACAAACACCTTGACCTTCGGAGGGGACTTAGCTTTCCAGATTTGAGAGTAAGGAGAAAAAGCATCCCTAGTACCATCATTCTCAATGAAAGCACGAAAAGACTGACAAGAGAAGAACCCAGTCGGTTCGAGCTTCCACCTTCTACTATCCGATCTAGAGGGAAACAGTCTTACGCCATTTAGAAGATCTAGCAGCCTAACCACCTCATCAATCTCCTCCTCGTTAAGGTTCCTTCTAAAACCAAAGTCCCAGCCTTGAGAGTGGTTGTGAACATCCAGAAAGGAAGAAATGTTGAGTTTGTGTTTCTTGGACAATCAACTGTTCCATTCACAACCCAATTCAGCCTTTTCTACCTCAGCTGCCAAGTTACTCAAAAACCCAATATCCAAAACTCCAATTCCCTCTTTATTCCTACATTTTCTAAGGAATACCCAAATAAACCAAAAACAAAAAACACAAAAAGCAAAGGGTAGAGAAGTATATACCGTGGGTATGACTGGCTTGGACTCCATCTGATTTCCTCTGCTCAAAGTGAAAATGAAGAGCAAAACCGCAACCCCACAAAGTACCCACCACAAGGCATTGGGGAACCGCCGCCTCAAGGGCCTCTGAAAGTCTGCGGCTCTCCGCCTCATTATTCCCTACCAGTTCCAAATTTGAAGGCCAATACGGAACCCGCTTTGTTTCCCGAGAAAGTTGCAGCCTTGGAGACCGTCGTATATCAGAGATTGCAAGGTGGATTAAATTTGAGTGATTGGATCTTATCACACAATACTTTTTCAGGGCTGAGACTTGAGATTTGACGAAGACATGCACCCAACATTTTAATTCCTCACATTCAGATTTCTGACATTCACATATGATATAGTAAACACTAGCAAAAGGTGCCCGCGCGATGCTGCGAGTTTTAAAATTGTGTGAAATGTGTATAAAGCGATGAAAATAGGTAGGAAACATTGTTCTATTTATATATACATGAAATTGTAAATAGTGCCATCACGGTTAGTTTTCCAAGTTTTAGTTACAAAAGATAAACTAATAATATGTTTTATATGCTGTTTGACATCTTAAAATATTGGGAATATTTTAATATATCAAATAGCTATAAAAACATCAAAATATGATAAGTTTTGAGCTGTGCATTGTTTAAAATAGCTTTTACAACTGTTTATCTCAATTCAAATCATTACATGAAGGTACCAATTCATTAAACCATCATTAGATGAAGATATCAACAACAACAACAGAAACATGGCAAGCAATTGCAAAAATAAAATATCAATTGAAAGCATCATGAGGTTTGGAGGAATCTAAATAGAAAGCGGGTCATTGAACTATTGGAGTTCCAAGAGGCTTGTGAGACACACTAAGAGAAATATATTACACAAAAACAAATAGAAAATTAAACGGAACCTAAGAAATTTTGAAGCTAATTTCTAGATAATTGTTTACCAAAAATTTCATACAACAATCCTCCACTTACACCAAACCACGCGCACTCTCGCTAGTATAAATAAGAAAATTGAAAGCAGAAGCATTATGAATAATGAACAGATCTACTATGTTCATAGCAAAACATAAAAATAAAGCGACAAATTTATTTTGTTGTGCGTATTGGTAACATAGAACTATGTAACATGTGTATGAGTTCCACGACAGCCATTCTAGTTTTGTCAACTCTTTTGACCGAATTTACACCTAATTTATACGGTTATGGCCTCTCAGAAAAATGGGTTCAGTGCCAATAAAGGGAATAACACAATATTTATGAATCAATTAGCAACAACTATTATGCATAGTCTTTTAAAAAATGAAAAGAAAACAAACCTGTAATCAAAGAAGCTATCAAACACTTCCCAGAATAGGTACACAAAAGCAGGACAACAGCACCTATCTAAAATACAAAGACAGAAAAACAAAATGAAACAACAATTAGGCGAGAAGAACAAAAAAATCCACAAATCACTTGATAACCACAAATTACAACAAAAACACTTCAAACACAGGGCTCATCTGTAGTATCAGACATAATTAATGACCAACTAATCGTACCCTAACCATAGTTATTAAAAAATTAAATGTAATAAGTGATATATAGAGATGATTAAATAAATAAATTTGGCAGTTCTGCTTAGTTGCATGTGGAATACATAGATCGGACGGACATGATTAATTGGGTAGACCACTACGCATATGACAAAAGCAGCTTCACTACACATTGTTTTCACGCACGCACATGACTCTATCTGTCTCTCTCCCTCCCTGTGACATGAGAATGTGAAGAACGCAAATTCTCCCAAATTTGGAAATTGGGATTAATATTTATTTTTCAAATTTGTTCTCCCTCTCTTAAAAGCAGACATTAAAAATCCTCAAACTTAGTGAACTGATAATAAAATAACAACATGATATGACTTGTATTTATTTTCCTTCTCTTAAAAGCAAATATTAACAAACCTAAATATTTCCCACACAAATTTTACAGAATATATATACATTCGTATATACTACATATGCATTCCTATTAACACACACACACACACATATATATATATATATATTCATAAATACTATACTATATATACTATTATTTTTACTTTTCTCCAGGTACTTTTCACTAACCAAGTTCTTAGACATTTACTCTCCATGTTAGCCAATAATGGAGAATGAACAATCCTCTTGATCTTTTGTGCTTAAGCAACCTCTAGACAAAAAGACAAAAAAACTTGACAAAAAGACCCTACCCCAGTTAGGATGACCATGCATAGATGGCCCCTGCTTCTCTTACTATTCTATAAGGAAAATGTATACATTAGCATAAAAATAGTCTATCGTTTTCCCATCTTTAACTCCTAAAACCAACAAAAACTGATATAAAGTTCATTGTTCTGCAGCATATTGAAAAACGTAAGTCCTTAATTTTCAATAATCAGGATTTTCAACAATATACGACTCCAACACAACCTCAGACTGAAAGGAATGCTAGAGGGACAGGAAAGGAAGAGAAGCAAAGAGTGACTGAAAACAGGCAAGCTGGGAATAAAGGTCTCTTGAAATTATCCCCAACCAAAATGACCTGACACAATTCCTTTCCCATTTTGTTTAAAGAAAATCCACATCAGCATACCTACATGCCCTACTGAGGGTGAGGCTTACGGTGAGGCTCAGTCACAGGACCACATTACCAGAGTCATTGACTCACTGCCATATCAATAGGATGGCCCTTTTACTCTACCGCCATACCACCACCTATATACACAAAGATTGGCTACCTATTGCTCAAGATAACAATCTTTGAGCAAAAATACTCTTGATTAACATCTCAAACCTCCTCACCCAGGATGGATGAGGAGAAAGACACAAAACTGCCCATCTGTATTTTGTTAACTTATAATAAAGTTTGATTTGGTATTTAATTAGACACTAAATTGGGACACATCATGAAATGCAGAAGAAACAATTTAATCAAATTTGTTAGCAGTAGCAGAGAGAGAGATTAAAGAGGGTAGGGTTGTGTGGGAAACATATGCATGGTATATTTAATTCATAAACCTGCAGGGACTTGGAAGATTAAGAACCAGATTAATGAAAGATTACACATTTAAATATCACACACTCAGCTGCACTAAACATCAAAACCCTATTTTTGGATGCTAATTAACACAGAGAGAGAGAGAGGTTGAAATATTGTTTGACGCATTCAAAGTTAGAGCAGCTGTTAATTCAAAGTAACTGTGAGTCCAACCACTAATTCTTTTCAAATCCTAAAAAAGAAACCAAAACAAACAAAAACTTCCAAAGCAAAAATCTTTCTCCACAAACATTGCCTCATTCTTGGGAATTCACAGCCTATCTAGGTTGTCATCTCCCTCCCTCCACTTATAACCAAGGAAAAGAGTAACGAACCATTTGAAAAAAAAAAAAAGAAAAAAAAGTACCAATTAGAGTTAGTTTCAGGGCCTACTTCAACTACATTTGCCAACCCTTTTCTGCTCTCAAACCTCCTCACCCAGGAGGGATGGAGATAGAAATTAAGAACTTGATTAACAATCCTCAAATATAATTCCTTTTCGACATTGGCAAATGCAGTCATAATCAAGTAATCAATCAAATTAATTAACAATGTTAGCAGAATTGTAGATCGATGGGCATTGATATAAGCGTTGTTCTATAACAGATTTTCCAATTAACACAAATATTAGTCTCTAGAGAGCATAACCAAGTTGAAAAATGGTTTTATAAAGTATCAGGCTGCCGGATCCCTCCTGTTCAAAGAGGGATGTTAATAAATTAGAACTCACAAACTAAGAACGAATTGAAGATGGTTACATTCATATTTTCTGAGAATAGATATATTATTCAGACAGAAAAACTGGCCAAAGAGAACTATATAAAAAGATATTTATTTAATTAAAAAATGAGGGTAATGTATATATATATATTTATACCTATTACCCAAAGCAGTGTGTAACTTAACAATGGTTTCTTTCTCAATACTGAATAAGAAAAACAAATTCATATACTGAATAAGTCATAGGAACATGATATTGCCAGCAGATACTACATGTCTTGTTTTTCTTACTGTTCTAGCAAGTTTACTTATATGATTTAAAATTTTCTCAATATTGAAGTTTAGGGTGAAAATTCATTCGGAGCACAAAAGAACACATAAATAGTTAATTTTTAAGAGACAAAGATACCTGAGGAGTATTATACTCCATGAAGCAATAGCCCAATTTTTTTGGGTTTCGGGATCAAGTGGCATCCAAAACCCATCTTCCCTGATAAGACCAATCTGATTGTAAATTTTACGAACGACATTTCCAAGCTTCTCGTACTTTTCTTTAGGAACCACCAGGAGGTTATCAACAACAATTATGTTGCCAAACCCTGAGTCCAACTTTGAATTTTCCTCTTGGTATATATCCTCATCATCGCTATGCAACCATAAATAAATAAATTAATTAATTAAAAATCGTCTGAAGCATGCTACAGAGACGACACAGAGAAATTTGAATTTCAAACAGCCAAATCTTGCCATAAAATTTTGTGTGTGATATATATATAATATAAAGGCAGAAAATTGAAAAAGAATTTCTGGGAAAAAAGTTATGATCTTAGAAAAGTATCTTACAACTTCAACCTCTCTTTGAGAAACGATCCGAACTCCTTCCCTATTAACCAAGAGATCGCAATCCATAAACGTGCCGCTTTTTGTCCTGCCATACCACAAAACCCACAACTCAATTTAGTTATATACAACACATATATAATATACAACACAGAGAATGATAGAGAAAGGCAGGGGAAGAGAAGAGAATTACAGGAACTTAGAGATGGAAACTTCATCAGAAGGAGGGAGAGTGAGCTTGAGGTTAGGCCCTAAGCTTCCCTTCTTCATAATGACTCTCTGAGCTTTGAGCCCTTGTGCTTGTTTGCTTGTTTTCTTGCTCTGCTTTGCTTTGGTCCAAAGTCCAGACTCAGAGTTGAAGCGAGTATCTTGGAAATTTTCAGAATTATAAAATCGAGCAAGAAGTTTATTTTAATTAAAATAATAATAGTTAATGCCAAAATTATAATAGTTGAAGCGAGTATCTTTGGGTTTTAGGTTTGAGCTAGGGTTACCTGATAATGCCAAAATTTTCACCAGGAGGGAGACGAATGGAATCGAGGCCCAGCTGCGAGAGGTACATTCCGATTCACGCCGCCGTCGCCGTCAACACCAGAACGTCCCCCATGTTTCTCTTCTCCTTATATAGAGAGTTTGGGCTCCTCGTCGATCTTGAACCTTAAGATCCCATCTTGATATTGGCTGTCTTTCTCAATGCATACTTTAAAGACCCTCCCCTATGCACTTGATCAGGATGAGCTTCTTCCTTTGACAAATGATCCTTCCCCATTTCAGATTTCATATGAAAACCCCTTCTTAACTTAACATCATAGGATTCATATCCCTCAAATTTAGATCCAAATTCTGCTCTAACCTTGTGAAATTCACCATTCCTAATAAACCCATCAACAGAAACATCTGATTCAATCTTCTTTGGTTCACGTCTGAAATACCCAGAATCAGAATTGTCAGAAACAGTGATCTCCTCAGATTTCAACTTTTCGTCTCTTGCTCTCTTCATGCCCATAATATCAGTCACTTTCGAGGCACAATTGAGACCCTGCTCAGTACTAATTCTCATATCAATAGATGATGATTTATTTAGTCTCTAAAACCACAGAGTTGTTATCTGAAGACTCCGCAAATGAATTCAAACCCCCTTTGTGACCAGAATCCCGAGACAACATCATCAAACTAATAGCCACCTCTTATTGTTCTTGCTCGACCCCAGAACCAGATGAAGAACCATTTGCCATAGAAGAGTAAACATCAAGATTCTGGTACTTCATTCTTTTGGGAGAGATCCTTCTCAGCCTTGGAGCTGATGTCTACGTCTTGGAAGGGGAAGGGAAAGAAGGAGAAAAAGATAGTGAAGGGCAATCCGGTAATTTAACTGTGTTTCTGAATAGGACAAAAGGGAACAAAGAACATAAGTGGGGGCAAAACCATAATTTCACTGTTCAAGATGAACAGCATAGGGCCAGTGCTTTGAACTCAGTTTTAGTATATATATATAATTTCTACTGAGCGTAATGTGGAAGGTTTTTGTAGAACGTGAATTACATTTGAAGAAAACGTATTTGTAGTCGTTACATTAACATGTTTGTTTCATTAAAAAAAATGAATATGAAATGAATGGTAAATTTATGGCTCGTTTGGAATTGATTCTAAATAAGCCAAAAAGCACTTCTATTGAGAATCATTTCTTTATATAATTACTTTAAATAGTTTTAAATGATTTTATGGAAATGCACATAGGATGTGCTTATACCCAGAATCACTTTGAAATCATTTAAAGTGATTACATGAATAGGTACATGGGAGGTGTTTGTCCAGAATTACTCTCAAATGAGCACTTAAATACTCATGTCACACGCAAAAACACCACTTAAATGATAATGGAAGTGATTAAGAATTCAAGGTATGTAGTTTAGATTAACAATATGACAAGAAAAACGAAAAAACCCTAGCCTCCTCTCTCCCAAAAATCCTCTACAGCCGTTTTTCACATTGAGGGGGGAGGAGGCCACCGTTCTTCCTCCCCTCTCCCCTCCTCTCTTCCTCAGCTCTCGCCTTCTCCCTTCCTCCACCCATCACAGGCGGATGCATTCGGCGTCGGATCTCCACCTGCGTTTCTTTGTTGGATCTCCACCACCATCCTTTTGCGGTTCTTCATATTTGGAATAAGTCGCAGAGACCCTTTAGGTTTTCTGTGTAGTTTTCACCTCTCCTTTTGTGGGAGTTTTTCCTCTCTCCTTTTGTGAGAGTTTTTCCTCTCTCCTTTTGTGAGAGCTTTCCACCTCTCCTTTGTGAGAGTTTTATTTGTTTTGTAATGGCTTGGTTTGTTCAAGCTTCATCTATTTTTTGTTGTTCTGAATTTGCATTCTTAGTTGGGATGCCTATGCCAGAGTTTCTTCGATCCTGCGTGATCGTTAGTGGAGTAGACCTAGATTTTCTTAATTTTGATGTTAGACCACTCTATTATTGTAATGGGCCTTTGTGGCTAGTTTGTATGGCCTTTTTGGCTAGTGTTTTTTTGGCTGAATTATGAATGCAATTCCAGAATTTATCAACAACAAAAAAAGATAATGGAAGTGAGAAAACGATCTCTACTTTGTAACTCTATACATTCAATGTCTAAAGAAGTCTTGAATTCAAATTCCCCTCTCCTCCCATCGTTGATAAAGGAAAAGGAGAAAGAAATCCATCAGATTTGGGTGAAGTTTATTTTACCCAAAATTAAGGTTTTTGTGTTATTTATTTTTAACTCAAGGATTGAAATGACAATAGTTTTATATATAAACAAATAATTACTACCATCTTGGGTATGTAGAAGCATATGCAGATCCTCTAAACTTTTTGAAGGAGGTAGGATGGGTGAGTTGAGCACTCTTATAATTTTGGTTAGGGAGAAGGGGCTGGTTTATTTTTTGTTTCTTTAATTAGATTTTCTTTTCCCTTTTATGACAGTTTCCTTTTCCCTTTGGTTTGCTCTAAATTTCTATATTTACAAAAGCTTTTCCATAATGTTTTTATTTATTTATATAATTAATAATGAAATATTTATAAAGCTATTTTCACAATGGTCACTCACAAACAAAATTATGTTATTCAATGAGTTCGTACAACTAAGTATTGAACTTCCCAAAAATATAATATATCATATTTCAATATTTATTTTGAAGCAAGTAGAACTTGAGGCCTCTTTCTATTAGGTGAAGACAACTAGCTACTACTAAACTGAAGATTCATAATCCTTTCGTAGTTGAAATATTCTATTATCTTAAATATCATTGAAAGGAAGCACTCAACAACTAATGTTTCTAATAATTATGCATTTTACTTGTATACAATGAAGATAAACAAGTTTTAGCATGATCCATGATTTGGACCACTAATTTAGTTATTACATTTTAACTTTTATTCAATGCCAAAATTTACATAAACATTTTTGTTGAAAATTGAGAATGAAGATGTAATAACCTCAAAAATAAATTTTTGTTGTTATTAATATTCCAAAAAAAAATCATACGTGGTTAATTAAATGTGTGGGCAATTTTTGAAGTGATTTAGTGTGGAAATTATTGGATTAAGTGTGTTTAATCTCAATTTGGACTAAAATGCCCTTTCATTTAATTAAGTGATTTTTCAAAGGGAGATTGAAGTGAGAAAATTATGATTCTTAGATGTAAAGATAGTATACGTCGCTACAAACACGTGGTAATTTTCGGGGAATTTTTCGGAGCTCGGATGAATTTTTAATGAATTATTGAAGTTGGACCAGTAACATTACGACACGTGGCAGAAAAAGAATAAAAAATAAAAAACACTATTCATACTGTTCACATGTGATTGGCTGTTGATGAAGACTTCTTCTTCTTCTCCCGTGACTTCATTCATCTTCTGCAAATTGAGAGAAAAAAAGAAAATGAAGAGAAAAGTTTTCTTAAATCTTTGGAAATTCATATCTAAAGTTCTAGAGCTTGGATTTCTAAACCGTTTTCACCTATGCGATCGTGAGAATGAGGCCTACGATTCAAAGTAAATTTCGAAGCCTCTTTCTCAAATTTCAAAATTGCTCAAATAGTGAATTTTTGATGATTTAATTTTCAAGTTCATAATTCAAGGTTATGTTACTATCCTCGGTGTCCTAAGCACGGTGGTGTGCTCGAAATTGCGAGATTATGTCGTCTGATCAACGATCAAGGCCTCATAAAATCTGGACCGTTAGATCGGAGATGATCGGAACGTTCGATTGTCTCCAATTTCATATATGCAGTAGCTAGTGTTGTTGTAAGTCTGTAGGAACTGACGGATTGGTGATCGGATGCCCCGATATTAAGTTGTGGTGTTTCAAAGTTTGTGGTGAGCGATCACCGTTCGATTGTGCGTGATCGTGCGATCAAGAATGATCCGACTGTTGGATCGGGCCCAAATTGATGCAGGGTAATGTCGGGACTATTTAAAGTCCATTGGTGTGACCAGATTTGAATCTGAGGTCATGGGCCCTAGGGGTGGGGATCAAAACCGAAATACCGATACAGTCCCGAAACCGTGCCATTCCGTGCCAAGTTCGTGCCAAACCGTTTGGTGTTGATGCTGAAACGGGATGAAACTGTGTCATCCCGTTACTGTTTGGCACGACATCGGTATTAGTTTTTTGATCCCATTTGGTGCCATACCGTACCAAACAGTAACTAATTAATATTAAATAATAAATATGAAAATATTATGTCTAAAATTTCAGATTTAGTATCTCCATTTCATTTATCCATCCTCACAAACTAAACCTAATTTCAGATCCAAAAGCTTTTTTGCCTTCCTTCGTCCATCTCTCTCCCTCCTTCCCTCTAAGTCTGACTCTCCTTCCCTCCACCATCAATCCATCTCAATAGTCAATATCATCTTCTTCTCCTCCTCCTCTCTCTCTCTCTGTTCTTTTTCTCTCTCTTTCATTCTCTCTCTCTCTCTCTCTCTCTCTCTCTCTCTCTCTCTCTCTCTCTCTCTCTCGTGTCGAAGTCGAAGAACCATCTCCTCATCCTCTGTCTTCTATTTCTCAATCGAGACATCAAAAACCTGCTTCTCTTATCTCTGTTGTCTACCTGTCATCTGCATGCATCTGGAGCTTAGCAATTTGGAATGGTAAGCCCATAGATTCAAAAATCGAAAATATCGCCGAAATATCGGCGATATTTTGGTAAAATTCAGGCTCCGATATTATCGATGACTTCCATATTGGTTTCGTGATTATTTCGAAAATATCGTCGAAATTTTCGGTGCCGAAATTCTCGCCCAATTTGTCATTAAAATTCTCCCGCCTGCGTGCTCCCTGCATCTCTACCACTCTATCATCCAAAACACCCAAACCACAATAAAATGCATTCTACCAAACCAAAAATAAAACCCATTTAAACAAAACATTCTCAAAGATTACAGGCTACACAAATCTAGAGAGAATGTTAGATTTGCCCACACCAGAGTCACCGATCAACATGATCTTGAACAGATAGTCGTACTCGTGGTCTACTCTACTCGCCATACAGCCTCTCCGATCTCTCTGACCTGCAACCAATTCAAATCCAAACACACCACATCAAAACCATACACAGACAATTATACATATATATATATATATATATATCTAGATCTGAATTCTGAGACTCATCGCATGACTTACCCTAAGGCGAATCGATCGATGGGAGGATGCGATCCAAGTGTTCGATCAAAGTCACTGCACGAATTGGAGCGGAAAGAGCACAACAGAGGGTTGTGGTGTGGTGTGGCCTGCAGTTATTCAACGTGGAACTAAATGCAAACTCCTCCTCTATGTCTTGAGGTTATCAACTTTTTAATTTTCTTTTTTTTTCTTTTCTTTTTAAGCTTTTGTTGTTTTACAATACTACCCATCTGAATTATCAAATATAATTTTGACTGATTCTACATTTTTTTGTTTCAAGGGTGTTTGTGTCCAGCTTTTTTATAAAAACTGTGACTTAATCAAGCTTCACCGCACAGCGCAGCAGCAACATGGGTTCAAACCTGCCCTATTTGGGCCTTCATTTCTCAGCGCCTTTACCACCACGCTTTGGTGGCTTTGTGATATTAGTCTATCAAAAGTCATATTTATATAACAATTCAAGTCGTGTCTCGAAAATAAAAATTGAACTACTTTCCACGTTTACACACCCTACCATTCAACACTCACCCAACTAATTATCATTTTGGGGATTTATCATTTAATGACTACTCTTCACAGTATACACTTACTCTACAAATAGAGATGATGAAGATAGTGAAAAATTTGAACCCATAGGAACTCTATGTGGTACTAAGTCACTAATGTATCTTACAATGCAATGTATAAAGTGTAAAATATTGTAGTAAATCATTATATATAAATGATTATGGTATGTTTAATCTTCTTTCATTAATTACAACATATTTTCTACAATACAAGTGTTTGTCACCGCTATATAATCAACTTAAATCGATAAATCCATCATGCAATGAATTTCCTTCCAATTTTTTGTGATAAACTAATAGATAATTGACTAAATAAGCATTTTCTAAAGTTTCAACAAAAATTTTCAAGTTTTTCTTAGAATTTTTGTGATTTTTATCCAATTTTTATCGATATCGATATTATCTCGATATTTCCGTGTTTTTGAACCACTGATATTTCTGAAACTTCCGATATTTAATACCTTGGGTAAGCCCAATTTTTCTTTGTCTTTGTTGGGTACAAGCATGCGATTTTCAGGAAGCTCGGTGCTACAATCTGATTTTCTTTGACTTTGTTGTTATGTTGATATTGTTTCGTTGATTTGTAATAAATCTTTGTATCTCAGAGAATCTTAGTGCTACAATCCGCTTTTGGTACTAATTTTTATATTGCTAGAATTTATATGATTTTTTTTTGTTTTCTTTGTTTTGGGTTTATGTACTTTTTGTTTTTCATTTACATGTAATTTTGTCAACTTGTATTTCCTACAAAGTGGTTCGAAACCAAGTATATGTTGGTTGAACTTATTATAAATACTTGTCAGAACGAGTTAGTTCGAAACCAAGTATATGTTGCTCTGAAATTTCTCCTGTTTTCTCAAAGATGATAATCAATCCTCTATATATATATATATATATACATATATATATATATATATATATGTTGCCCTGAAATTTTCCTTACAAACTGGTTCTAAGCACAAATGTTACCGTCATGTGTTACTATGACTATAAAACAAAATCCAATTCTTTAGGAATCTAGTGGAGACTACAAGGTTAACAATTTGCTTCCCTGATGGAATTTTTTACAGCACAAAGCATATTTCCTAGGTTAGAAAGATAGCAACCAGATTCATCCTCTTAGAGCAACTTGCAAAATTTACTATTTTTGACTGCTCATATCTCAACCATGCATTGGTATTAATTGAAACCTTCCTTTAGCACATTCCCCTGCTCATATCTTGGGTTGTAATTTAATTTGCAACCATTAAGGGTTGTTAAGTTACTTGGTTTGTACTTAATTTGGCTTGATTTGTTGTGTAAAAGCCTATTTCCATTTCTTGCTTTCTACTACATTTCACAGATCTTGAACTAGAAGAACTTTTGAATCTTGATTGATTGTTTGTTTGTTTTGTTTGTTTAGGCTTGATCTTGTTTTGTTTTGTTAGGCTTGATTAGGTTTTTATTTCACAGGTCTTTATATATGAATAAGGTGGAAGATAACTTGAACTTGTTTTGTTTGTTAGGAGGCTTGATCTTGATCATGAACTTGAACTTGTTTTGTTTTGTTTGTGCATTTGATTCATTTGGCAGCTATTGCAGAAAGTGAAAACAAACTGAAGTTATTTGGCAACTATTGCAATTTGCAAAAACTGGAAAAAAAAAAAAAACAAACCAATTTTTAGCCAATTCTAAACGTATCAGTTTTGATACCGAACCATACCGGTCCCGTTTGGGGCCGGTACGGTTTGAACGTGTTTTGAAAATACTTCATCTTGTCTTATACCGTCCCGATTCCTCTATTCGGGATTAACACCGGGATGACCTCCATCCCGTGTCATCCCGTACCGTGCCCAGGCCTAGTGGGCCCAAGACTGATTTTTTCAGTGTCGGTTGGACGTATGGGACCCGCGAGACCCAAATAGTGACTTTTTGGACAATAGGTGTCATTGGTCCTGTTTTGACTTTGATAGTGTGTACGTCACAGTTTTGGAGTTGGTTGGACGAGAATTGATAGCTTTGGACCCCCGGTTGGTTCGAAGGGAATTTTCGTCATTTGGGAGCCGAACTTTGGGATTTTGCGCTAAATTGAGTTATGTGCTTTGCTTAGGTATTGTTGAAGCGAGTGCTTGTTGGGGTTTGAGTTGTGGATTTGTTGAGTTGGTAAAGTTGCAAAGAAGGGCGAGAGGTGAGTAAAACCATCCGGATCGTGAGTAAAATCACGAATTATTATATTTATTATAATGTGGTTCTGATTATGTTAATGGATGCAATTAACATGTCGTGGTGGTTTTTGAGAAACTGTTTTGGTGTGAGTTTAAAATCAATTAAATATGTTTTGATTTTAAATGAGTTTTTGCTGGGTTTTGAGAAAGGTATGGTGTTTGTGGAGAACAACCATGTTATTTTATAATTGTATTATGTTGTTCATAAGTGAATTACCATGAAGATATATATAATTAAGTATATACTGTGGTGATGGATGTATCTTAGCAGAAAACAATATTTAATGTGAAAATGACATTTGTATTGTTTTCAAGTAGGTGGTGTTGTGATTGGAGGATAGACGTGAGAATGCATTGATTCCTTCAGTGGTGTTGGTATAGGTGTCTGTGTCATTTCGGTGGTAATGACATAGGTGTTTGTGTCATTTCGGTGGTGATGACATAAGTGTTTGTGCCATTTCAGTGGTGATGGCATAGGTGTGTGTGTGTCATTTCGTTGGTGATGACATATGTGTTTGTGCCATTTCGGTGGTGATGGCATAGGTGTCCGTGTCATTTCGGTGGTGATGACATATGTGTTTGTGCCATGTCGATGGTGATGGCATAGGTGTCTGTGTCATTTCGGTGGTGATGACATATGTGTTTGTGCCATTTTGGTGGTGATGGCATATGTGTTTGTGTCATTTCGGTATATGTGTTTGTGCCATTTCGGTGGTGATGGCATAGGTGTCTGTGTCATTTCGATGGTGATGACATATGTGTTTGTGCGTTGAGAGAGTCAAGCGTATTCTCACTTTTGTTGTCCAAAATGGACATTGAAGGTTGGGGTTCTAATGGTTTTTGAAACAGGTTTTGAGTCAGCTAATGATCGGACAGTTCTTATAAAATAAAAGAATTGTGATTGTGGTGAGTTGGTTGTTATGAGTACCTTGATTATACAAGGATTGTGGTATGCTAATGAAAGTGCAAGTGTTTTTGTATATTATGTGTAAAATGACATATTTATACTGTTGGTTGTGATTTACTCATACGAGCTGTAGAAAGCTTACCGTGTTTGTTGGTGACGAACTCGGTACACTATTTAACGGTGTAGGGGGTAACCCTGCAGGTACTAGGAACGCAGGACTTCGTCAAGAACATAAATAAAGAGGTGTACTTGCGGTGTATAAAGTGTGGTGTGAGAGTGTTGGTGAGTTGAGACTTCCGCTATGTGAAATAAACTCCGAGGAACAAATATGTAATAGGTTGAAGTTTCAATTTATTATGTAATTGTTGGAATGTAATATTTGACTCAGAAGAGTTGAGTCTGTATTGACATTGGGGCTCAGAACGTGTGGTATTGTATTATGGAAAAAGAAAAAAAAATATGTGCATTTATTGAAAGTTCCGAGCTTCAGGGGAAGTTGACCAACCACATGTGTAAACAAATCGAGCAAGTGGTTGGGGAAGCTCAAGTTATAAAGCTCCTAAACAAGTAAATTGTTAAAACTATTCGAAATCATATGTCTATGAACGAACACTTCCAAATCAATTGGTCCCGACCACGCCAGTGAGGCCCACAACCTCTGATATCTGATCCATATGTTCCTAAATGTCTATAACAGTCCACTGACTAAGTCCCAAGAGTTTGGCTACGAACCAATGTTGGATCATCGTCGATCACATGATCGGACAATGATCGACAACCCTAACCCTAGAATCATCAATCCAGAAGATCCGAATTTCCGATTCTAGATTTGTAAGTTCCTACACACTCCAGACGATATGGGAAACAACATATCCGAAGTTGAGACCGATCTGACGGTCGGATCCTTCCCGATCAATCGATACCTAATAGGCGAAACGCCGTTCGCCGATCAAACAACACAATCTCGCCAATCCAAGTTCACCGTCATGCTTGGGACGACGTAGAGACAATCACAAAGCAGGGTGTGCCGCCACTAGGGTCTCACGAGCCGTCGCCAGCGACTGGTGGCTTGAGGAATTTTCCGACAACGGAAAAAGCACCGACAACCAAATATACCACTTGCACAAGCACTTCAAGGGGAACAACTTTTACTTTTGGACTCGGCCAAAAAAGTGCCCGATTGGCCTTAACATAGCCAACCTATGACTGTTTTGCCTCGAGGTACTCGAGCTTGCGGCAGCAACAACAACCACTAACAGCATTGACTAACTTCGAGGAAATGTAGAGGGAGGAGAGGCACACATTTTCCAAGAAGAATCACGGCCATTGGTGGTGGTAGGTGAAAGGTTCTTGAAAAAGGCGGCGTCGACTGTCCAAAAATCCCAAATTCTCGGCCCAAAATCCTGTGATTAGAGCTGCTAATCGGAGTAGAGGTGGTGGGGGAAAGGTTCTTCGATCGGAGAGGAGAAATTCCCAACCGATCTCATTGCATGTCGCCACCGGATGACGTCGGGAATTTTCCTCATGTGCTATGCATCGTTTTTTCGCAAGAGAGGAGAGGGAATCGGGGATAGAGGAGTGAGAAGAAAAAGCTGCCATGACTTTTTTATTAAAAAAAACTTACTTTTTCCAAAATTATGGTTGCGCCACTGCACTTCTGTTGACCATAATTCTCTTGTTAAAACTCTAAGTTATGCGTAGTACTACTAACTCATGAGAAAGATTTCCACGCAATGGAGCAAAGAAAATTTTCAAAACCAGTACCGAACAAAAAGTGGCCCCTAAACTACTTTGAAACACTTGGGGCAAAACCATCCATTCCTTTTAAAATTTCAAAAATGAAGTTAAAACTTGGGACGGGATGTTACATGAAAAGTCAGAAATTTGTATAAATCCAATACCTCATTGATAAGCTGCTCAGTTAGTCCAATACATCAAAAAAGCACAATTTTTTTCTTTAATACATGCAATAGCTTTAAATTAATGCAATTTACAAAAATAAGAATTTAAACTAGTGCAATGAACCCTAATCAAATAGTTTAACTCACATTTGTGATAGTGCGTCTTTTAAATTAAGAGGAGCATTGCTAAATTTTTTTAATAATATTTAGTCTTAATTACACCAATGCCCCCTGAAACTTCGGTCAAATCCTACTTTGCCCCCCCAAACTCAAAATGGAACACTTTCATTCCTTGACCGAGGTTTAGTAACCCACTTTGCCCCTCGTCAACTCCATCTAAAAGTCTATTAACTTTGATGATGTGGCAGGGTGTTTTTGTAATTTTGTAAACATGGATTATTATCCATCAATTAGGTGAGTGACGTAGCAAGTGGACCCACCTCCATATAGATAAAAATATAATTAAATATTATAATTATTAAAAATAACTAAAAATTAAAATAAATCACAAATAATATATTTAAATAATTAAAAACCCTACCCAGCCCCAATCACTCCTCGGCCCCAATCCTCCCACCCACCCACCGTCTACCGACCACCACCCATGCCTCCTGCTTCACGAGTTCATAGCTTCACAAACCAAAGAGAGAGACTGAGATAGAGTGTGATAGAGAGAGAATAAGACAGAGAAAGAGAGAGAGAGAGAGAGAGAGAGAGAGAGAGAGAGAGAGAGAGAGAGAGAGGGAGATTGATATAGTGATGGAGAACCAGGGGCTTGGGGATTTGCAAATCTTTGGTTTGTATTGAGGAAGGGGGTCCCATCTCCCTCCAAACCAAGAAATAGCAAGAAAAAAAATAGAAAAATGAGACAAACAAAAAAATAAATGAGAAAAAGAGAGAGAAAGAAGTATCATTCTCATTTCTCACTCTTTAATCGACCTCACATTTTCATACCGATATGAGTTTTCGGCTTTTATTAGCCTCTTTTTCTCACTCACTACAAATTTAATACACAACCATATACAAATACCCAAATAGCTTCAAGTGCTCAGTCTTCGAGCACAAGTAATATCAAAGGTCACAATAAAATAGAGTAATCTTGTTTCCCTCTTTTCGGCCGAGGTGGCCGACGGAAGGAACTTTTGGTCATTCCTCTCTTGAGTTGCGTAGGTGTGCCACCACCAAGCCATGAAATGACTTGGATGGGAAGGATTGGATGGATATGTTGTGCTTCTGACTTCTGATCAAGTGATTAATCGACCAAGCAAGGAACGTCCTCTTGGCCTAGGTTTTTTTACTTTATGGGGCTCAAGGATGGTTAAGCTTCGTATGGATATTTTTGTGATTTTTAGGTTTTTTAGTACACAATGCAAATAAATTAAAGACGTGGTTAAATTAAAAGACGATAATTAAAGTGCGATAAAATATATCAAAGAGATAAATAAACGTAAAATAAAGTAAGAATAAGAACGATAAGAATGGTTAACTAAATTAAACTTGAAATTAAACTTAATGAAAATTTGATAACAATAAAAAAGTAAAACAATTGAAATAAACTTGAATTTTAAAGACAAGATAATGTAAATTGCAAGAAACTAAACTTACACTAGGAAAAGGAAGAACTCTTACACTAGGAAAAGGAAGAACTTGCTACATTAAGTGCTTGAAAAGTAAAATCCTAAGTCTAGGAAAAGAAATGTGCGAGACGAAAAATAGGTTTGTGTGACTGATGATGTGTGTCTTCTCCCTTCGTTTGAAGAGGTTTATATAAGGGCATCTGCTAGCCCATGGGTTGGCCGTTAAATGGCCCGAGGTTAGCTCATTTGAAATTCCTTCCTTTTCAAGCCTCCTAAATCCGTGGGATCACATTGATGGAGATCCTCTGATTACTTGGTTCTCTCTTGTTTTGGAATACTCTGCATTGTCATCAATCTCCTTGATTTCCTTCCTTACCAAGCCTCCGTCACGTGCTTGCAATCTTCTGAAAATCTTGGGTTCAAATTCGTGGCTTACACTTCTGCCTCCGAGTCTATAGTTTGACATCTGGCTAAACCTCGTGACTTTTGAGGTTTTAGAATTCTAAAATTGGTTGACAATCTGCGGAAGTTGGCATGGGAGCTCCAAGATTCACCGAGAAAACCTTTTTACTTAATTGTCATATATTTTTATCAATACATGTATATAGATATGCATTAATAAATTTGAGCAAGGCCATAGCAACGAAGAAACTTGAGCATGGGACCGGCGTCGGCGACGAACCTCGATTGGTGATGGCCGCTTGGTCACTCATAGCAATGTGGAACCTCGAGCATGGGACACGGCTTCGGCGAGGAGCCTTGATGGCCAAACTCCCTTCTGCGGAACTTGTCTTCTGCGTAACTTACCTAGGCGGAACTTACCTTCCGTGGATTGGAGATCCGGAGGATTCGAGAGATTCCTCCTTGGTGGATTGCAGTCTTTGAGTTGGCGGATATAGGGAAATTTGACCACCCCCAAACATTGTCCCCTCGATTTATTTAGCCGAAAGTTGGCGGATGGATAGGTGAATTGAAATTTAAGACCTCTCAATTTCTTAGTTGTTGATTTCTAAGAATTTTACTAGGCCATTTGATGGATACTCGACCATTCCTTAGCCTCATGTTGTATTGAGCTCTATCCATATATATATATATATATAATCTTTTTATATATATATATATATATTATCTTTTGGAGGATGTTTTTATATACAGACTCTTAGCATGAGAAAATGTGAACTACCATTTCCTCGTGGCGAGTTATCTCTCTGCCATTTTGCAAGCCGTTGGGTAATACTTCTTCAAAAATCGACCATTGATAGGTGAGTCATGGATCTCGACCATTTCGGTCACTTAAACTTATATGCTCCTTTCCCCAAGACTTGGTGGACGACGAATGGACCTTCCCAAGTTGGAGACCTCTTTTCAAATTTTGTGTAAGACCCGTGTCTTAGGAAAGCAAGAACGGCAAGGAATCTCACATCGCTCGGGGAGGGAAAGGTGAAGTGCCTTATATGTATGGGCACTTCTCTTCCTAGCAAGAGGCCTTTTGGGATCTCACTGGCTTCGGATTCCTTGGAACTCCGAAGTTAAGCGAGTTTGGGCTAGAGCAATCCCAGGATGGGTGACCCACTGGGAAGTTGCTCGTGAGTTCCCAGAAACAAAACCATGAGGGCAAGGCCTAAAGCGGACAATATCTTGCTAGTGGAGTCGGGTCGTGACATAACTCAAACAATTTATGTTGTGGCTACACCTATATCAATCTAGGCTGCCTACGTACCCTCCGTGAGGGATCAAGCCACACATAGCTCTTTTAGTTGACAAATACAATTCAGATACCAAACAATTAATTGAAGTGATCCACCAAGTTAATTCTAGAAATCAAGTTTTACTTTACACAATAATCACGACGATACAACCTCTGACCACAAACTCATTTACCTTTACTCACTCCATTCTAGATATTCACGACTCAACCCAATTCCCAATATAGAGTTGTAAGACCCGTGTCTTGGGGAAGCAAGAACGGTGAGCAATCCCACATCGCTCGGGAAGGGAAAGGTGAAGTGCCTTATATGTGTGGGCACTTCTCTTCCTAGCACGAGGCTTTTTGGGAGGTCACTGGCTTCGGATTCCTTGTAACTCTGAAGTTAAGCGAGTTTGGGCTAGAGCAATTGAAGGATGGGTAACCCACCGGGAAGTTGCTCGTGAATTCCCAGAAACAAAACTGTGAGGGCAAAGCCCAAAGCAAACAATATCTTGCTAAGAGAATCGGGTCGTGACATAATGGTATCGTTTGGACCACTGATCGAAAATGTGCCAACGAGGACGCTAGGCCCTAAGGGGGTGGATTGTAAGACCTGTGTTTTGGGGAAGAAAGAACGATGAGCAATCCCACATCGCTCGGGAGGGAAAGGTGAAGTGCCTTATATGTGTGGGCACTTCTCTTCCTAGCACGAGGCCTTTTGGGAGCTCACCGGCTGATTCCTTGGAACTCCGAAGTTAAGCGAGTTTGGGCTAGAGCAATCCCAAGATGGGTGACCCACTGGGAAGTTGCTACAAAACCGTGAGGGCGAGGCCCAAAGCGGACAATATCTTGCTAGGGGAGTCGGGTCGTGACATTTTGGATCCTTTGATCCCTACAAAATTGGCTATAAATCTCTAGATGAAGTTTATTTGGCCTAACAAACTTTGTAATTCTTTCTTATTTCTCGGAGGAAGCGCATCAATGTTGGCTTTAACCTTATTTTTATCAATTTCAATCCCCCTTTGGTGTAACAAGAATCTTAGAAAGTTTCATGCGGAAACCCCAAAGACACACTTTTTAAAATTTATCTTCAATTGATGAGTTCATATTCTCCCAAAAGCCAACTTGAGGCCTCGACTACGGCTTAATGACTACGTCGTTAATGTAAACTTCTAAGTTTCGACCGATCATGTCATGGAAGATGGCATTCATTATCCGTTGGTAGGCAGCCTCGACATTCTTTAGGCTCGTTCATCTGGAATTGGGTTAGCCTGGCCGCACTTCGAAGAGTAGCGGAAGTGTGATCACCATGGCTTGAACCTCGTTAAAGCCTCCGAACTTTACTTTAGTCTTACCTGTGTTTATACCAAGAATTTTCGACCCAGTGCACGATGAGGGATGTTAGTACTTGGTTCAAAATGGCCAAAGTTTTGGTTTAGATCTATACGACCGTTTCTCAGCCCAGGCTCAGACCAAGCTCGAACCAACAGATAAGCTCGACCCAATTGACAAGCTCGGCCTAATGACCAGCCTCGGCATAAGATCGCTTCTCCCTCGGCTCAATGGCCAGTCTTAGCCAAGTGATCAACCTCGTCCCAAGATGATACCTCGACCAAGCCCCCATTAGACAAGTTCAGCCCAACAGATGAGCTCGGCCCAACATTCAACCTCGTCCCAAGACAAGTTCTCTGTTTCAGCCGAACTTGAAAAAAAGCGAGACAGACGGGTCGAATACGAAGTTATTTTCTGAAATGCAGCACATCAAGAAAACATGAAACATGATTTTCGGAGAAGGAGAAGACTTTCTCGCATCAAGACAAGCACACGCTTTGGAATTTGTCGAAGGAGTTGTAGAGAATTGTCATTGATGAACAAAATGACAAAGACATATGTCCAAGCTTTCTCGAGAAATCAAGCAATTGTGATCGCCAAAATCATTGAGAACAAATAAATCAAAGGCAGTCCAAAAGTCTTGTCAAAGGAGAAAAGCAAATGCAATCCCTCAAAACCTCGTCTTCACCAAGTGCAAGGTTCATCTTCTTCAGACTTCTCCATTTGCAAGCTTCATTCTCTCACTATAAATATCAGACCTCCAGCAACGTTCAAGGGGTCCCCGACCAAACAAGCCTCCCATAGAGCAAAACTTATCTTTCCCAGTCATTTATCTTAATAAATGAACTTTCAATATCTTTAAATGCTTTCCTAGGAGTAGTTGTAAAGTTAAGTTTTTCCATCCATCAAATATATCATACGACCCTTGATTTTTTAAGGCGCCGGAGAACCATCCTTGTTACTTTTCTGTCCACCCCATATATCTTACAGTCTTCGCAATCTAGCGACGCGCTAGAGCACCATCCAAATTCACTGACCATCTTTTCTAACCACCATCATCAAAGGCCTTGTAGCTCAGGCTGTGAACGTGACGGGCAAGAATTGTTCTTTTCTCGGCTATAATCGCTTTGAGCGAAGTCAAATCAAACAGGCGCTCTCAATCAATCAATCCATCCATCCAAATCATCTTCGAATGCACGGTAGACCGTGCTGGCATGCCTGCGCACACTCATCCAACACAAAGTAGGATGACCTGTGTTGGCCCGTATCCCCTCGACCCAAGTCAGTAGGCGTAGGATTTTGTAGCCAACAACCCGTATTTAGCTCGCTCTCAAACTTTACCATCTCTTCCTTACGGTCCTTCTCAAGACGCTCTATAGTCTCATCCAGAAGTTCCTCCAGACACTCATCATCACCATACTCCTCATCGTCTCCATAGAGCTCTTCATCTTCGGCTATCGTACTTTGGGGTTTTCTAAAGTCTTTTTAGCTTCTCCTTCGGCAGTATGCTTGACCTCTTATTCTACCTTGTTGGTTTCGGCATCGACCATCACTTGGTCTTCCTCTACCTCTGTCTCACTCTCTTTCGTATGGCGTTCACCCTTGACTTCCACGACCATGTGCTGGCCATTTTCTCTTTTCTTCTCGACCTCAGCGGATCGGGCCACCTTGGTCATTACTTGAGTCTTGGTGACCATAGGTTGGACCTTTTGCTGAACTACCCTTGATTTCTCAACTTTTGATGATTTCTCACCATCACCTTAGTTGGTCTACTTGCTTCAACTTTGGAATTGCTTGCCTCAAAAGCTCAGAGGTATCGGAGGAAGCTTTGAACCTCTACTCCTATACCATTAACCCGCCTTGGTGTTTGGCACCTTGAAAGTTGGAACACCATTACCATTCGATAGGCAGGTCTTGACACATAAACCACATGTTGGCTTTTTTCCTTCTCCCACCGAAACCCACATGCTTCTATTTTGGTTTCCGCTTAGGTGCAGCGGATCAATATCCTCATACCTATCTTAGTACTCATGTAATGACCGCTTGTTCGGTCTCACTTCCATCATACCGCTTGGGCTATGTGGGACGTAGTTCTCAGTCAAACTTGTTATCACATTCCACCCTGAAGTTTCTAGGTCTGCTCATTTGGACTTGATCCTTGACTGTCTCTTTGGTAGATTCCTTAGGATTTGGCAGAATCACCTCAAGTATGGCCTCTCATTGGCATCGGCTACATAGCATGATCTCCTTCGGAGGTTCTTTTTTGGTTGGAGTCTTCTGCTCGGGAACCTTGGCCACCTTCGAGTGCATCTTGGCCTTGCCATTCGCCTTGGGATCCACCCGGGTCTCCGTTGCTCTTCTTTCCGTCACGGCCTTAGTTGAGCCACCCAAGTCCAACCTTGGTCTAAGTTAGTCTGGCCTTGGGAAGTTGTCATTCACCATGTTGACTTGAGCATTTAGGAAAGGATTCTGATCAATATTTATTATTGCTATCTCTGAAAATTCCAAGATCTTTCGATCAATGAGGTCATTTTAGGAGGTTCCGTTGAACTTGGAAATCTGGACCGTCATCGGCCTCTGATCCTTGGAGGCTTTAGATAATGCCTTGTATACATTTGGTCCCCTGACCACTATCTCAGCCAAGTTTATCCTCGCCGATTCCCCTTCTTCCTTTAGGAAAACTTCCTCATCTCCTTCCTTTGAGTCCATATCTTCAACATCCACCGCATGGACTGCTATAGTTCTAGATGCGGAAGGTTTCTTTGAATCCCTATAGAAAGTTGGACGAGAGGTCGACCAATTCTTCTATTGCTCCTCCTTCAGAAGAGTTTCGTATCGATCCACCCGAAGTAGGAGGTCATAAATGTCGAGGAACTCAATCCCCTCAAACTTCTTCCGAAAGTCAAGCAACAATCCTCCTTGGGCCAACTTTGCTAGCTCATTCTATGCCCCTGCATTTGATCCTATCTTCTCTAAACCTCCTTAAGTTTTCTTGGACTGATTCATTCGGTCCTTGGATATCTTGGCTAATTAGGCCATTGAGACCTTTAGCTCCGGCCAATAGAATTTTTTGTGGAAGATTTTCTCCATGGTCTACCTATTGCGAATGTTCTGGGATAGCTTGACATACCATGAGAAAGCAACTCCCGCAACTGTGCTAAAAAATTTCCTCAATGTCAAGGCCTCACGATGTCCAATCTCCTCACATTGGGCCGTGAATCAGCCAATATGTTCCACGGTCGAAAAGAATTCCAAATTCGTAACTGTGAATCCCCGTGGAAACTCATCTTGATCAAAATGCTCCAGATATGGCCATCGTTAGATGGCTCTTCCAATCCTTCTAACATGAAGCAACATAACTTGAGCCATTTGCTTGACCGCCCCTTGGTCGATTGATTGGTTTTCTTGAAGTGGATTATTCAAGTTCGCATTCCCACCAAGATTATTCCATCCACCGATTTTGGTGAATTGGTTTATATGAGGCCCAACGAAGTTGACCCCTGCCCTCTAGTGAGCTTGTGGACAACATTGGTTATACGGCGGGAATCCTTGGAGCTGTCGCATATGGGTTATTTCCCATCGGAGGAACATTGACCGCCGAGTTGGGTTGCCCAGGTGGTGGGTTAGGTTGAGGCAGATTCGCCCCAAAGATGTTTGATTGAGCCTTCGCACGAGGCCACGCTGGTACTCAATTCGGTGCCGCTTGATTACCATTTTTGCCATTTTGTTGGCCAAGCAATCAATCAAACCTCTTATTCATTTTAGCATTTTGAGTGGTTGAGGTTGTTCGATGTCTCCATTGCATGGGTGAGTTGTTGGATCTCTAACGAAGTGGCTAGATTTGGCCTCAAGACTGATCCTCCAAAGAACTTCCATAACATCTTAGACCAACACGTGGTTGGGGTTGACGGCCATGGTCGGCTAAGGCCATTTTGGCCTTGTTGAGTGTTCAGAACCTTTTGTGTCCGAGCATTCATGGGGAGTGAACCAACCATCTTATTATGATGAAAGTCATGTGAATCCCTTCGGCGAATTACTTGGGTCGTGGACATGCCCCTAAGTCATCTTTCGCCCCAAAATCACAAACTTCAATTTCCATGGCCTAAATTAAGGCATCATTCATCTTCCGCTGACAAAACTCAATCTTGAGCCTTCCATGAGCAATGTGGACATTTGCCACCAACCAAAGTATAATATGTCATATGTGGAGGCCAACTTCATAGTTTTTTCGTAATTAATTTTTTTTGTGTGGCTAATTTGTTCAAGAATGAACCATGACCTTTATTAGAATCTTAACGGCCTACCTAGTAGGTGGCTACGTAGAACAAAATTTTCATGGAGACCATGGCGGTGGCAAACCATGTTTTACTCCAAGCTTGGAGCCCTTCTTATTCTCTACTCGGATCTTGCCATTTTGTTGGCGATGGGTTGAAATACTAGGATGACTAGTATGACCCGAATGACTTTTGGCCATCATTTTGGCTGACCCTTCATGGTCCCTAAGTCTACTTGGTTGGTCAATCTTGGTCTTTGGCTAGGGCTCGATAAACTTGACCACTTGCAATTGTGGTCTCACAATGTCGAGCTTGTCTCCTACAATCATGTCTATCCTGATTGCACCTTAGGTCGTGCTTCAACCTTCTCCTTCACTAGATGGTAAGCCATTACATCCTAGGATGGTTGCCTTGGGTTGGACAATATTTCCATCCTCAACGTTAACCACTTTTTGAGTTTTATCCTGTTGGTGGACTCCTTTTCCTCAACCAATGCCAGTTTCTCAATAAGAAGGTCGACTTGAATATTCGATTTTAAGGTCGCCTTCGGGCACAGGTAATATCAAAGCTCACAAAAATGCAGAGCCATCTTGTTTCCCTCTTTTCGGCCGAGGTGGCCGATGGAAGGAACTTTTGGTCATTCTTCTTTGAGTTGTGTAGGCTTGCCACCACCAAGCCATTAGGCGTGCCACCACCAAGCCATGACCTAGGTTTTTTCACTTCCTCAAGCTCGAGGATGGTTAAGCTTCGTATGGATAATTTTGTGATTTTTAGATTTTTTTTTAGTAAAAACAATGCAAATAAATCAAAGACGTGGTTAAACTAAAAGACGATAATTAAATTGTGATAAAATATATCAAAGTGATAAATAAACGTAAAATAAAGCAAGAATGAAATAAGAACGATATGAACGGTATACTAAATTAAACTCAATGAAAATTTGATAACAATAAAAAGTAAAGCAATTCAAATAAACTTGAATTTAAAAGACAAGATAATATAAATTGCAAGAAAGTAAACTCACACTAGGAAAAGGAAGAACTTGCTACACTAAGTGCTTATAAAGTAAAATCCTAAGTCTAGGGAAAAAAAGTGCGAGATGAAAAATAGGTTTGTGTGTATGATGACGTGCGTCTTCTCCCTTCGTTTGACGAAGTTTATATAGGGGCATCAGCTAGGTCAGCTCATTTGAAATTCCTTCCTTTTGAAGCCTCCTAAATCCATGGGATCACATTGATGGAGATCCGTAATTACTTGATTCTCTCTTGTTTTGGAATACTCCGGATTGTCGTCAATCTCCTTGATTCCCTTTGCCGGGCTTGGGCTTCCAAGTCTTTAGTTTGACATCCGTGAAACCTCATGACCTTTAAGGTTTTAGAATTCTAAAATTCGTTGACACTTCATGGAAGTTGGCATGGGAGCTCCAAGATTCACCGAGAAAACTCTTACTTAATTGTCATAGTTATTTATCAATACATATATATATATATATATATGCATTAATAAATTTGAGCAAGGCCATAGCAACGAAGAAACTTCGATCATGGGACTCGGTGTTGGCGAGGAACCTCAATGGTTGATGGCCACTTGGTCACGCATAGTAACGAGGAACCTCAAGCATGGGACTAGGCTTTGGCGTGGAACCTCGATGGCGGAACTCCCTTCCATGGAACTACCTCGGTGGAACTCCTCGGTGAGACTCCTTCCGCAGAACTCAATTCCACCGAACTCCCTTTTGCGTAACTACCTTGGTGGAACTCCCTTTCACAAAACTACTTTGGCATAACTTCCTTCCGTGAAACTACCTCGGCGGAAATCCTCGATGGGACTCCCTTCTGCGGAACTTCCTCCGCATGACTTCCTTCCGCGTAACTTACCTCGTGAGGAAATTACCTTCAATGGATTGGAGATTACTCATTGGTGGATTGCAGGTCTCGAGTTGGCGGATATAGGGAAATTTGACCACGCCCAAACACATCTTTGGGATCTCGAGGGAACTCAAGAGAGTCAAAACCTCAGCTTTTACGCCCACAAAAAGAAGACAAAACCTAGATTTGGTTTCTTTGTTCGAGGGTTCTCAAATTTTGATTGAATTTCCTTTCTATTTTTCTCGTATTTGTTTTGAGTTTATGTATTTTTCTTCTGATCTAAGTTGTGTTTTAGGTGTGTGTGTGTGTGTGTGTGTGTGAGAGAGAGAGAGAGAGAGAGGGACTGAGATAAAGAGACGATTACTATTGGGAATATCAAATTACATATAGTGGTTTTGATTTGAGCAAATTACATATTTGAAAAATTTAGGGCCGCTTAACAAAAAATGCAAATGAGAGAAAGAAGAACTTCGGATGAGTAGAAGGTCAAGAGGAACCGGAAGAATTACGGGTGGGGTGTCTTGATAAATTTTGGGAGAAAGACAGAGAGAGAATGAGGTAGAGAGAAAGGAGGTAGTCTGTCTGGGATGAATTTTGGTGGTTGGTTGGTTGTCCGTCTTCTTTGTGTGGGTTGGGGGTGGGTATGGTGGATATTGGTTAGGGTGGGGGATGGGTGTGGGAGGATTGGGGCTGATGGGGGAGCGATTGGGTTTGGGTAGGGTTATTAATTATTTGAATGTATTTTTTCTGTTTTATTTTAATTTTTAGTTATTTTTAATTATTAAAATATTTAATTATATTTTTATTTATGTAGAGATAAGTTCACTTGCTACGTTATTCACCCAATTGGTAGATAATGATTCATGTACGAAATTATAAAAATACATATGCCACGTCATTAAAGTTAACAAATTTTTAGATGGAGTTGATCGCAAAAGCGAAGTGGGCCACCAAATCTCGATGATTAATGGATGAAAATAAGATTTAACCAAGTTTCAGAGCGCATTGGTGCAATTAATCAGTTACTTATTCGAGAGAACTCTAGAGATAAATAGAGCCTCTTTTAACCGGATTTTTAATTTTACTTCTCGAACTATTGGTGCAATTCAACTTATCCCCGAATTATTTCATCCGCCGATTTAGTCCCTCAACTAAGTAATAAATAATCAATTTCCTTAAAGTTAAGTTTTATCCAATTTCATCAACTTTTCATTAATAACAAGGCAAATTTATAATTTTAACTTAAAATTCATAAAAATATTGTAAATAATTAACTTTTAGAAGAAAAATTATTCTCCCCACAAAACCCCCACCCCCACCGATTTCTTCTCCCCAAAGATTTTTTTTTTGCTTATAAAAGTTAATTATTTACAATATTTTTATAAATTTTAAGTTAATTACAAATTCGCTCTCATATTAACAAAAATGGATGAAATTAGATAAACTTAACGGTAAAGTGAATCGACTATTTATTACGAAATATGGCGACTAAATTTAAGAACGAATAGTTCGCGTAGTCAATCGCTTATAAATAAAAGAAACCGCACTTTACTCCTTTTAACCGACTAGCTCCAACCGACATAAATAGAAAAAGAGGGTCTATGTCGGTTGACGGCGGTGCAATGGCAGAGTGATGATGACGCGGTTGAAGAACAAGAGAAGTAGAGAGAAACCACAGCACATCATCATTCACATATCTCAGCAGATTTATTCAAGAAAAAAAGATAAGGACAGAAAGACAAAAAGGCATTCGCTGGGCATTTTTGCATATTTGGATTTGGTGGCATAGGAATATCAGCCCAACACACAAAAACAACAATGGTTCAATTGCAGCTTGGAATTGGAAGCTTATGGTTATAGCACCAAGCACCTCGAACCCCATAGCCACACACAACCACCAGAACCCAAGCGGAAGCGAATTGGGCTTTGAGGGCGCCAAATGTCAGCCTTGGTGGCTCGCACTGGCCGCCATCAGCAGCGGTACGAGGGCGGTCACCGCCTCGTTGCCGGGTATGTGTCTCGTTAGATTCACTGATGCTGGTAATTTTTGTGAACATGGTAATGCAATTTTATGCCTGTCTTCTTGGTTGGGTTTTGGCATCATAACCACTGCCTCTTCCTGCCTCGTTGTTCTGAGTTTGTGTGTATTTTATGTTTCAGTTCACAGCTTCTAAGTTCCAAGGTGTTGCTTTTGTTAGGGTGTTAGAGAGAGAGAGAGAGAGAGAGAGAGAGAGAGAGAGATATATATATATATATATATATATATATATATATGCATTCTAGCCTTTGTAGATTAGGCATTCTGGTCTTTCTAACTCTGCCCATTCCTCCACCTGTTGCCAAATTTCTTACCCATCTAAACCAAATTTCATAACAGTGAGAGTGAGTGTGAGACTGGGTTGTTGTTAATAAGAAGCATCACTGCTGCTCCTGGAACTCTACTCCACGTCTTTGGGACTCTGCTTATTCCTTAACCTGTTATCAAATTTCTTACTTATAAAACTAAAAAGAAAAGTGGTATTTTTCCTAATTTAGAACCAGGGGTTGCAGTTCTATTAAACCACTTATGGTTGGCTTTTGGGTTTTTCACAAAATGTTGAATTAGCTTTAGACGAGACTGGATCGTTAATTTATGAGAACCTTAGCGCCCGTTTAGGGAATTTTTTTTTTTGTCATTTGTCTAACTAAAGGAAAAGAGAGACTCAAATGTCACAATTATCTTTAAACAACACTGGATCATGCCACAATCATCTGTCATTCTGTAGACAGTTGATGCTTACAGACCCTCAAATGCTGGGACTTGGTGAGTTCTGAGTTGGTAAATGTGTGCATTCTGTACTGTACGTAATTGTTACTGCAGTTGGCCTTGTCAGTGTCTGTACTTTACGTAATTTGTTGCTAACAACTAGTTATTTTGTGCATCAGCTTTTTCAGAACTATTCTATATCAGATTATGCTACTATAAGAGTTGACAAACTTATGTATCTTGTCATATATATTTATGTATTTCTTTTAGAACTTACCCTGCCAAGCATATATCACAAATTATATTGAGAGCATATGTTTATTTATGTTTCTGTATCTAATTTCAGTTGTGTACAGGTGTATTCCCTTCAAGTATACAAATTTTGTTGAAAATAGTGATGGGATACATGAGAAGGTTGTCAAAGTTCTAATGATCAACTCAACTAGTGGACCTGGGCTTGTCTTTCCGAAGGTAGAATTTATTTCCTTTCATTGTTAATTCTTTTACAAATACAATTTGTGTAAACATATTAATAACTTCATGCTAAAGAGGTCTCCTTTGTTTCACATCTATATTTTGTATATGTATGTGTGCGGGTGTGTGTGTGTGTGTGTGTGTGCGCGCTCTAAGAAATTCCTGAAACTAAGTTTGAAAGGCATTGAAATCACTATCTCCACTTTGCTGGTTACTTATGATATTTGTTAAGTTCCAGACACTTGACATATGCACATACCACAAGCACACATATTAAATAGATCTGGAACCATATTGGCCACAAATATCTATGAACAAATTTACTTGCTTAATACGATATTCAAGGCTATTGAATGTGTAAAAGGCATATGAAACAATAATATATGACCACTCTTAACTGTATGGCTGTTTAATTTAAAACAATAATATGACCACTCGACTGTATGACTGCCATATTTCTATTTTTATTTTGGAGTTTCCATTCACAACATGTCTCCTTCAGCAGTAATGTTTTATCTCACTTAAAAATGAACGAACCCCACTGCATCTGATGTAGAAAACGAAGACCACCCAAAAGGTAACAATGCCAGCACCTAGAAGCACTTAAAAATGCTAACAACCTTAGTGAAAGAAACACTAGGATCCTTCAAGATCTTTCATTTCTCTTTCTACTAGAAACTCCACAAAAACATTTAGATTTGATCTCTCTCTCTCTCTCTCTCTCTCTCTCTCTATTATGGACTTTTGGATTTGTAAGAACTTTTTCTTGTATGGGGAGGGAACATGCGAATTTCTGCTTACTCATTTTCATACCCAACTAGCGCCAAACTTGTAAAAGCACGAGTCTTAATTGCTGTGGATAAGGATATAAAGTGACTAAAGAAATTTTCTATATTTCCTCAAGCATGGAAATCTAGGATGAGAATTTGTTATTAGAGCTTTCCATGTGAAATGAGTCACCTAGGAAAAAAAAAACTTTGAAACCTGTGATTTGTTTCATTGGAATTTCCATTTTGCAGTCCCTTCTGCCCAGAAAAAGACTTCAAATCAAAGATTTAAGGAAAACTAGCTATCTCAGATCTATTACCACTTTGAACTGCTCTCCCAAGATACTTTTCCAACCATTTTTTAGCCACCATCGATTAATGATTGAAATCTCTTCGATGTATTATAATTTGTAAATTTGTATGACTCCTCAATTTTATCTGCTATACACTTTGAATTCTTTAAAGGAAGCCATGACTTACAAATCTTAAAACTTTACCTCCCGTTTAGAGTGAATCCAAACATAATTCATTCCAAAAGAAACCAATTCAATGCTAGCCTGCATTTACTTTTGAGTGACTTCACGAGATAAGGCGTTCTCTTCTCCCTACCCTTTTTTGATCATGGAAAAGTTCCATCCAACCATGATTTAAAAAGCATCTCCGTTTCTCACCTACATAACCATTTATCATGTAACTTCTTGTTCAACCAATGGCCAAAAGGCATCCCGATATTCCTTTCTTCCTGTCCTTAGCCTTGGGTTTCAACATTTTTTAATCACCAGGTTTGCAGGTAATCTGTTTTCTTCTGTTTAATAGGCTAAAATTAATTTTTCTGCTGCTGTGCACAGGTTTTGTCCTTTTAAAGTATTTCACTGACATTAGTGATATATTCAAAGCCTGAAATCTAGGGTTGCTATTGAGTTCAATTTTGATGCATGAGTGGTAATACTCGAATCAGCTATCATTTAGATATGTCATACCTGCAATTATGACATGTATTTTTAATCATAGGGTGGATGGGAAAATGATGAAACCGTTGAGGAAGCAGCAATACGTGAAGCTGTAGAAGAAGCTGGAGTACGAGGGGATATAATGGTAAGAACTGCCTGTTTCTTTCATATATGCGTGGTAAAGTTCTTCCGTGTGGATATTTGTTGTTGGATTGTGTTTTCCTGTCTATGAGTATGAGTTAATGTTAGTACCGCCAGTGAAGTCATCGAACACCATGAATGTTTTAGTTATATGTTTGTCAGTTTTGCATTCACTTTCTTGATTGAGCAGAGACTTTATATGATCATTACGATGTCTATAATTGATGAAATAGATGTTCAACAATGTAACGAGCTATTGTATGCATGGAAATATGACCAGGTAGTCGATGAAGAAATGATCATGGATAGAATTATGAGCTCGACGTGATTGATGCCATCTTATTGTCCAAGTTTAGCATGTACTGTTTCTAAATTAATAAATAGGTTTATCCATGTGCGTGTAGATTTTTTGAAGATTGACTAGCATAGCATGAGTTTTGAAAGTGTTATTTACTCTTCAGTATTATTTCCTGCTTTTCTGACTTTTGAAAGTGTAATACTGGACTCCTTTCTTCCTGCCACCATTCCTAGTAAGTAATGGCCAACAAAGTATTGTGAGATATATATTGGGCTAAACATTTTTTCTTGGGTGTCTTTGGAAGATATATAAAAATTTGTTCTTTGATTTTGATTGCCCTTTCCCTTCCCACTCCCAAAACTGCTTCTGGACTGAATATAATTATTGCTTGCAAAGATGACTTTATGCCTTATGGTCAGAAAAAGACTTCTTTCTCACAGCAGTTCCTTATCTTTTTTATCAATCTTTGATTATTTGTGTGTTTCAGGATTTTTGGGGCACTACTTTTTAAAAGCAAGACTCTGCAAGACGAGTTGAGTCCCGAAGGTTTGTGCAAAGCTGCCATGTTCCCTTTGCTTGTGAAGGAAGAGCTCCAGTTTTGGCCAGAACAGAATACTCGTCAAAGAAGTTGGCTTACTATTCCTGAAGCTATAGGACTTTGCAGGCATCAATGGATGAAAGAGGCCCTTGAGGCCTTCTCAAGGTGGTATGCAGATCAGATGCTGAGCAACCCAAAGAAAGAGAACCATGTAATTTCGCCTGATGCATCCGCACACCAGGATTAACTATGAAGTCACCTGACTGGAACTGATTTCAGTGCCTTTTCCTTCCGTTTTCAGGGTTCAGAAACTTACAGGCATACCCCAAAGCTTTGACGGCCACCTTAGAGAAACAAGTCGGAGGGGCTAATACAAGCTCGACTAGCAAATGTACATGTCCTACTAACATGCTAAAAAGAGATCGGAAACGAGCTAGCAGTTTGGTGTTGTATACTATAACTTGCAGTTGAGCGTCCATGTCCAGGACTTCTACTTGATTGTGAGTAAGAATTTTCGCATTTGACTCGGTTTCTACTTTATCTTGTTTTAGGGATTCTACCTCTCTTTGTTTCCTTCCCGCCCACCTTCTTTGTGGCCTATTTTTGCTTTGTTGGGTATCTCCCCTCTTTTGGCATTATCTCCCGAATTTCTCCCGAAGTGATGTGGCATCCTCCCATGCTATGTCGGACCAAGGTCAATATGGACGGTTCCTGGGAGCACTCGGGGATGGGTTTTGGTGAACTCATCAAGACCATGCTGGTTTTGTTTTGGGTGCTTTTGCATCCAACTCTAATTTGCCAAGGTCTGTGGCTGTTGAGGTCCTAGCCATGATTGAGTCAGTTCGGGTTGCTTAGATCCGATCCGGGAGTGGCACGATATTTGGTTAGAGACTTATTCTTCATTGCTTGTAGCATATAGTTTCACGCCCCGAATTTTCAATCAAAAATAACCTGTTTAAAGTTATTACAAACAACCAACAATCCGAGACGAAGCTCTGAACCTTCAACAAGTGTACTTGGAAATTATTTTCTTCTAAATACAATACAATTTGTTCCGAACCCACAATGTAAATACAGACTCAACTCTTCTTGAGTCAAATATTATATCACATCAATTACGTAATAAATTGAAACTTTAACATATTGCATAATCTGCTCCTCGTAGTTTAATACACAGTGGAAGTCTTCACGCTAAAATAAACCACATCTTGTAAAAAACATGTACATCAATAGAGCCTTTCGCTCCTACCTTGATTACTCATTCACGGTCTAAACGACTGCGGGATAATCCCCTACACCATTAAATAATGTCTTGGGTTCATCACCAACAAACCTAGTAAACTTTCTAAAGTTCGTATGAGTAAACCACATTCATAGTATAAATATGTCAATTTCACATAATATACAAACACATGCAATTTTATTGTTAAGAATTATTTAAGTCACCGCCTGTGACTACACCAAAACCATTTTATTTTAAAAGTAGTTTTCATACGTCACTTATTTGACATATAGAAGAGAGAATACTCTAAACCTCTAATCTATAACACCACAATTGACATAAGTAGTGTTCACTCATGTATCTACACAAAGTCATGAAAACTAGATGACACACCCATGTATCCACACAAAGTCATGGGTATTAAATTGTCCACTCATGTATCCACACAAAGTCATGAGTATTAAAAGGCACTCTCATGTATCCACACAAAGTCAAGAGTATTAAATGCCACTAGACTAAAGCTTTAACTGTTCTTGGGTCTCCCTAAGTTATTTTATCCCTTATTACGTGCCACGAGAATGCCCACCTGACAAATTTAGAAGGGATTCAAGGTATTCTCCCTTAAATCCATCAACACCAAAATCACCCACACTAAAACAACATAAAATGTCGTTTTCACATTAAACATTGTTTTATAACCAAATAAACCAATTACAACAATATATATAATGTGGTTGTTTGGGCATGGTGAGAATTCACGGAGCCCGTCCACGTTATTGTTCCTCTTGAAAGTCCTGGCAGATTTTTTTCTTGAAAATCTGGGTAATTTGGAGGTTTGGCCAGTGCCCAAGTTTTGGTGAGATGGAGGTTGGCGGCTGGGCTAGAGAAATCTGGGCCGGGGCTTTGGAGAAATACAGGCGGGCAATCGGAGCTGTAGCGGCCCGAAATGGTTGAAGCAATGGCGGCCGGGTAGTGCCCAGAAATTATGGAGACAGATCTGGTCGGGCGTGTTGAAGTTTTGGAGCTGGGCCAGGGAGCTTTGTTTGTACGGTGCGACCAGCCATGAGGAGCGTATGCGCTGGACTGAAGGAGGAAAGCAGCCTGGGTTTGTGAGCAGCTTTAACGGCCTAGAATTTTTCGAATTTGAAGTGGCCGGGCAGAGGTTGGAGTTTTGCCCCCGGGTAGTTTGGCTGGAGCTTGGGGCTGTTGTGGCTTCGAGTCGGCGGGGCTGAAGAGTGAATGAGCTAGGCCAAATTTTGAAGGGCCAAGATGCGGGCGGAATTAGAGCTAGCCTGTGCCCAGATTTTAGGGAAAGAGATGTGGCCGGGTCTTGGAGAAGATAGAGCTTAGGACTTTGGCAATAAGAGAATGCGGCTGGAGCTTAAAGGAGAATGCGGATTATGTGAGTGGGGTTTTGAGTGCGTGAGGAATTGGAATTATTGGTGCAATGGTTGTTGTTGATTTATTCTTTAAAGGGTAAAGTGCGGTTTTGAATTTATAAAGCGATTGACTACGCCGTGAATTATTTAAATCTGCCGATTTAGTCATATTTCGTAATAAATAGTCAATTTCCTTATCATTAAGTTTATCTAATTCCATCAATTTTTCTGTTAATAACAGAATTTGTAATTCTAACTTAAAATTCATAAAAATATTGTAAACAATTAACTTTTAGAAGAAAAAAATCTTTGGGGGAGAAGAAATCGGTGGGGGTGGGGTTCTATGGGGAGAATAATTTTTTTCTTCTAAAAGTTAATTATTTACCATATTTTTATGAATTTTAAGTTAAAATTACAAATTTGCCCTTGTTATTAACAGAAAAGTTGATAGAATTAGATAAACTTAACTGAAAGGGGAAATCGACTATTTATTACGAGTTGAGAGACTAAATCGGCATATGAAATAATTCGTAGGGTAAGTTCGAATCGCTTAATAGTTCGAAATGAAAATGGCTAAAAATCCTTCTTTAAATGGCTTTTGGGCTTTTAGGTTGATATTTCCCATTAAAGGGCATGATGAGCAATTGGAGTGTGCGGCTTGAAGGAGGCCGGGCAAATGAAATTTGCGGCCGGGTCTAAGGGCCAAGCTAGAAAATCACGGCCTAGTAGTTTGGGGAGGAGTGGGGACATAAAAAGTCGGCCGGATGTTTAAAGCTAAGGGCTGGAGCTTCCAAGTGAATATATAAATATTAGGTTGTCTATATATATAAAGTTGGCTGGAGGTTTGAAGAGAATTTGGGCAGTCCAAATTGTGGTTGATGCCTTGGAGGCCAAGTGATAAATGCGGTTGCGGTTTATATTTTAAGATGCGCAATATACTTATATATGTATATATAAGTTGCCTATATATATAGGGAGATTCTCCAATAAGTATTTAAGTTAAGGATTAGTTACTTACTTCTAATCTCGGCCGTTGGATTGCATTCACTAAATCCCCTTCATTCTCTCTTAGATGCAATCCAACGGCCAAAATTAGAAGTATGTAACCAATCCTTAACATAAAATACTTATTGGAGAATCTCCCCATATATATATATATATATATATATATATATATATATATATATATATATCCCAAATAGTTGCCCTGCTCATATATACAAAATTCATGTTTTGTGTTTGAAAGATTGTGAAGGTTTGGTCGATGGTTTCAATACTCGAGGGCTCAGGCACATAAATATATAAATGAATATGAAAGTTAAGTGAAGATTTTCTTCGCGGGTTAAGTTTAGAGCTCAAAGATTTCAAAGGTTTTGAGAGTCAGTCTCATATCATTCCAAGGACCTCCGAGGGCGAAGCCCAAGCCCGGATTCGTGCGAAGATTTTTGGAAGGATATATGCACGCAACGGAGGCCTTATAAGGAAGGAAATCAAGGAGATTGATGATAGTTCGTAACATTCCAAGACGAGAGAATCAAGCAATCGAATATCTCTACCAATGTAATCTCACGGATTTAGGGGCCTCAAAAGGAAAGAATTTGAAAAAATTGATCTTTGGCCATTTAATGGCTAGCCCATGGGCTGACAAACGCCCTATATAAACCTTGCTCAACAAAGGCAGAAGACACACAAACATCAGACAAACAAACCTCTTTTTCGTCTCGCACCTTTCTTTTCTTAGACTTAGGATTTTACTTTTCAAGCACCTAGAATAACAAGTTCTTCATTTCCTTAGTGTAAGTTTAAATTATTGTGATTTACATTATCTTGTCATTTAAATTCTTACAAATTACATTACATTGTCATTTAAATTCAAGCCTATTTCAATCACTTTGCTTTTTATTGTTATTGAGTTTTTATTAAGTTTAAATTCGAATTTAATTTACTTTATCGTTCTTATTGTTCTTATTCCATTCTTGTTTATTTATCGTTTTGATTTATTTTATTGCACTTTAATTCTTATCTTTACATTTAAACACACATTTAGTTTGATTGCAATATTTTTACCTAAAAACCTAAAAATCACAAAAACATCCATACAAAGCCCAATCATCCTCGAGCCTGAGGAAGTGAAAGAACCTAGGCCGAGAGGAGGTTCCTTGCTTGGCCGAGCAATCACATGATCAGAAGTCAGAAGTGCACACTATCCATCTACTCACATTCCATTCAAGCCCAAGTTTGTGGCTTGGTGGTGGCACGCCCCACACTCAAAAAAGAAGGACCAAAAACTCCTTCCTTCGGCCTACTCGGCCGAAAAGAGGGAAATATAATTTGGCACGCTGGGTGGGACCACTAGGTTTTGTATGGTCGTAAATACTAAGGGCAATCCTAGAAGAGATCAAGAATTTGAAGAATCTAGACTTTGGTCAGAATTAGAGACAAGCATGGTTGGTTCACTTCCTATGAATACTCAACCACAAAATATTCCGAGCACTCAACTAGGCCAACAAAATGGCCTCTTCCGAAATGGCATTGCCCGAGGTACGGCCTTGGGTCCCGACCACGTGGTTGTTGAAGATGTGACGGAGGGTGCTGGAGGACCAGTCTTGCCTCGGCCGAGGTACGACCTTGGGTCCCGACCACGTGGTTGTTGAAGATGTGAAGGAGGGCGCTGGAGGACCAGTCTTGATGCCAAATCCAGCCACTTCGTTGGAGATCCAACAACTCATCCGTGTAATGGAGACTTCAAACCAACTCCACGATCGCTGAATGCAAGAGATTACTCAAACTTTTGCCACTCAAAATGCTCAACTAAATGAGAAGTTTGATCGACTACTAGGCCAACAAAATGGCCAAAATGGGAACCAAGTGGCACCAAATAGAGTGCCGTGGCGGGGCTTCAGCGGATGCCCAACCAAACATCTTTGGGGTGAATCCGCGTAACCTAATCCACCACCGGAGGCAACCCAAGGTTAATGTTCCGCCGATGGGAAACAACCATATGCGGCAATCAACCAAATCCAAGGATTTTAGCCATATAATCAATTCCGCCAACAAGCTCACTAGGGGTATGTGCCAAATTCGTTGGGCCTTACGTTAACCAATTCGTCGAAATCGGCGGGTGGAATAATCTCAGCAGAAATGCGAATCTGAATAACCAGCTACTCGGAAATTAAGCAATCGACCGAGGTGTGGTCGAACAAATGATCCAAGATATGGTGCCCCATGCTAGGAGGATTGGTAGACTAATCGACCGGAGGCCATATCCTGAGAACTTTGATCAAGAGGAATTTCCAAGGGGTTTTAAAGTTCTGGATTTTGCACTATTTTCGAAAGACGGACTTCAGTCAACTGTAGAACATATTTGCTGATTCAAGGCCCAATGTGCGGAAATTGGACATCGTGAGGCCTTAAAACTAAGGCTATTTCCAAGTACCCTCACGGGGGCGGCTTTCTCGTGGTATGTCAAACTTCCACAAAATTCCATCCCGAATTGGCAAACTATGGAGCAGATCTTCCACAAGCAATTCTATCGGCCGGAGCCCGAAGTTTCGATGGCCGACTTGGCAAAGATAAGCCAATGCCCAAATGAGTCGGTCCAAGAATACGTGGGGCAGTTTAGAGAAGTAAAGGCTAGGTGTACGGTTAACATGCCGGAGCACGAGTTTGCAAAGTTGGCCCAAGGAGGAATGTTGCTTGACCTCCGAAAGAAATTTGATGGAATTGAGTTCCGTGACATTTACGATCTCCTACTTCGGGTGGACCGATACGAGGCCCTTCTAAAGGAGGAGCAACAAAAAAATCGGCCGACATCTCGGCCAAGCTTCTATAGGGATTTGACCAAACCCTCCGGGCCTAGAACTACGGCAGTCCACACGGTGGATGTTGAAGACATAGAGTTGGAAGAAAGAAATGATGAGGTTTTCCTAGAAGATGAAGAAGAGTCGGACGGGAGAAACTTGGCCGAGATTGTGTCCAATGGGCCATATGTATGCAAGGTTTTGTCTAAAGCCTCCAAAGATCAAAGGTCGACGACGGCCCAAGTTTCCAAGTTTAGTGGAACCTCCCAAAAGGCTGTCACGACCAAGTCCCACACTTTTGATATTTCTAAAGCCGAACAAATCTTCGACCAACTTTTAAAAGAGATGATCATAAAATTATCTAATGGTCATGATATTCCATCGGTTAATGAACTTAGAAATAAAACTTATTGCAAGTTTCACAACGTGTGGTCTCATGCAACTAATAATTGTCTTGTTTTCCAAAATGTCGTGCGAGGACCTCATCGATAAGAAGATCTTGAAGTTTCCGTGAGAAAGCTACAATGGGCATCAACCAGAATCCTTTCCCAAATGTTCAAGTCAACATGGTGAATGCCAACTTCCTAAGGCCAGACCAACCTAAGCCTAGGTTGGACTTGGCGGCTCAAAGGCTACAGGCGGAAAGAAGGGCAAAGGAGATTCCGGCGGATCCCAAGGCAAAAGGCAAAGCCAAGATGTACCCAGTGGCCAAGGTTGGAGCAAAAGGCTCCAACCAAAGAAGAACCTCCAAAGGTGATTGTGCTATACGATCGATGCTAATGCGAGGTAACTCTCGAAGTGGTTACGCCAAAACTCAAGGAACCAACCAAGGGATCGATTAAGGAGCAAGTCAAGAATCAATTCCAAGTTGCTAGACCTAGGAGTTCCGAAAGACAAGTTCGGCCGAGAATTACAGACCTCATAGCCCAAGGAGCGGGATAGAAGTAAGGCCGAATAAACGACCATTACATGAGTACCAAGACAGGCACGAAAGGCCAAGATATCAGCCCAAGAGAAGAAGTCAACATGCACCCTTGAGGTATGAAGACATTGATCAGCTAAACCCAAGCCGAAATATGAGCATGTGCTTTAGCTTGAAAATAATCCCAAGTAAAAGACGCAAAACTTTGGTCATTTGTACGTCGATGACGACGGCAAGGGTTTCAAGAACGTGGCCGCATATTTTAATATTTTTTTACTGTTTAAGTTTTAAGTTTTTATTTTGTCAATAAAATAAAGTAACTAATTAGAATCTGTTGTAAATTATAGATGGCTCACATGTTGAAAATGAGGAGCAACATTGAGTGAAATACCATGTTTTATGGAAAGTTGAAGACTTATAGGCTTAGTCACTATTTACAAATAGTGAGAAGCAATTATAAGTTAATAATGTAGAGTGAATGCTCTAGTTGTAAAGCATGTATCATCCGCTTATATATAAATAGAAGCAATCTTCAAGCTTTGAGACACTAATCAAGAGAAAGAGAGAGAGAAATCGAGAGTTAGAAAGCTTGATCTGAAAGAGAAAATTCTATTAGTGTAAAACCACAAGAGCAACTACAATTCTGTCACGCCCGGAAACCGGGCACGTGTGATGCCACACCCTATGGACAACGCAATGCTACAATGTTAAAACTGAACATCATAACACCACGTTCTCGATAGAACGTAAGGCTTTTGAGTTAGAAATAATACTTAGAAAACGGTGCGGAAACATAAATCATAAGGTAGGCGAAATCGAAAACTCGAATTTTATTTTATACGAGTCATTTTATAATTAAATCAGAGTTACACAAAATGTAATAGATTTTTACTATCGCCACCGCCATATCATCTCACACACCAACTTCCCAGGATCACCCGCATTAAAAAATGCGAGTTGTAGGGGTGAGCAACAAGTACAATATTGCTCCCCTCGTGGGTCACCCCGATTGAGTAAAAATAGTTAAAATTTTATAATAACATATTTGAATCAATTTCTCGAAACACGAGCTTAAATCAATTTGAAATATCACGAGCATGCTCAATTTATCAAGTAAAAACAATGGAGGAGAGTTACCCGAACGTCACAATATACTCACCTTTGTTAGATGACCAAACAACACATAACGGATATCGCATACCACGCGAAATATCCCGGATTTGCACTCCGGCAAGATATCCAAGCATCACATGGTCATCATCACAGGCAGTACTAGTGACCCATCCGGCGAAACTCAAAACCACATTCAAATCTAAGGCCAAACAGATAACATCTCAAACTCAAGGCCAAATCTAGTATACAACAATGCGATAGAAGATATTCCATCATATAAAGCAATTTATCAAATACGCAAATACATTTAGTCGGAAAACGACTAGTGAGGCAAGTGAAGACCTCCTACCTTGATTCCATGCTTACTTGGATTCACCATAGTCCACAACACGTTTAAATCACCAAAACCACCATCTCACATAGGCCAGCCTTCAAGAATTACCTCAAAGACAACATAAGCCTTGTTAGAACTTAGGTTCCTCAAAGGCAACAATATCCATCCTTTAAGAGATTAATTCACAACCTAAATGTCCTCTAATATCCAGTAATTAAATTATGTCCCAAAAATACAGAATTCATCTTCCAAATTAAATCTCATGATCAATTTAGAGAACCTAACTTAAGTATTCCTCAATAAAGTTTACAAATTTCACTTAACTTTGTATCCAACCCAACAATCCACAAAACCTCAAGAATACAACCTCTAAAACAAATTTCCAGAAATCAATCATCTTAAATATTTACCTCAATCCTTTGAATTAGTCTGAAATCCTTAATTCACCTACGATATAACCATTATTTCGTATATTTTTATTATCTTTCTCTCAGATTATTGCTATGTTCTTGAGTAAGTTTAGTCCATTTTACTTAGTTTTGTGTTTTACTAGGTTTGAAGAGTAAAGATGGAAAAGCAAGCAAAAGGAGCATTTTTGGGATTAAAAGATGTTTTGCAAGAATGTGCTATGCAGATCAGTCAATTTGACAGAATATACTGTACTTCCTCAGAGCGAACCAGATGTTGAGCCTTATATCGTTGGAAAGATACGGATGTTAGCTTTCCGTAGAATTTTACGGTTCGTGATTCGGACGAGTGTGGAGAGAGTTGTGGCCGTTTTAGTACAGACAGTTCGAGCAGAATGTGTTCTGCGGGTTTTGCAAAAATAATCATTTTAAGTTCAATCCTTGGAATCCAATTTATGTCAATTGCATTTGGAAAATATTTACAAGGATTTGGGGTAATTTTCTGAAGTATGATCCTATATTTAGTAGGATTTTGGATGCCAACTCATTAAAGTTAATTGGAGCCAAACTAGGAAAGCAAAGTTATCAAGTCACAAAAGGTTTTGTTCCTTATTTAAAGAAGATCAGAAAATTAGAGTTCGGGATGCTGGAGTTGGAAGGAGTGTCAAAGAGCCGCTGCCATCGTCAAGTTCTCGAGCATCGTCATAATCCATAAGTTTTACTTTATGTTTTCTAGTTTTCCAATTATGTTTTCTTTGAACAAGCGTAACTAAATTATTCTCTAGGGCGAGGATGACGCCCGAGCATGGATAGTTATGATTTCTAATGTTATTTAATGGATTCTAAGTTTCTTTCAGATGAATGCTTAATCACTATTTTAATTGTTGCTATTTGTTTAAGTTCTTTGATTGATCACCTTAGGGCTTTGCATCTAGTAAATTGGAAGATGAATTTGAGGCAGAACCAGCAATATAATTCAATTAGCTTCTTGTGATTAGGTGTGGTAAATTACATTATTGCTTGACGAAGAATAATGGTTTGCTTGGTTCCCTTGTTTTCTAGAACGTAATGAATCCAACTTGTTAAATTTATGCCTTAACCAGGATAGATTGCATGATTGGGTATATGATCTTTGTCTGAACTAGAAAAGAATCTTACACTTAAGGAAAACTATGGTCTAAGTGCACGAAAAGGACTTAGATACGGGAATTATCATCTAAAGAATCGAAAGAATCTGTTGAATGCATTGTAATCTAACTTGGATTGCTTGTGGTTGATTCCAAAACCCTAGACCTTCATCATTGTTTTTCAACCTTAAAATTAAACCCTTTTATTCTCAATTGCTTTTATTAATTTCTTGTTTGTTTCATAAACTTTTACAACAACAATTTCTACAAATTCACTTGCGTATCAGTTAGATTTAATTTAGGTATTCGAATATTAGATTAATTTGGAATCCTCGTGGGAATGATATTCTTGGACTTGTCAAACGCTATACTACATCATTCTTGTGCACTTGCAAGGGCAGACCAACCCGAACAACCACCAAAACAGCACATGGAACCAAGGAGCTTGTTTCAATGCGTACTACTTCCGAGTTGGCTAAACTTTCTAGATAACCATGAATTTTGGATATGTTGTAGAGAACCTAATTCTCAACAACTTTCATCAAGGAACCTTTCTCATTTGAGAAATGGAAAGGGACACACAAGACAGAATCCGAGCCTACATCAACACAGCAGACAAGGATGAATAGGTTACACTTAGACACGTCTTGAGATAGCTATACTTCTTGGATGGAGCTCAAATTTTGACAAAGTATAGCCAAGACATAGATAAACAACTTTGATAAAAGGAACGAAGCCATTATATCAGAGGAATACCACATGCAAGAGTGAATAGGTGCACACTAGAGTGAAACCAGCAAACAGAACGAAAGAGGAGACTAGGCTCACCTTGATCACGATTTCAGGTAGATAGACATCTCCAATTGCCTTGACTTTTGGATATGTCATAACTATTAAACAGAGGAACAAGTTTGATGAAGACTACTTCACCAAAGGAGCAGTGGAAAATAGACATGCATATGCATGGCCAAACCCAAGCCTTACACAAAGTCCCATGTTGTGACGAACAGCTTGCACTCAAACTGCGTTTGAGGTAGCTACACTTCTTCGACTGGGCTCAATTTTTGATATGTGCTATGTGCTATATGACAAGCCGATGAATAAGTCTGAAGAAGGAAGTATCTCGTTTTGAGCTGAGGAGGGATGGGTTTCAAAGCAGTCAAGAAGACTAACGTGAAGAAGGAGAGTTGGAGCTCTCAGTTTTGAAGAGAATGATGGGAAAACTGGTGTTGTGTGAGAGTTATCAATAATCAGACTTGGGAACTATAAGAGGCAGGCGTGGGAGTTATAAAACTGACCAGCCAAGAGAATAATGCAAGCCATGCGTGGGAGAAAATCAACACAGAATAAAAGAAAGATAGGCATGAGAGACAAAGGACACACGGCAGACAAAGGGGAAGGCAAAGAGTATGCTTCCTTAGTATTTTAATAGCACACAAACTGGGGCAGCACTTGGGAAGATACCAGTGTAGAGATTTGCCACCAAACCACAAATTCTCTCCACCTATCACAAAATTACACAACCTCTCTTCCATTCAATTTCAAGCCTAATTCTTAATCCAAAATCAGGCTTAAACTTATCTCCCAAAATTTCAATACAACCACATAAAAATCCCCAATATTCAGTGGTACTTTCATACTCTACCTATTTTACAACATGTTATCAGCACAATAGTCTCTTTTCTTTACCTCTAAATTTTTCCAGCTAAACACTATATGGTTATTTCTCTGTCTCCTCTCTGTCATATGTCTACTCTCACTTTGCTACTACGACGACATGCAAACTTTCTTTTTTGTATTCTCACAATTTTTATGTTGTTTCATTCATGTTTGTTTAATTTATTTTTTCGTACTATAATTTGGGACAGTGCAGTTTTATCCCTCATCCTATTATTTTATGGTGGTGTAGTTATATTGCCCATCACGTTGTAACATATATTATTGTAATAAAAAAAAAAGTGGTGTGATTTTAAAACCCATCTTATTATATCTTAGTGGTGCAGTTTTATTGCCCACAATATGATAACTTATTCTATACTAGATATATAAATGCCACAATGATATACCCAACTTGGATGATGCAATTAAGCATCTGTAAATACCAATGCGTGATGTGGTAAACCCAATATATAATATTTTATTAATATGCCATTTAATTTTGTTATTTTACTGTATTTTATTTTTATGAAGAAAAAAAATCATTAGTTAATATATATGAACAATGGGGGCCTGAAGTTCCTCAAACAATTAAAGGACCTGAAGTTCCTGTTAAGAAATGGCTTAATGTCCCAGATCTCGAACCTGAAGTGTCGGGTAAATTTGCAAAAATATTTTTTGGCATGAAGTTCAAAAATAAAATCTTGTTGAGAACCTGAAGTTCTAACAAAATGCAAACAGATCATTGCAAATTCTGATACATCTCATTTTCTTTTGAAGATGGCAAACTTAGTAAAGCTAGAATTTGCTGCTTTGGACATATCTGGGAACAACTATCTATCATGGGTCCTAGATGCTAAGATCCATCTACAGGCCAATAGCCTTGGAAAAACCATTGTGGGTGGAAGTGATGCATCCCCAGAAGAAAACGAAAAGGCCATGATCTTTCTTCGTCGTATGTTGATCCAATGGATATACTAGATCCACCAGCCACACATGACCCATTGGAAATATCGCATTAGTTAGACATGACGCATTTGGATATTTCCGACTTTATCATTGAAATGGGGAATGAAGTTTATGGGTCCAAATTAGATTAAATCCCCTTATGTACCACTTCTATTATCTAAAGTATTGTTTTTAATTTTCATTTCAATTCAATAAAAGTGGCAGTGTTTTTCCTTTACATTGAATAATTGTTTATCGATTCATCTTATTTTATTTATTTGAAGGTATGGATATAAATTATGGATGTTCCCAAAACAAGAACACTGGCAAAGATATTTTTCTCGCAGATAGTCACTACTACAAAAATCGAAATAGACGACAGGAATCCACCGCCGTCTAGGGTCATCCAAAACCGTCGTGAAATCGACCGACATCTATTCATGTATAAAATCACGACGGTTAATAACCGACGTTGTTAAAGAATACTACGTCATTTCTATTAATAAAACCGACTTCTAATAACAATAAAACTTCATAAAAAGGAAAAATCGACAACCTTAGACGTCGCTTTCATAAAATTAGTGTCGTCTCAAAGGCTTTACAAGTCAAAAATTTCATTGTTACCGCCATAACATAAATGAACCACGGCAGAATGTCAAACATATAGACGTCTATTATATTTAAAGACGGCGGTTTTATTATAAAAAAACGTCGTATTTTATCCAAAGACGTCGTTTATTATATCCAAAGACGTCTTATTTTATAAAAATCGTCGTCTATTACTTGTAAAGACGACGGCTTTATTAAATAATGTCGTCTATTAACTTTAAAACAAGGGTTATTAACTGTAAAACTGACGTAGTAATTTTACATTTGTGCTTTTTTTGTTTTCTTGTTTCCAATGGTATCATAAATATATACTCAAATATGCTATTACCCACGCCATACATATATATACTCAAAAATTATTTCTTTCATAAATAGAATATCAAGAGTACAATAAAACAAAATAAAATCTAAAAAATGAAAGTACTCTAGAGTACACCAAAATTCTTATACCTAATTATCCTTTAAATCAAGTTCTCCATATGTATATAGAGCTATACATTCATCATCACCAATTTTCCTCTCGCATTCTATCCGAACTTCATCACTTTGTACCTGCTTCTCCCTTGGATGCAATTACTCTCTTCCCTTTGTACACTTATAATCGCCTCATATGGTGTGTCACCGAAATCTGAACAAAAGAAGGAAGAAAACCAAGATTTTAAATATATAAAAAAGCAAGTTTTAGTAAGAGATTAAAGAACAGTAGACCAATTCTCTACCCCTATACATTAAAGAACACTAGACCAAATTAAGACCTAATCATTTTAACACAACAAAGATGCATTCCACTAAAATGAACTTGGAACCACCAAGTTAACTTCAGATAGTTTTTTGTAGTAGAAGAGTAATAATATGACTGCAACTATTACACCAGAACAAAACAGCAAACTGCAGAACAAAACATATTTTAAATATAAGTACATAAAGAAATTAATCCAGTTACACCACACTCAATGAACATTCTTTCACACTAACAGTAAGAAAGAACTTGGAATTTTGAAATGCACCTGCTATTTCCTTGGTTTGTGCAGCTACAACCTTGAGCTAGTGCATATGCAACCTTATCGGCAACAAACTGAAACAAAATGTGTGTATAATGAGAAACTATTAAGCAATAGCTAATGATAAATTGATCGACAACGCAAGGAGAGAGAGAGTCCCTCATTGGATTCGCCTAAAATAAGTCTTCTTTCAAAATGATAAATTGTCTTCTTCAGAAACAAAACTGTACCTACTATTGTAGCAAAATTCAAAAATGCTTCCACCCCTAACTCATATGCCTTCGATCTTCTATCGGCATGCATCCATGACTTATCCATCTCTGACACTATAAAACCCATAATATATAATAGAGTGAAAAGACAAGAAAAGACCAACACTATAGCATATTATAGCAAGCAATATAAGTTCAAACGACGGTTTTTACATAAAACGACGTATTTTACAATTACAGACGACGGTTTTTCCAATAACCGTTGTCTTATGCTACAAAAGACAGCGAAGGGTTATGACACCAGCCATCAAATTTCATACGACGGTATTAAAGAACAACCACCTTATAATTGAAATACAGACGACGGTTTTAATAAAAAACCGTCATCGTATGAAAAGAGAATAAATCTCACATTGCCATTCCATTTCGAAGAACAAATGCTAACCAAATATTAATAAAAACCCATATAAAAAGCATGCAAATATGAAGACCCATCACGACAGAGAGTGATTAAGAACACATATCTTAAGATTTAAAGGACGCAAAACATATATCTAAACTCATAAGGATCAGATCCAACGAAATTTTTCAATGATTTCAGATGCAGCAAAGTCAGATTAAGTTTGTACTTAAGAACCCATAAAGGAATATCATTCAATGAACAACAAGCTTGTGAGATTAGGGTTCGAACTTATAGGTACGTGCAGAGCTGTTAGATTCTGAAAATAGTTTTCGAGGTAAACTTGGATTCGACGGAGCTGGAGAGCACAACTTAGAATTAGAGTTGAAGAGAGAGCCAAATATTTAAGACATAGAGCGAAAGGAATATCATTCAATGAACAACAAGCTTGTGATATTAGGGTTCGAACTTACAGGTACACGCAGATCTGATGGATTCTGAAAATGGTTTTCGAGATAAACTTGGATTCGACAGAGCTGTAGAGCAAAACTTAGAATTAGAGTTGAAGAGAGAGAGAGCCAATATTTAAGACTGCGCGAAAATTGAAAATTTTAGGTCAACGTCAAAATTTCAGATAGCGCGCTTTTAAACATCGACGAACAAATAATAACCGACGTTAAAGTGTTACAATTATACGACCGTTATTATATTATACTACCGTAGTTTCAGTTTTCTACGTCACTAATTAATAAAGAATGACGTCTAATTCAAATAAAATGTTTGCATTTAACACGGCGGTTAGTATATTAAATACGACTTAGTTAAATATTTTCAAGACGCTAAAACCATCACTGACAAATTCAAAACTAATAAGAATATTCAGGTTTTGGTGTTGCTGGGATTCGAACGCGTTAGCCCAAGGATGGAATTGAAATAAAACAAAATAGAAAACCGGCATCGTTTCAATATACCCTAAATCCTAAACCCTAAACCCTCAACACGAAACACTAAACCCTAAATGCTAAATTATAAATTTCATTAAATGAAAAAAATATTAAAATAATACAAAAAAAAGGTTTAGGCTGGTTTCTTCTAAATTAGATTGCTAAAAGTAGTAATTAATATATTTGAATTTATCACACCAATGGATGACACAAGCCACATATATATATATATATATGAACATTTTATGTAACTATAAGAGATTTTGTGATTTATCAATAATTTTTTGTTCTTTGAATTTCATTTTTAATTTTTATGACTCAAATATATTTTTATAAGCCTTAGTGGGAAGAAAATATCTCAATATTCCATAATGGTTTCCGGTGTATTTTTTAGAATTTTTTAGAAGTTATTATGAATATTATGATTTAAATTGAATTAAAATTTTATTTTAACCACGTCGGTATGAAGTAATAACCGTCGTGGTATGCTTAATTTTCACGTCCGTGAGAAGAAAAATATCACCGTCATATTTACCGACGTGTTTATTTAACCTTAAGACATCAATAAGGAGGACAATAAAGACATCAATAATTACTTACAACGTCCTTTATAGAGATGTTGTTGTTCGTCACGACGTCAGTTTTCTTAAAATTATCGTCGTTTTATGTCTTTAAATTTTTAAGAACCGCCGTTGTTTAAAGTTACAACGTTCGTATTTTATTAACCGTCGTTGATTGTATTTATGACGTCTGTTTATAATAAATTACCGTCGTTGCTTGTATTTATGACATTGTTTTGTTAAAATCTCAATTGGTTTCATATTTGGTCATTTTGCCAACTTAAGTTGATACATGCAAAGCAACACACAAAATACATTTCTTATAAAATACTCTATATAATTAGTTGATGATATAAATTATATTGTGATCATATAATAAAGTGATTAAAACCGAGTTCATATCATATATAAATTATTAATGTGACAATTACAAAACATATAGTTTCATAAAACCTCTATAAAATTAATTTGGTGCCGAAAGCAGAGTTTCATCATATTCAATCACCTCAAACCTATCCCCATCAGTAACGTTATAAGGTCTACTGCAAACCAACTTCCCATCTCTGTGGCATTCAATCCTCACCAACATGTGCCTCAACTTGAATAAAATTGTGCCGCCTTCCGTAATGAAAACGACATCATTACCACTCAAATTCACAGCCAACCATTCAGATAAAACATTTGTGCGAAATATAAAGAGCACATTCTATGACTCACGCACCCCATATTCCTTCATAACCCAAAATTCTATCAACTCATGACCACCACGTCTCCTGGTAAATGAAAAACATAAGCATTCTCCACTGCCTCCTGAAACTACATTAACCGCCATACTTTTAACATCATCGTCATCGTCATCACCATTGCCATTTAAAGGAGGGCATGGAACTTCCCTGAACTCCTCATTTGCCAGATCAAAAGCAAATATGGTTAGCTCTTCATCAAGATCAAAGTTGTAGACCGGGTGCCAATGCAGTGCTTCATTCGTAAGGACCCCCAAGCCAATGGTGATGCTTATGAAAAAGGACAATGAGTGGTGGCCGGGGAATTCAATGATTTTCCAAGTGTTCAATTTGGCAGAGAACATCTCCACAAACCACTTGTTGTAACAACTCCAGCTATGAAAATTTTGTAGTCATCAGTGGATGACACATAACCCAGACCATGGCCAAATCCATATTCAGCATATTCAGTAGTTTCCGCCGCAAACACAAATTTTGGGTTAGGCAATTCGAGGACGAATCTGGTTGATGGGTTCCAAAGAAACAACTTATGAGTTTGACAATCACCAGCAACATCTACAAATAGCATACCATTACAGGAGCCCAATAGGTTGGAATAAGGGAAGAAGGTGTGGTTTTTGAGTGAACAACTGGGAACGACGCTGCTTCCGAATCCAAGGATCGGATTTGATTGTCGGTGGAGATGAGGAGCCTCTGGGTAAGGGTTTTGCATTTGGAGGCTAGCTTGAATTGAGCTTGAGCAAACTATGTGTCGGAGAGTATGATAGAATACCACCGTTTCGAAACGGAATCGAATCGAATCGAGGTTTCACGGCAATGATACAGAATTTGGACTAAAATATCTTCATTGAGTTGGCTGCCTTGGTTGAGCTTCTTCGACGACATTGGAAAATTGGAAATGGAAAGGAAAGCCAAATAAAAAAATCCGACGTAATATTAAATTTAAGACGACGTTATATAAATATCACCGTCGTGGTATATCAAATAAAACAGAGTAGTAAACGACGTGGTGATTTAAATAAAACGATGTAAACAATAAATAAATAAATAAATAAAAACCCGACGTCTAATAAATTTTGACGTCGGTTTTTATAATTCACGACGTTTTAATTACAACCGTCGTGGTATTTAAAATAAAACGACAGTTATATTTAAAAAAAAGACGTCTAACTTTATTACGTCGGTTTTGTATTATTCTCGACGTAAAATTACAACACCACGGCAGTTATGACTATGTTTTATTTGCAAAAGCACGAGTTAATTATCGTCGTGATCAGTTTATTAAAACGGCGTGAAAAAGACCAAACCGTCGTGGACACTTTCAAAAGTAATTGGAAAATAAAACTTGTGGACACTTTCAAAAGTAATTGGAAAATAAAACTTGAAATGATTTTGAATAAAAAAAAATCTTAAAATGATTTCGACAGAAATGATAGAGTTAGAAATATACTTTGCCTTGCAAAGAAAGTTTGTTTTGTTTGACGAGGAGGAGTAGAGGAACTTAAAGGCTTCGGAAGTAATTGCTACGGAAGGAAAATTGAGAAACGCTGCTGTGGAACGAAAACTGATCCTGCATGCTATGGAAGGAAAACTGAGAGGTCTGGAAGGTGAAATATTTTATCGGTTTGAACGAAAAATTTATTGTTCGTTGACGTTTGATTTTCCATAGGGATTCGAACTCGTTTAGAAAAACTGCCATAGAGATTCGAACTCGTTTGCCAAGGGCATATTTGACAACAAACAAAATAGAAAACCGCGTCATTTCAATATCTTCTCCGTGGATTAGAAATATTTTCACGACGTTATATTTAAATAAACGCCGTGGTAATAAATATTAACGGCGCTTTATATAAATAAACCGACGTGGATTAATGTTTTAACGACGTTATATTTAAATAAATGACGTTGTAATAAATTATTAACGTGTTTGTGGATAAATAAACCGACGTGGATTAGAAATATTACAAGTTGTAAATTATAAATCTACCGCCGTGGTAATTAATAATTATTAATATTCTTTCTTACACTTTCAGTTTATGTGGGAAGTTAGACGGCGTTTATTTTGTTAAACCGTCGTCCCAACTTTTGACGTCTGTTTTTCATACATGCTGTCGTTGTTTTTTGTGTAAGAGTTTAATCGGGAACAAACGCTGTTTAATAAGACGACGCTTTTTTATTTGGTTGCGTCGTATTTTTGAAATGCCCAATCTGAATTCCATATTTTAGGTGTTTTTTTTACTTAAACACGTCGGTTTTCATTTTACCGTCGTCTTTATAAACTCAACGTCGGTATTTTGACTACCGTCGTGGATTTCTGGTCGTCTTTTTCCATTTTTGTAGTAGTGAGTGCAACTACTCACACGATCCTTCAAGATTGAAAGTATTTCTCAAACTTGATGCTTACAAAAGCAAAGGTAACAACCATATTAGGTTCTACAAATCTGATTGAAGGCTCAGGAACAGCCCAAGTTATGTTACCAAATGGAACAATATTGTCCATTCAAGATGCTTTATATTCATCTAACTCCAGAAGGAATCTGTTGAGTTTTAAAGATATACGTTTGAATGGCTACCACATTGAAATAAAAAATGAGGGAAATGTGGAATATCTTTGCATTACCTCTAGTGATACCCAGAAGCGTATACTGGAGAACCTTTGTGCGCTCTCATCAGGGTTGTACTATACAACCATACGGATAATTGAGGTACATAATGTCATGGACCATAAGTTCATTGACTTAAATGCTTTTAAGGTTTGGTATGACCGGTTGGGTCATCCTGGATCCACCATGATGCATAGGATCATTACCAATTCTAAAGGCCATCTCTCGTTGACTAAACACATTATGTTGTCAAGTGATAGCTCTTGCCAGGCTTGTTCACACGGGAAGTTGGTAATCACGCCATCACTGCCAAAGGTTGATGTTTTATCCCTGTCATTTTTACAAAGAATCCAATGGGACATTTGTGGGCCTATTCATCCTCCTTGTGGACCATTTTGGTACTTTATGATCTTAGCTGATGCATCTACACGATGGTCACATGTTTATCTTTTGTCCACTTGGAATGTGGCATTTGCTAGGCTCTTTGCTCAGATAATTAAATTACGAGCCCAATTCCCATATTATCCCATTAAGTCAATTCAACTATATAATGGTGGTGAATTTACATCTCAGACTTTTGATGACTCATGCATGTCACTAGGCATTGACATTGAACATCATGTTCGTCATGTTCATACTCAAAATGGTTTGGCATAAGCTTTGATTAAGCGTCTTCAATTGATCGCACTTTGCTCATGAAGACAAAGTTGCCAGTTTCTGCTTGGGGATATGTCATTTAACATGCAGCATCACCGATGTAGTTGAGGCCCATTACACATTTAAGGGTTTTTGACTATGCGGTTTATATGCCTATTGTACCACCGCAACGTACTAAGATGGGTCCTCAGCGCAGATTGTGAATTTATGTTGATTTTGATTCACCATCTATCATTCGATATCTGGAGCCCTTGACGGATGATATCTTTACCGCACGGTTTGCAGATTTTCATTTTGATGAGACAATTTTCCCACCATTAAGGGGAGAAAAATATGTTCCTTAAGAACAACAAGGCAAACTCGTTCTAGATATATTTAATTATGCAACAAAAGTGACAAAATCACATATCTCAGCTGCAAATGCACCTACAAGGATTGATGTCCATAATGAGCAAAACAATGTGCCATCAAATGATTCATCTGTTGCACGCCTGAAGCGTGACAGGCCACTAGGCTCAAAGGATTTAGTTCCTCGAAAGAGGAAGTCGACGGCCAAAATGAATCCAAATGAAATGAATGGAGAACCCACAATTCATGATTCAAATGCCCCAAAGAGGCATAGGTACTTCCTGAAAAGGAAAATGTCTTTAGTGAGACAAATGCTCCTGAAGTGGCAGTGGTACCTGAAAGTCAAGAAATCTCCATAAATTATACATCCACTAATGAATTGTGGAATAGAAATGCGATGACCATCGATGACATATTTTCATTCTCAGTGGCTACTTAGATCACAAAAGATGGCGATGTTGAGCCTCGCTCTGTTGATGAATGCACACAGAGACAAGATTGGCCCAAGTGGAAAGATGCAATCCAGGCATAATTAAATTCTTTGGAAAAAATGAGTGTTTTTGGACCTATTGCCCCAACTCTACCCAATGTGAACCCTGTAGGTTACAAATGGGTATTTACAAGAAAGCGCAACGAGAAAAATGAGATCGTAAAGTATAAAGCGTGACTCGTTGCACAAGGTTTTTCACAAAGACCTGGGATTGATTATGAGGAAACATATTCTACGATATCTTCGTGGGACAACAAGATACAGCTCTGCCCCAACAAGCCGACATTGGACCGGCATCAAACATATTCTACGATATCTTCTTGGGACAATAGACATGGGCTTATTTTATTCCAGTGAATCGACCAATGCCCTGAGTCTTGTTGAATATGCTAATGCAGGATACCTCTCTGATCGACATAAAGGTCGCTCACAAACTAGGTATGTGTTTACATGTGGAGGTACTGCAATCTCATGGAGCTCAATAAAACAAACGTTGGTCCCTACATCTTCCAATCACTCAAAAATACTTGCCCTTCATGAAGCCAGTCGTGAATGTGTTTGGTTAAGGTCAGTGATCCATTACATTTGGAGCACATGTGCCCTACCCTCAGCAACAGAGACTCCAACCATCCTGAATGAAAACGATGCAGCTTGCATTGCTCAGATCAAATGAGGATACATCAAGGGTGACAGGACCAAGCACATATCACCAAAGTTTTTTTACACACACGTGCTTTAAAAGAGTCAAAAAAATCAAAGTTAGACAAATTCGTTCAAGCGATAACCTGGCAGACCTCTTCACCAAATCTTTGCCTAAATGTACATTCCAAAAGATAGCGGATGGTATCGAATTACGTCGACTATGCAAGCAGCCGAATTCAAGGATGCAAAATCAGGGGGAGCATTCAAGAGTCTTCTAACACAAGACATTTGCGCATTGTACTCTTTTTCCTTCGACTAGGATTTTTCCTACTGGGTTTTTCCTAGCAAGATTTTAACGAGGCAACATCAATGTGTTCAACATAGTTCTAATGTCCCAAATGAAATTGTACTATTTTCCCTTCGCTTAGGTTTTTTTCCACTGGGTTTTTCCGAGCAAGGTTTTAATGAGGCAACCAATCAAGGGACTTGTGGGCATCCAAGGGGGAGCAATAGTGAGTGAGGAGCAATAGTGAGTGAAATACCATGTTTTGCTGAAAGTTGAAGACTTATAGGCTTAGTCACTATTTACAAATAGTAAGAAGCAATTATGAGTTAATGTAGTAGAATGAATGCTCTGGTTGTAAAGCATGTATCATCTGCCTATAAATAGAGGCAATCTTCAGGCTTTGAGACACATCAATCCGAAGAGAAAAGAGAGAGAGAAATCTCAGAGTTAGAAAGCTGTATTTGAGAGAGAAAATTCTATCAATGTAAAACCACAAGAGCAAATACAATTCCACCCTAATATTCAGTGGTACTTTAATACTCTGCCTATTTTACAACATAATCCAAATTGGAATAGGTTTATTAAGTATTGATGAGGTGGCATATGCCACATCATTTGGGATCTAAATTTGGTGCATACACATAATTTGGGATTCAAATTTAGTGCACAAATTTGGTGTCCCTAGCATTACCCTTTTATTTTTATCAGAGGTATACAATTTTTACTGGCCCATTTTTTAAAATTTTATTTATTGGTTGAATAAGACTAATTTTGGTTATGATGAGTAATTTAATAATAAAAGCACTAAAACAACATGATGTGCAAAACATATCCGTTAAGAACCATGACCATGTGAATTGCGGTCACACCCTCTGGGATAGAGTAGAAATCCCGTGTACAGTGTCTAATAAATAAAAGGGCTGAAAAATAAGTTCAAGTAAACTTCTCTTATAAAAATAAGTGCATTAACTATTTCCGGCCTTCTCAATTTTTTGACCAGACTTGTGAGGAGTTGTTTGTGTTGTAATAAGTGCATTAACTCATGTCTTTGGTTATGTGTGACTTTGAGTGGAGGTATATCGTATGAGTTTGATATTGTCGTTGGATCCCTCTGTATTGGTTATTGGTTATAACCCTAAGTTAAGGTATGCTATATGAGTTTGATGTCGTCGTTGGATCTGTCTATATTGGTTGTAACCCTTTGTGGGTAGTTGTCTTGGTTATTGTATTTGTGTTGCCTTTGTGGCGTGATTTATGAATGCAATCTCCTTTCGTTTGTCAAAAGAAAAAAACATATTAAGTACTTATTTATGTGATAGAAAAAGGGACAAGGAGGGTTGTGGGATAATCTGTTGTGTTGTGGCCCACTAATGGCTCCTCATGCAACCAATTAAATATGTTGACACATATATTTTTTGGTAAATACCACGAGGTGTCCCCACACCCGAAGGGTGGGATTAATCCCCTCTCGGAGTTCGGCTTGCCCCTAGCCACAAAGTGCTTCCAATAGGTTTTGCGGTGCTTCTCGCTCGGGGTTGACACGTATATTAATAATTAAAAATATAATATTTTTAAGGGTTAAATACTTTTTTGGTCTATGGGTTTTACATGGAAATTCAATTTGGTAACTGAGAAAAAATTTATCCAAATTGGTGACTATGTTTTCCAAAGTTTACAATTTATAGACATTCCGTTATCTTCCGTTAAGTGTAGTTTTTTTTATTTTTTTAGGAAGCACCTTTAGACTTCTTCCTCTAACTCAATGAGTTATGGTATATTGTGCTATTAGGGATTAATATATTGAGAGAAATCTTGAGTTGAAATTGAAATTTTGAGGTATAAGGAAAATAAAAAAGGCAAATCAAATTAAAATGAAATCAACAACTTTCCAATATATTTTGGTGCTCTATCAACTTGATTACGTCCCATTGCCATCTAAAGTCACAATACACTTTTCACTCAATCGATTCAAGCTTCAATATAGCATCCAATATATAACCTTATACATCACAATTCCGATTTCAACCCAAAATTTTCTCCAATTTGTTAAACCCTAATAACACAATATACCCTAACTTGTAAAAACATACAAATAAAAACTGCACTTAAAAGAAGTTAACGGAAGATAATAGAATGTCTATAAAATGTAAAATTTGGGTAATACAGTGACCAATTTTGCTAAAAAAATTTCTCAGTGACCAAATTGAATTTTCTTGTAAAACTCAATGACCAAAAAGGTATTTACCAGATTTGTTATAAATACATCTTCTTCTTTGTCACTGGTTTTACCCAAAAATTCAATTTGGTCAATGAGAAAAAATTTAGCCAGATTAGTCATTGTGTTTCCCAAACTTTATAATTTATAAACATTTCGTTATCAAAAGATAAGTACAATTTTTATTTTTATTTTTTAGAAAGCACCTTCAGTCTTCTTCTAACTCAACGAATTAGGGTATATTGTACTATTATGGTTTAACAAATTGTAGGAAATCAAAAGGCCAAACCAAATTAAAATGAAATCAACAACTTTACTGACATATTTTGGTGCTCTATCACCTTAATTATGTCTTCTTGCCATCCAAAGTCACAAAATGGTTCTCACTCAATCAATTCAGGCTTCAATATATCATCCAATATGTGGCTTTATACCTCAAAATTTCGATTTCAAACTAAGATTTCTCCCAATTTGTTAAACCCTAATAGCACAATATACCCTAACTCATTGAGTTAGAGGAAGAAACTAAACGTGTTTCCTAAAAAAAATTAGAATAAAAACTACACTTAATGGAATGTCTATAAATTGTAAATTTTGGAAAATATAGTGACCAATTTGGCTAAATTTTTTTTTAGTGACCAAAAAGATATTTAACCTTATTTTTTTTATTTTTGTTCAATACGTATTGGAAGAAATTTTACTTAAAAAAATTAATTTGACGAAATTAAACCAAATAATCGGTTCGGTATAGTCCGTACGTACAAGATTTTTCATCAAATCAAATTCCCAGGGGTTCGAACCCCTGCCATGTTGCTGCTTGATTTTCTTCCCACTTTACCACCACGCTCTTGGTCAATTTGTGATTATTATCTATCAAAACTCATATTTATATATGTTCACACAAGTTGTTTCTGAAAAATAAAAATTGAACTACTCGCCACGTTTCAACCTACACCACTTACCCCACCATTCAACCACTCACCTAACGTAACTAATTAGTTGTAGTCCTATAAATAAAATCAAATGGTCCCATGCCGTCTCTTATTTCTCAACATCTCTCCAAAACATTGTATTGAGCTCATGTTATTCTCAACATCTATCAACCTCAATTTCCCGCAAATTAAAAAAAACTAAACCATAGTAAGTTATTCTCATTCATCATTGTTATTTAATTTGCATGTTTATTATTATCTATTCCAAATGTTTGGTGGTATTATATTTTAAATTATGACATGTGGTTTTTAATTTTTCTATTCTTTATTTGGTCACGTACATGTGTGTTTATTATCTCTTAATTCATTATTAAAGACTTTATATGCTTCCATCACATTTTGTTACATTTGTTTAATTATTGTTTTATTGTTGGTCCATGCATATTCTATTTGGTCCTTACACAAAGGGTCCATATTTAAGGTAAGTTTACAAACTTATATTTATATTATTGTAATTTATTTATAATAATAAAAAACTTGTGTGGACTGGTGCATGTGATGTGAGAACCAAATAATACTTGCATGTTAATTCTTTGAAGTAATTAAGTAATGTTGTATAATTATTCCCTAGGATAATTTTAATATGTTTAATGTTATTTATTATTTTATTACCGAATTGGATTATTATTCATTATTAGGTTTTATTATTCCATATTATTTTCGTAATTACTTAAATTCCTACAATTATTTTCTTTACTTCCTATTTAAATTTTCCATAGAATAACTTTATTATTTAGGTTCTCTTAGCTAACCGTCACTACTATATTTTTTGGCCAAAAAATAATTACCTAATTTCCATGACAAATAAATATATAAATGATTATGGTGTGTTTAATCTTCTTTCATTAATTACAACATATTTTCTACAGTCACAATGTTTGTCAGCTCGCTATATAATCAACTTAAATCAGTTAAATCCATCATGCAATGCATTTCCTTCCAATTTTTTGTGATAAACTAATAGATAATTGACTAAATAAACATTCTCTAAAGTTTCAATAAAAATTTCCAAGTTTTTCTTACAATTTCCGTGGTTTTTATCCAATTTTTATTGATATCAATATTTTCCCGATATTTTCATCAATATTTCCGTGTTTTTGAACCACCGATATTTTCGAAACCTTCGATATTTAAGACCTTGTATAGAACGCATCTCATATCATATCATATCATATCACATAGGCTTTTTATCACAAAAATATTTATAAGGTTCGCGAAATTATCAGGTTGCGTTTTTTTTTTTTGTGTCATTTGTGGTCCTTAAGATTAATATATATGCTCACAAATAGTCTTTGTCATTAAGTTCCGTCTAAAAATCTGTTAAAGTGATGATGTGGCACACGTATGGGTCTCACATATTCAATGATATGACATCACGTGGATGTGGGGTTTTGGTGCAATGGAGGATGTGGTGATTTTATTTTAAATTTTTAAATATTTTCTTTTCTTTAAAGTTTTTTTTAATAGTTTATAATTTTCTAATTATTTTTAAAATTTTATTTTTGTATTTAATCCACGTGGAGTCATATCATTGGATATGTGAGACCCACATGTGTGCCACGTCATCAATTTAACAAATTTTTGGATGGAATATGACGGCAAGTACTATTTATAAGCACACATATTAACCTTAAGGATCACAAATGACACCAAAAAAAAACATAAAAAACATAACATGATAATTTTGTAAACCTTAAGAACGTTTTGTAATAAAAAAAACCTATCACATAAGCCTAAACCCAAAGTGTGGTTCCAATTCGTAGCCATTGCTATTGGAGTTCTTTTCATACCTTCTGGCTTCTACTAATTATTCATGCTGCTGACATTATTTTTTTCGGCTGATGTCAGCTGTACTTTTGTTTTTGGTTGAATAAACGAGTATATTAAACCAAGAGTACTCGTTAAACCAAAAGGGGCTGAGCCCAGAAAAAGCCATAAGCCAACAGCTTTATGGCCAGCTGTTGTTTTGTTGTTAGGTTTTTCTGACAATTTATTAATTGGACAAATAAATAAACAATTGGGTGGATTTCTGAATTCAAATGTACCAGAGTTAATTAGTACTGGACTGAGATTCACTTGGGATCCAAATATCAAAAGAAAGAGAGAAGTTTATTTAATGCTCTTTGGGATCGTCATATATATTTTTTTTAAGATTTTCTTTTAGAGTGCTGCTAAATGAACCCTAAAATTAATTGAGTACACCCTACTACCAAACTATTTATTGAATTACTAATTTACCCTAACATGAAATGACAAAAAAGAATTAAGGTGTACTCAATTAATTTTAGGGTTCGTTTAGCTTTTTCTTTGTTACCTTCATGTCCCCTGCCTAATGGTTTCCTGCAAGTTAAATATAGATAACAATATTCGAGAGATTCTTATTTCTGATCCTTAACTGAAAGATAGATAACAATTATGGAGATGGAATGCCAACGATTGTGCATTAATATAAGTAGATATAATCAGTTTCTCATACTCCTTTGGGCCACAGTAGTAATCGAGCAGAGAAACTATATTCGGATGTCTGATGTTTCCTAGATTCTTTACTTCTCTTGCGAATTATTTCCTTCCTTTTGCTATACCCTCCCTTAGCCATTTCACAGCCAATACATGACCTGAGTCAAGCATAGCTTTGGACATTGTTACATGACAACTCTTTCCAATAACTTCTGCAGAAGCGCATCAAACATATGTAAATCACCAGCCAATTTATCTGGAGAACAAGTTTTGACAACGTTAGAACTCTTAAGTGGTTGTTGATTTTTTGAAGGTGATAGATTTGGGATTGGTATTAGGGTGTTGTATGATTGAGTGTATTATGGTGTATCAGGGGTATTTTTGGTAGTTAAATAGGGTGCACTTAGTTCATTTTACATTTTGATTAAAATATTAGGGTGCACTTAGATCATAGGGTGTACTCAGTTAATTTTAGGGTTCGTTTAGCAGCACTCTTCTTTTATTGAAATAGGCAATAGCATATTAAATTCACAAACTACATATATATAATCAGGATCATATTTGAGAGAGTAAATACTCTAAACCACAACACTAGTAGGTCTTTTGCATAATCGTCATATTAAGAGAGAAAATTTGAGTTTTTTTATTTATTTATACAAAGCGATATTGGGAGGGGGAATCGAACATAGAATCTAGGATGTAGGGATAAATGTTCTTAATCACTTGAGCTACAAACCCTTTGCAAGTTTTCTCTTCTTTATTTCTTACATGCACTAGCCCGTTTGGTTCACGGATTGAATTTCATAAGAATCACGATATGGGAATGAAGGATATATTCATTCTCATGTTTGAGAACACTTATAAATGAAGATTAGGAAATGTCATTTTCTCCCATTTGCTTAGTGCAGTATTAAGAATGAAAAGTTCAAATTTTTAACAATATCCCTGATTTATTATTATTAAAATTATTAATATGAAGAGTTTTTTAGAAGTAAAAAGTGGTATTTAAAAATAATAACATGGGTAAATTATTCCCAAAAAACTGCGTTAAATAGTTTCTTAAGTGGTGGGGAAAATTTTCCAAGGTGAGCCAAGTATGGGTGGACTCGGTTTGGTTTGATTTGATTCGGTGTTGAGCCAAAATCGTATGCTGAATGGATCTCCTCGGTAGAGAAAAACTCAACGCCGAAGCCGAACCACCACGCCTCAAAAAATCGAGGCGGCCGGTTCACCGAACGAACAGTTCGGTGTGGCTCGATTCCTATTTTGGACGTTGATAGCTTCGCACCAGACAGAGAGAGAATGACAAGGAGAGGAGTAAGAGTAGATCTGGAGATCTAGCCACGCGATACTGGCGGCAGCGCTTTCTGACCATTAAGCATATCTGGGGGCTGAGGGAGAGATGAGGAGAAAAAGAGGAAAAGGAGAGCCGCGAGATAAGGAAAGGGCAGAAGCGAGCGTAGCGGCAATAATGAGAAAAAATGAAGATGAAGTGTGTGGAGAGAGAGGGCGGCTTCTAATAATTTTTTGAAGTTTAGGGGAGCAGCAATAAATATGTTAATTAGAAAACCATAACACAAGTAAAGGTCTTACTACAGCGATATTTTGAAGAGTTAAGAAGTTGGAAGGTGTGGATTCGAATCTCCTTGGCTACAATTTTTTTAATATTTCCGATATTTTAGTATGCCAGCTCGGTTTAGGTGAGGTAGTGGTTTCAAATATATAGAACCGAGAATGGCCAAACTGGACCGATCGGTCTGATTTAGCCGGTTTGGCCATTTTTCTGTCTGAAACGCCTAAACCCTATCCAAGAGTATGAAATTTCCCCTACATGGACAGTCCATATCCATAAGTCATTTATTTTTCTTAGTTTAAGTTCGATGACTAGGATCCACTTAAGAAAATTTGTTTAATAAAATTGATGCGTTAGATTTTATATTTTTTAAAATATTTATAAGTAAAGTAATTTACATACAAAATAAAATCTAATTAGAGAAGATTGAAGAATTATTGGTACTTTTACTAAGGAAAAAATACATTTTAGAACACAAATTTAGGGTCATTCAATTGAAAGTTTAAAAGTTGAGCTGTATTCAATAACGATTTCATAAAAGTCTAAAAAATTCTAGATGTACTCAATCTACACATTTTAAACTCCGTACAAATTTAGATGTATTCAATCATGATTTTAAAAGACTCAATAAAAGTTTGGGTGTATTCAAAAATTCATTGATTTTAAAGAAAATACAAAAAGTGGCAAATTTCGTTTGATTCTAAACTAATTTTAGGCCATGACAAATCTTTGCTTCCCTCATGAGATTTTGATAGATATATTATTGTTATTGTCAAAATATTATTTCATGAGATCCTGGCCTCTGCATTTAGAATCTACGCATTTACTCGCATTTCACTTAATCTTAATTGTTGTAGTAATCTAACGATTTATAATATGACATGTCAACTACCATAAATTTAATTTAGTTTTAATAGTCTAAAGTTCTAATTTTACCCTTCGAATAAAATTAAGAAGAAAAGAAAAGAAACCAAACCCACCCGTTCTAGCACCGCCATCGTCGTAACCACTCCACCGATCAACAAACTTTGATGTGTACTTAGACTACCTTTGCCATGTTTGCAAGGGTTGTCGTGGTCACACAAACTGATTTTAATTGCATCTCATGATCAAATGAAGATTCTAGCCACTTCAAGCTTGAGAGCTCAAAACTCTGGAGAACTTCAAGAAGAGAGAGAAGTTGTGGTGGGAATTGGGAAAACTGGCCATTTGGCTATGGTGGGGGACTTTGTTTGATCTCATTAATCTATAAGGTGGCTTTTGATTTAGGTTTTTCATTTATTGAAATCTAGCGTATACTTTAGCTTCAATCCTCTGATTTGGGGTTTTGATTTCTTCATGAATTCACTAATCTCAATTGGATGCATACTAACTTTTTCTTGTCTTATGAATTGGGTGTCAGTTGGGTTATCTTATGTGTCTATGGGTATGTCAATTAAGTTGTTTTACAGAGAAATAAAAGAGGATAAGGAGAAAGGTCGAGATGGGGAGGGAGGTGGGTGGTCGATGGGGAAGTTACAGGTGCTGGGTTTCGGTTTTTTTCCTTAAATTTAAAATATTACTAGAAGGGCAAAATTGCACTTTAAGCTGTTAAAATAATATGATGAATCTCATAAAAGAAAACTAAATTTCACAATAGTTGACATGTCATGTTATAGGTCGTTAGATTATTACAACGATTAAGATTAAGCGAAATACGGGTAAATGCGTAGACTTAAATGCAGAGGCTCAAGATCCTTATTTCACCACCTCTACAACCATCTTGTTATGGCTATCACCACCGCCACAGTCACAACCACCACCCCCACCAATGTCGCCACCATCACCATCGTCGCCGCCACCTCCACCACCACCACCATTGACATTGCCACCACCACCACCACCCCCATTCCTAGTGCCGCTAGCTCCAGCACCACCCCCACCCCTAGTGCCGCTAGCTCCAGCACCACCCTCACCGCCACGACCACCACAACCATTGTCACCAACGCCGCCGCCACCAAGGTTTTTTATTTCTTAAATAATTGCATTATTGGTTTTACAAATATTTTGTTTTTGAGTGCTATAAACTCCATTAAAATCAATAATAATAGTCTAACAAACTCAATTAAAATTTATACATGAATTTAGTCAAAATTTATGTGGGGTTTGTGAAATACAGTCAAACTCAATTAAACTCCATCAACTTTATAACTCATTTATAATCTTAATTAAATACACCCCTATTTGTTATCAAATTGTGACTTGACATATATGCTAAACAACTACTAATTTTTTATATAGGGTGATTTTATTTACACCCCATTATTCGCTCTTTACACCCCACATTTTCTTTACACCCCACTAAATTTTATAAATACTCAATACACCTTATATTACTTCCTAAATTGCTCTCATCACACCCCATTCCTAATTAAATCATATCCCATTTCAAACACACCCCATCGACTCTTCCACTGCAGCTTCCTAACCTCTTTCTTGTTTTGGTAATTCTCAACCTCAGGCCCCCTACCTCCAAACCTGCACTGAGTCTGTGCTTCTTAAACTAAATTTGGCAAAACCCTAATTTATTTATAAAAACGAAAACATTTTAATTTATTTTTCTCCTCACAGTCTCTCTCTGGTAACTTTTTCCTTCCACGCATACAATAAAATACACACCGACCTTCCCAGTAAAGACCCAGGAACACCAACATGACTTTGTTCTTTTCGCAACTGTTTTCAGCCCTTGAAAAGAGAAATAATGTGAAGGAAAATAAAATGTGAAGTTTGGGCTGCCCATGGCATTCACAGTGACAATGATGTCCTGGAGTATCATAGAATATGGCAAGCAAATGGCTGCAAGTGCTGAGCTTGGTCATGCCATGGAAGCTGTCAAGTGGGGCACTGACTACTTCATCAAAGCCCACCCTGAACCCTATGGAGAGGTACCTTTCCATTCAAGTTCATAACTTTTGCCCTTCCTCTAACTCAAAAAGAAACAATTTTTAAAAAAATTCTGTTAACTTTTAGTTTTAGTTAGCATCACTTGAAAAAGAACCCAAATTTACGTTTTCTATTATTTGTTTGTGTCTTCCCTCCAATGGGTTTTTTATTTTTGATAAATGGAACCAACCCAACTGCTCAAAGTATGATATTTATTTGTAAAATGATGTTAATTTTGTTGGTTGGTGTTAATCTGTGATTAGGTGGGAGATGGGAACACTGACCACTACTGCTGGCAAAGACCCAAGGACATGACCACTGACCGCCGGGCTTACAAGATCAGCCGACCAATCCCGGGTCGGATCTCGCCGGAAAACCCAGTGACTTGAAAAGCCCTAAATAAAACCCTAGACAGAGAGAGGGAAGAGCGAAATCTGAGAGAGAGAGAGAGAGAGAGAGAGATGGAATGGAGAGAAGAGAAGAGCGGGATCTGATATGAGAGAGAGATGGAACCGTGGGGTGTAGTGATCAAATTTAATTTTTATTTTAAATGTTTTTTGTCTTTAACGATAAAAGGATAAAATAGATTATTTATGTTTAAAATTAATATGGGATGCAAAGAGTAAATAATGGGGTGCCAATAAAATCACCCTTTTATATAATCAAAATAGAAGACTTCATTCATAACTGTCAACTACAAACTAGAAGCGTTTACAACGAACGGAGGCCGACAATTTAGCCTCGTTAAAATTTTGTCATAAAAAATGCTCATAGGAGGAAAATTCGGTCCAAGAAAAAGAGTACCAATGCACCTCCCAAACAAAATAACATAAAAACATCTATTCCGTCTCTCTATAATCGTATAGAACAACAAACATGAATATAGAAATTTGATCTGCGTGGACAGCTTAGAAAATAATAAGAAGAAATAACTGTTGCAAACATGGGCTATATATATATAGTTCATCCAAACGTGACATGGTTTGGTTCCTCCGTTGATCTGAACACTACTTTAAACTTTAAAAAAACACTTTTGTTTTTTTAAGTTTTAGGATTTAGGATATCTAATTTGATTTAATGAGTTTTGATCATCTTTATTCTCACCCGTAGATATAGCTGCAAGTTTGTTCTTATTTTTATAAGGCGATAGAAATTTATTACGTTAACATTATTAAAAAAAAGTACAAATGACAGAGACTATAAAGGGTGCTATCTCATTTGCAGTACGCGAAACATGGGTAAAATCTTTCCAAGTTACTTGAACCAACAATTGAAACAATTTGGAGAGAATCACTCTCAAAAATAATTTTTCTATAACCCTTTTCTATTGTTGGACTCAAGGTTTACCGCCATAGTTTCCCCGAATCTAATCTAATTACATCAAGGACAACCCGGTCTCTAATCGGCATGACTCTCCTACAGATAATACTAACACCCAACAAACTTAATTAGGTTTTGAAATTATGAGAGAAAAACAACACAGACAACTCATAAAGTTTCTAGACTTTACTGAACAAACAAGACCAAAACTAAAAACTAAAACAACGCCGAAAAAAGGAATAACAATCGCCGCTAATTTTTCTCAGTGACATGACATAGAGAGCGCTACCTTGTTATCCCATGGCCCCAATGCACCAATGAACAGTAGATCTACTATGACCAAATAACAAGAAGATCAGGCACAACCAAAACCAGCCCAAATTAGTGGTAGAGACAAAACAACTGCCAAACGAGAGCAGATTGACATAGATCCGGCAAAAATCAAAGAACATTGTTCTCCTCCTCCCCCCCGGGATTTGAAGCTCTCTCTCTCTCTCTCTCTCTCTCTCTCTCATGCTTGAGTGCATTCTCTATTTTAAGCATTCCTTTCTAAGATTCTACTTTAGGTTTAAGCTTAGGAAGATCCTGCAACATATATGATTAGCATAGATCAATGCTGATAACACCAATCTATGCTAGCTATAAAACAACGCCCCAAGGCTTCGCATTAGTAAACCAAATTATTCTAACAGAAACAGAAAGTAAATTATCTAATATCATGTAAACTGCCTCAGCCTTCTACAATCAATTTGTCTTCTAATAGCTGGATTCAGTTTTTCAAAGCAAATGCAATTGGAGAAACTCATATAGTTCGTTATTGATATGTGCAAAACTTCCATGAAAGTGAGAATAAAGATTAAATAAATCCTTTTTACCTCTAGGAGAATTACCATTATTACTTGAAATTCAAGTTGATTACGCTTCTATCCAATGGAGAAATCTGTGTGTTAAAAATATCCTCCCTAGGGCAGAATCTTATATATTTGCATCTTGGGGCACAAGCTAGAGAATGACCTCTCTCTCCTCATGTTTTGTTTTCTAATACATGTCTATGAACTCAGTTGGATCACTAGAAAAGGGTAACAATTTGCAGAGAAAAGGCATGATGAAGAGGAATTTTTGATACTTTCTGGACATGATGTGTTTGATTTTCTCTCACAGTCACATCAGACACGACTCTCATCTAATTATCGCGATGGCTGCCCTTGGTCCATTTAGATCCTCTCACTGTTATCAATCTTCGGTTTCTAATCTAAGTATTTATTATAAATCCATGAACTGAATTCGACATGATGACAACCTTTTAATTCAAAATTAGTTGTCTTTTCAGCTGATTAATTAGGGAGACATTTTCTTTCATGCGTGTTCGTTGGTGCATAAATTTTATGGTTCCTGCTCATGATATGTAAAACAACCTTATAGTACATAAATAAAAAGCATTGATTAAGGCTGATAAACTATATCATCACACAACAAGCCAAAAGTAGAAAAGGAACCCTTGGAAACTATATGTAAACGACAAATATATATGGTAAACACAAAATGCTAGTACCTTTATATCCATCACCACACGAATGCAAGTTGCCAACCACTGCAATATTATATATAAACATTCTCCAATAAGTATTTAAGTTAAGAATTGGTAACATACTTCTAATTTCGGTCGTTGAATTGCATCTAAGAGACTACTAATACATTTAATGAATGCAATCCAACAACTAAGATTAGAAGTATGTAATTACCAATCCTTAATATAAAAGACTTATTGGAGAATCTCCTATGTGTGTGTGTATATATATATATATATGTATATCTATGTATATCTATGTATGTATGTATATCTGAGTGAGTGAGTTCCAGTGTTGATCTTCATGCCAGCACTGGAAGGGCTGTGAAGCTTTTATTTGAGACCTAGCTAAGTGATTTATTGAACCCCTAGTTCTTTTGTTTAAATTTCTAACAAAATCCCACAAATTATCATTATCAGCATATACATGGATATATTTAGATTCATTTAAAAAAACGACAGGTAGATATATATGAGAGACAATTAAATAATTAATTAGCAGAATTAAGATTCAACAAACAGCACAAGAGTTATAAATAAGCTTAGTAAATCCATTAAAAGATAAAGAAAAGAAAAAACTTACCGAATTACATTGCATATGGGTGGCTTAATTTTGAAGCACACATATCAACATTAAGCAAAAGGAGCAGTTAAGAGGATCCATACAAGACACTGGAGGGCAAAAACCCCCAAAGCTATCCATCATTTCAGGCACAAAAGATCATCATAAAGCTCATCATCATGATATTGGGTGTTCACATTTGAGCTTGAACTCTCAGCAGGCTGCTCTTGAGCAGGAGGAGAAGCAGCATTAGCCACCACTAGATCCAATGCATGATGATGATCTCCACCAATCTGGGCCGTTGAATTGCTGTCTTCTGCAGATGAGTGCTCCAAAAACCTAGCTGGGTCCGGGAGCTCAGAGTCTTGGCCAGTGAGCTCTTGAACCAGAGCCCTGAATTCTGAGGCACTCGTCCTCACCTTCATTGGGTTGGAGATGTAAACCACTTTGATCCCCTGCTTCTTGGTTTTGCTTTTTTGTTGGGTTTGGAAATTTGGTGGCCATGGCCATTGCTTAGTTGGGTGGAATTGTTGTTCATTTCTAGTGGACAAAAGGGCTTCAGCTCAAAAGGGCTTTTGTTTTGGTACAAGTTGGTGATTATGATGAGGGGGTTAAGTAGGTTATTATTTTCCTGCACTTTCCCGGAAAGAAAGTGTTTGGATAGATAAAGAGAGAAAGTTAAGGAAAATTAAAAGGAAAATGAAAATAAAAATCAAGTGGACGTTTTGATGGATGTATTCAATTGGAAACTAACCAAAAATCATAGGCGTGCCAAATTGGTACTTGCCCCAATCGCCCCATGCGCGTTTGAAACAATTTTCTCACAGATGCCTTGTAAAATGCAACAACAACACGCGCTTAGAAGAGCGTGGGAAACGTGTACTTGAGCGGGATTTCGGTGCTATTAGTGTGCCAATAATTCGACCACGTGGCATCATCCAAATCCCAGGTTTGATGTCGTGACGTCATCGACTCCTGACACGATGACGTCACATGATTAAGAGTTAATAACCAGCAGATTTTGCACTGGTCCGTCGGCTTCACTCGGCTCGGCTTCCAGAACTTGCCGAGTTGGCTCGAGGTACTGATCCAATGTTCGTCATGTGATTTCAAAATTTTGGTGTTTTCTTTACTTATTATTATAATTTTTTTATTGAGAAAATGAAAATTCGAGCTTCCATTATTTTTCACCATTAAGCCAAGAGCTAGTGTGAAGCAATAGTGGATCCACGAATTTTGCAGGGAAAGGTCAAAATTGAAAAGGCTAAAAGTTGAGCGATATCTCACTTTAGTTTAGTGGTTTGGAAAGAATTTGGCCTCCTCTCAAACCTGCCTTTGGGTTCGAGGCCAGTATGTGCATGTGTGTGTGAATTGTATGGGTGTGTGTGTTTATCGCCCCCTTCATTTAAGGATTTTCAATATAACAAAAATCAATATCAATAAATCTAATGAAAATTAATATCAATTAATTTAATCAAAATGCATATCAAATTATCAATTAAACAAACAATTCATAATTGATCAAATCTCGAAATCTAATGGCTAAATGCTTAATTCCTCAAATAACACTATTTGAGGAATCCCTCAACTGATGGGGACTATATATATAATCGCATTGCGCACGACAAAAGATATTTGATGAGGCGTTTACTCGAATAGTTAGTGGTCACTAGTAAAGGGGCAAATTCTAACACCTCTAAGGGTTTTTTTTGACGAGGAGAGGGTGCAGCTGTTTTGCACCTCCTTACACATCTATGTCTTTGCCACTGGTCTAAAGTGATTGTGACTGTTGATGGATATAGATTAAACATAATTATTTAGTGTTGGCTTTTCTTTTTCATTTTTTTAAGTGATGTTTCATTATTGTGTGTGAAGCCAAGTTGCATAAACAGACTAAAAAGCCGCCGCTCTACAGAAAAAAGATATCATCTGCCGTATAGTGGAAGGAATTCAATACCAAGAAAGCAAGGGCGACAAGAAGGGTGGGGGGCCTCCTAACTCGTCCTAAGGCTTGCAATTTGCAATGAATGAGATGGTTTCTCATCCAAAATGTTCAACTTTAGCCAAGCTCCAATGGAAAATAATAATAATAATTTGACACTTCATTAATTTAGCCAATCCCATAATTTCTAATTATGAGATACAATAAAGTTCACGCTCAAAATAAATTTATCTAATTATCAATTTCTACAAACTCAAATTCTCTTTTTTCTAGTCAAATACAGTTAATAAATGAAGACTCCCCTAAGACCGCCAAACTCAAATTAATTGTTTTTGTAGCTTGTCTTACCAATTTTATCCTTTAATTTTCAATAAACTTTAACACTCCTTTGTTATCCTTTTTTTTGTTGTCAAAGTTAGGAATGGGAGTGGAAACTCACATACACGGGTGCCATAGGAACTTGAACCCACGTCCACTTGGGAAAAAACTTACCTATAATGGGGATAGCACTGTATTGCTATCCCTGGCCAATAACAAAAGTTATCATACGTATCATTGCGTTATTGGCCGGAAATAGCAAAAAGTGTTATCCCCGTTGCATGAGAGTTTTTCTCGTCCATTTGGGATCAAACCAAAGGCATGGGCCAATCCAACTAACACCTCATTGGTACACTCCTATGTTATCCTTATGCACTCTACTTGTGAGTGCATAAAAATTACCCAGCCACACCCCTGAGTCCGATGGTAGTCTCACGTCTCATTGCAATAACCCAGTCAACGTAAAAACGATTAAGTTTAAAATAAATAAATAAAGCTTAATTGAGAATGTAAACAAGAAAATGATATAAAATACTTTTAAAAGGAAGAAAGAGTGCATGAGGATAAAAGTGGAGTGTGAAATGTCTATTTATAGGAAATGCCCCTTAAAAGAGGGAGAGGATCGCATGTCCCCAAAATTGGTGTCCTCTCCATGTTTCCTTCTTATTTGCTTGACACATGTCCCCAAAATTATTTGTTCTTAATTTTCTTTTAAGTGAGTTGACACGTGCCACAATAAAGATGAGACACGAAGAGTGACACCAATTTTGGGGACATGCAATCCGCTCTCCTTAAAAGAGGTATATATTAATGTGAAAAGCAGAAAATGTTAAAATCCATGGCTTTTGGTTTTTCCTAGAAAAAGCCAAACGAGTTTCCTTTTCTTCAATTGCGGTTTCTTCCCCTACCACCTTGCTCAGTGTCCACCACTTGTGTATGGTCCTCACTCCTCATAATAATTTCATTAAGTACCAAATGAAATGACCTCCTGAATATTATGAGCCTCAAGTCAAATTTCAAATATCTGCAGCCATACTCTTGGCTGTGTTTTTTGGGTGAGTTCAATACCTTTTGGTCAGTGTATTTATGCCTGAAATATAATTTGTCATTGAGTTTTAAATTTCGCTAATTTGATTACTATATTTCACAAAGTTTATAAAAAAATTAAAAATTATAAACCAATTTAAAATTAATAAAAATATGTAATTGTTGAATTTTAAAACAAAATTATAAATGAATAAATGAAAAACTTTATAAAATAAAATATAAAAATAAAAATTTCAAAGAGCGGCAAAGGCGTTTGCCTTCCGTTGCCTTAAGACAAGACACAAAGCCGCGATATAAGAAGTTCCCGTAATGAGTGAAAGTACTCATCCAAAGCGTCAAGTAGGAATGATCAGTGAAATCAGAACTCACCCACCTAACCGCAACCACAATCACCACCCACATGCCGCAACAAACCCCTCTCTCTGCTGCCATAATCGCTAAACTAAGTTCAGTTCACTCTCAAGAATATAAGACTGTCATCCATGGCTTAGTATCTCACACAAGTTTCAACCATACCTAATGTGGTTGCTTTTTCCTTTACACCGTGTTTGGTGCTTAAGGTTGGATTGAACTGAATAACTCACAAGATTCAACATATGCCGAAGTAACAAATGAAGGTAGCATTGACGGATTTTTCATTTTGTGAAGATTAGAAGGGATAAATAATAAGTTGTTGATGGATAAGTTTTCTTTCATGATTAATCCATCTTTTACCTTCGCATTGGACAAAATTTGGAAGTTGACCTTCATCATACCTTGAATCTAGTGAGCTATTCAATCCAATTCAATCATAAGCAACAAATGTGCCCTTAGTTCAAGCTTTGAACATTTGAAGCTTCAATGGGCTATCTTCCTCTTCAAAAATTTGAAAAATATTTAGGATTATTCGTTGGAAAGATTCAATCAATACTTGAGATTTTACTCGCTCGGGTTGAGAAAAAAATTAAATGGGTTGAAAACAAATTTATTTTCTATAGCCGGAAAACAATTTTAATCAACTCAAATATTTGTGGAATGCCTAATTATGTATGTAATGCCTTATTTTCCTTGTCATGAAAGTAACAAAGAAATTTAGTAATATGGCTAGGAATTTCTTTCGAGGGAAAGGGTTTGCTTCTCGTAAAAGAATTGGTGTTTTTTAGGTACGAGGAATAGTATGCAATAACGCTACTCTTACCATATTCAGATACCAAATTTACACATGGCATGTATGTCTGACAAGACATTAATTAAAAAGCAAGGGCGGTTTTGTGCACAGGGCAGGTGGGTGCCCATCCATCCCAAATTTTTTTAAACAAAAATACCTACATATGTTATAACTCTCTCTCTCTCTCTCTCTTCTTGGGTGGGCAACAACATCTTCTCATTCTCATTGTCAACAATAAGTATTCTTCTCATTCTCTCATCTTCTATATATAATTATAGTTTTAATTTAAAATTGAGTATTCTAGGGATTAATTGGGGATGAATTATAATTTGGGGATTTTGTTAAAATTAATTAAGGCTTTGATTTTAGGAATTTTGTTGAGATGTTTGATTTGTTGTTGATATTGTTGGGATGCTCTATGACAATTTGTTTGATTTTTTGTTGGTATTTTTTATTAAAATTCTTTCTACATTAAAAAAAAAATGTTGGTATGTATAGAGATGCATTTTAGGGTAAGGCTCATTACGTCTCCCCGTGTATCTTTTTATGTTTATTAATGAAGTTCACTCATACCGTTGAGTTTAGTATGTAAGTTTTGCCAATCCGACTTTCGAATCTTGGATCCGCCATAAAAAGTGTCAATAAATTATAAAAGAAAAGAAAATGTTAAATTAATTTTAATTGATGTGGTTATATACCTTATCTGTCACATAAAGTGGTATGAGAATATGGTAAGAGTAACATTAGTCTTAGCTAAATTAGGTTATAATTTTTTTTGACTTAGTACAACTACTAGCCTCTCCGCACGCGCTTCCGCGCCTTCGAGAAATTATTTTAGAATTAAAAAAGATAATGGATAGTTGTGTTCCATAAAAATGCGATCCATTATTTGATTTTTCTTTTAATATTAATTTTTTTAATATGAAAAAGTGTGAATTTACCATATTATTCTCATTTAATTAATAATTTCAATTCTTAATGTTTGCATTAACCAATGGCATTTTATGGTATTTTGAATGTTTTACCATTCTCTACATTTTGCTATATATATATAGATTTATACCATAATTCCATACCACATTTATGTTGCAGCTGAGGTGCCACGTTATTTAATATCTTTTGTTATAAGAAAATAAATGCTAAAAATAATGACGCTATAAATTTTTATTTTTTATTTTTTCAAATAAAACTATTAATTGAAAAGTCTCTGTCTCTTGCCCACCACCATTCCCGTCGTCCTTAGTTGGATTCCTCATGGCAGCAGTTTTTGTTCTATGTGTCTGCTTCAATTTTAATTATTTTGCAGCTTTCACAAATTGGGTGGATTTATTGGAATCAAAAAGACAAAGGAAAGCAACAAAACATTAAAAGCCAAACATCAAAGATGTGGATGGGTGCTATTACTACATCAAAGTTCTTCATATTAGTCGTTCAGAAATGCGTTGGTGTGCTTAAAGCGATCTTATTGCTTTTCCTTTTCTTTTTCTTTTTTTTAAATGAAGAGGTCTTGAATTTTCAATGCTTTTGTTGCTTAGAAATTAGAAGAAAAAGGGCCAATGAGGTCTAACCTAGTGGAAATGACATTGACTTGCAGACCAGAGGTCTCGGGTTTGAACCTCCATTCCATCTTAGTTTTGCGTGTATGTTAGAAACCTCTCTCTCCTGTAGTTTAGACCATCATTTGTACTAAAAAATAAATATATAAACAATAACTTAATTTGGCGTTAATAGCATCGTCTCTTCGCTATCTTGATCGATTACCCACAATCACTTCTTACCATCATCGACAACCACTGCCATTTCTGCAACATTTTTTTTTTATACATTTGACTCTTTGAGAAGCAGCCATGTTGATCCTTTGCAAAGTTACTGGAGAAATTGGCCCAAAATGGGTCATCGGAAAACTGACGATTTGTTCTTAAAATGAGAAAAAAGCTGACTTGAGTGTTGTTGTTGATGTCTTCAGATCTTCATCTTCCTCTTTTTTGTTCAAAATTAATTGAAATCATATTTCCTCCAATTTTTATTGGTTTTTAGAAAGCTTTTTGAAAACGTGAAATCTAATATCAGTTCATCGTCTTTTCTACAAAGGTTTGATGGGTGACTTTAACGACAATATCAAACGAACGTAAGTTTCGTATTTCCTTTTATTAGCTATGTTCAGGTGTCATCACATCATTCGTCCGTACTATCATCTGACAACGCCACGGTACTACTGTATAATTTCTCCATTGTTTGCATCATTTATGTGCTTTAATTTTAAAAAATAATTAAAAGATAGCTCATTACATCAAATGACGTGGTATAGCCACCTCAGTTGCCACATAAGATGGTGTGAAATTGTGGTATAAAAATGTGATAATAGTAGCATTATTGGTAACTAAAAATGATTCAACTAATTGTTTTCCTTTTGTGGAAAAATTATTGACGAACGGAAACACCAAGTAGAATTCCATCTTTCATTTTTACTTTGCATACGTAAGACATGCATACATTTCCATCATAATTGATAAATCTTCGATACTTGAAAAATTAATACGTGATATCATAGCACCATGTCACCTGGTGATGCTTCAATGCAAAATTTTCCAAGTGCCATGGTTTTATTATATAAAAAATTTAGTTATTCATTTTTTGCTATTTTATTTTATTTGGATTTAATTAATTTTACAATTTCATTTTTATTTTTGACATTGTTTATGATTTAACATCATAATTTTTTAGTATTATTTTTATTGAGGTTTGAGTTTTTGCTCGAAAAATGAAGAGATAGAATTGAAGTATCACCGGTTATATTTGGTTAATTGACATATCATGTTAAAAATGAGTGCTGACATGAGTGTAAACTCTAATAAACGAAACCAGTAAGGTCTGATTGGAATAAGCCCAAATCTCAGAAGGTGTGACTGAATTTCTCATGTTTGAAATATACCCAACAATGTTGCATCAGATTATTTGAATTTTTTGGCGATTACTTGTTTTTAGTTCTTTAGAGCTTGAAATATACATGTTTGTGCGTACAAAGTTTTGTTTTAGAATTGCGCCCCATCAACAAGCCCAAGTTTTTCGAACAAAAAAAGAACAAGCCCAAGTTTAGCAACCTATTGTCCACTTGTGCCTTTTCCACGTGGCATTTGACAAAAGAAAAAAAACACATTAACACATTTTGGCAGTAAAACCCCTCCACGTGTCATGACTAGGTGTGCACATCCTCAACTCAAGTGGGCTCCGCATTCCATAGCCTCGCTTGTTTCTAACAAAGGCACGACATAAATGCCAAGGCCCAAGGCAAGGAAATCCACAAGAGATGGACCCAACCCAAGGTCCAGTTATGAGTTTTTAACTGCAATAGCTGGAATTACCGCGGCTGGAAATGGTAAATTGAAACTAAATTGTAACTTCAACTGGACCTCGACAATATTGTATAGGACACGTTAACACGACCTAATTTGCAAGAAATTATCAATATTTGGGTTGGCCTTATCAGGTCGGATTGATAACGGGTTCACATTAAGCACCTGCTATCTTAACGGGTAGTTTTAGTATTTTTCGCGAATAACCCATTAACCCGTTAAGAGCATGGGTATTTTTGTAAATTTACGTTATAAAATCCCTATCTAACCCCACCAATGGCATGCTCCTATCATTCCAAATTATTATTTTATTTATGTTCTTACTATTTTATATTGTTGATTAATTACTTAAATCCCTAAAATTAATTTACTCTTGATTACAAATACAATCTAACCCACCAATGACATACATCTCTCATTCCATATTATTGTTTTTTTATTTTCTTATTATTCTACATTTTTGATTAATTAATTAAATTTCTATGATTATTTCGATATTGATTATAAATACAATCTAACCTCACCAATAACATCCTCCTTTCACTCCATATTATTATTTTAATTATTCTCAAATACTTAATATATTATTCTTTTATCACAAAGAATTGTCTAATTTGTGTTTTCATTTAACAATTTGTTAACAAATATAGTCTATTTTTAAATGCGTGAAGCGCATGAAATGAGCAAAAAAATAACTTATTAGTCTTAACGGATCGGGTCGGGTTTTCGTGAATTTGAACGGTCGGGTTCGGGTTTAATATTTTCCACCCGTTAGCTTAACGGGTCGGGGGGTCGGGTCAATTCTTTTTTTTAACGAGTTGACACAAACACGACACGAAACCCGCAAACACGACACGTTTGCCAAGTCTAACTTCAACAACCACATCAAAACTTTGTAAACATCAAATTAAGTGAAAACACCAGCTGGCGAAAGTGACATTAACCCTACACTTCTGGCATGTTTACCGATCCATAATCGATAGTTTGTTTCTCCTTGTTCAAACCCCACACTAATTCATCCATTTTTACCAGTAATTTAAATAAGGGAAAAAAAACAGCCAACCTAAGCACTCCAATATGCACAGTAGACGCAAGGAAAATTTATAACCACATAAGAGCATCCACAATGGACTCCCTAAACCACCTCCTTAGTTAAAATTTAGGGAGGAATTGAAAAAACCTACCTCCAACCATGCTCCCTATCCAGCTCCTAAAATAGGGAGACCTCTAGGAGCTCCTAAATTTGAGGAGAGAGAAGAGACTCCTAGTGACTCCCTATAATTAAATGCTTCCATATTTAATATTATTTCAAGCATTTATTTAATATCAATTATTTTTTATTGTTGCTTTTGTGTCTACACTTTATTCGAAAATTGAATTAAAAAATATTAAAAATATTTATGACTCTTTAAACTAGGGAGTATGGTTGGCGTTGAAATTGTATAGAGAGCTCCTAAAATAGCTTTCCATTGTTTTAAGCTAAATTTTAACTAAAAAATAGAGAGTATGATTGTGGATGCTCTAAAGCACATAGCGAAAGTGCCATAAATGTATCTACTGTAGTGTTTAGCCATATTGCAGGTGTAACCAAAAAAGATAATTTCAATCTGTCCTTTTGTCAAACAATTGTCCGCAATGGACCCTTTCTTTCAGTCAAAGAAAAAATCATGCTAGAAAATCTAAACCCAGATCACAGATTAAAAAAAAGAAAATGGAAAGAAATCACATGTGCAGAATCAGATATCAAGAAAAAAAAACGGAACCAAGTTATCTGATCTTGCAAGAGGATTAAGCAGACAATGGAACAAATCCGTGGAGTTTTATGTGATCAAAGCAACACACACGTATACACACATGCATACATATTTATAAACTGAAAGCAGACAATGGAACAAACCCGTGGAGTTTCTGAAAGTAAAAACAATTGAGAATCGACGTGCTTAAATTAGCAGCGAAAAAAGGGAATTGTGCATAAGGGCAACTCCAGCGGTAGAGCCCAGGCAGGGGGGGATGGGTCCCACGGGCCTGAGCCCAAAATGCAGTTCCAGCGGGCTGTCTGATCGGTCCCAATTCTTAGTATGTTGTTCTCTGTATTTTTAGGATCGTGTAGGATTTGACGGATTGTGATTTGGAGTCCCGGTTACTCCGAAATCACAAACCCTAGGTTTAGGTTAAAGTGTAATCGTCTGATCGTGCGATCGTGAGCAATCTGACTGCCCAATCGAGACCAAACTTTCAGGACGTGTTCTCTAAGTCGTAGTGAACCTGTAGGAACTTTCGGATCTAAGTTTGGAGGTCATGGGACCCACGGCCCGGTTTGACCTATTCGGGTCGATTTGACCAAGTTTGACCAGGTTTGATCGAGAGCCTCCTGAGGTCGCCTTGCAACGTTGTTGTCTTTGTTGGACTTCTAGGAATGTCCGGAATCTTTTGGAGGTCGTGGGCCCAACGGGCCCGGGTTGACCAAAACGGGGCCGCCGGTTGACCGTGAGTCTTCCGGGGCGGTCCCACTGGTTAAAAGAGGTAGTTTGACCTTAAAATCCTTCGTACGAGTGTACGTGCACGTTGAGTTGGGAAAAAGTTAGGTTTTCGTTCTTAAAAGTTATCGTTCAAGGTTCGGTTCTTGATTTCGGTTCTCATGTTCTGATTTAGGTACTCAGGCTCTATACACGAAGCAGGCGGGACCCTCTCAGGGTCAGGCAGCGTGGGACTATCTGTGAGTGGACTTTGTTTTCAAATGAACATGATTTCAATTAATTGCATGAAGTGCATGAAATGAGATTTAATAAATTGTTTTAAATCTTGAATGTAATATTGTTTAAGTCTTGGTTGACTTGGGTTGAATTATATTTTAAAAGAATTGGCATTTGAGGCTTATGCTTGATTTGGGTTGCGGTTTGTCTATGGGGCCGGATGGTTATATTTTGAGATAATTTATATCTTGAGTATTAATGGGACGTGGTGAACACCGGTGGTTTTCATATTGAAATTTGGATTATATAATTGAACTATTTTAAGCTTGAAATCGTTATACCTTATAAAAGATAGATTTAATGGGCTATTAAACTTAAGTGGAAATTTAATGATTTTCTTGGATATTATATTTAAAGATTTGTTATATTATGTTTTAATTATATACTTGGGTTTTAAAGGGGCGTTGGTATCGTCTGGGCAATTTCACTTTCGGTTTTGGCGTATATATATATATATATATATATATACTTTTATGAATAATACTTATACTTTGAAAGGTTTCAATAAATGTATATTGATGGTTTAATAAATGGTTACCTAAACTTATGAATAATACTTATACTTTGAAAGGTTTCAATAAATGTATATTGATGGTTTAATAAATGGTTACCTAAACTTTGGTTATATATATATATATGTACTTATATACGTATATATATATTTTGGATATTTGTTTTGAATCTTGAATTTGAAGATTCATGGTTTTAATGGAATTTATTTAATAATTACGTTTATGAACCTCGGGTTTTCGGTTTAAGTATTGGAGTCTTCATGGTTATATTTTATGATATGTATATCGGTGCGATTTACGTTTTATTCGGTTTTGAACCGATATGCTTGACTTGAGCATTGATTGATATTGGATTATATTTCTGAGTATGGTTTTAAATGAATATGATGTTTCATCGATTACGAATTTGATTTGCGGCCACTTGACCCTTGTGTCTATTTTAATTATGGAATGATATGTTGGGACGGTGATGTCCTTACTTTGAATATATATATATATATATATATATATATATATGTTGTTTATATGATAGATGGACTTGTATATGTCCTGGTGTTTGATGTTTTGGGGATCGGAAAGTGTTTGGTTATATATATATATATATATATATATATATATATATATATATATATATATTGTTTATCGCGTAGCGATGGATTTGAGTGCGGTAGGCACCGGTTATGTACCTCCCCATGTTCTTGATACTGGTTTAAATGGTTACTAAGACCACACGGGCTGATGAAGGATTCCATCGTGTGGGCTCGGTTGTCGATGAAGGATGGCGACATGCAAGTCTTGTTTGTCGATGAAGGATGCCGACAGGGAAAGTTTGTTTTGTCGATGAAGGATGCCGACAGGAAAGGTTGTTTTGTCGATGAAGGATGCCGACAAGTGATTTAGTCTGCGCGTAGGACAGTAATATGGTTTGTACACACGTGGAGATGGTTATTCAGCGTGTGTATGGTAGAGCGGTAGTCCCCGGTTGGACAGCTCATCCCTAGACGCAGTGGTGGAAAGTGGGCCCTAATGGCTAGTTAAGCGATCCCCGTGTTGGATCGTTTCCCGGTACTTATGATGGTGTGAGATTATATTGGGATTATATATACTTATATTCGGGAACTTGTCATATTTTACGTATATTGGATTTTGGGGTTTATCATGGGTTATTACTTGTATATATATACATATGTATGGGTATATATATATACACACGTTATGAATACCTTACGGTTATGGGAGTTCATGTATGTCTATGTCTATATGTACTTATGGGTTCGAGTTTTGGGAGGTTATGCCTCAGAGAAAGAAAGATAAAAGGTTAGGTTATTTAAGAAAGGGCTTGAATTGGTTTATGCTTTGACTATGTTGAGATATTGTGGTTTTTAAATAAATGAGGTATATAAAGGATTTGAGTGGCATAGTTTTGCATTGTTTTGAAACAGTGGGGTTAGTACTTTGGTTTAAGTTTGAAAACATTGTTTTTGTCCACTCACACTCTTTTTGTTTTGTGCCCCCCAGGCAGTAGTGCTGTGAACCGTTCATCCAAGCCGAGCTTCCTCTTCTCGCGACTCAACTGAATTGTAGGACTTTCATGTCCATACTCTAAACTTGTATTCCGCTGTTTTATTCGAAATATTCTTAGATTGCTCTGTTATCGCCCATTAGGGTTGTTTTTAAAGGTGGAGGCCTCGTTATGTATTTGTTATGCATCTTGGTTGTTGGGATGATTTTTCTTCCGTTGTTTGAACAGGTTGAAGTTTTGGTTAAGTCCACTTTTCAGGGAGACTGTCCGATTTTCGGCGGAAGTCTTGACCCATTTTTCTGTTTATCTCGGGAAGAGGGATTTGTTTAGCATGTGGGCCCTAAGCATCCTGCTTGATGCCGGCTAACCACAGGATTTGGCACAAGTTCCAAGGAGGGGAATTCGGGTCGGGTCTGTCAAAAACAACCAGAACACAACGAGATGATGAAAAAACATACCTGGTTCAACGAAAATAGTCGCCGGAAACGACGCCGAAAAACTGGCAAAATTGCCGGTCGCCACGATTGCCTTTTTTTTTTAGGTTTACGGTAGGGAAACTGGGTGGGTCAGGTAGAGGAGCTCGACACCATTCTTTTGGGACCGGTGCCTTGGCGCCGTTTGAAGGAGAGAAAGGGACTATGCGCGCGTGTGGGGGTCCGAGGGCAAAACCAGGTTTTCATGTATTTTAACAAAATTTGAAATTCCCAAAATGCCCTTTTGATTTTTAGAGGTTTTCTCGATCGTTATAATTCGAAATTGAGCGTGCGCTGTCTATAGACTCGTATCGACGAGCTCTACGCAACGGTGCAACTCAATTTCACAAATTCTTTCCCGACTAAAAGTGACGAAAACACCCTTACTCAAATAGAAAATTGAAATTTCCTAATTAATAATTAATTTATATTTATCAGGGTCGGGATGTTCTGACCTCCTCCACTCAGGAGCCCGGCTCACAAAAGGAAGCCCAAAAGCGGTTGGAAAGCGACAAATATTTCTCACCTCCTCCATGCCACGCATGTGCCATGCGTGGTGGGCATTTGTGGGAGCAAATATTTCGGCAACCAATCATGAGGCACCACGTGAACAATAAGAATATTCCTTAGGTCAACAATTATGCTCCATTTAATTGGTCAATTGTTTAGACTTAAAATAGGGATAATACCATAAAATAGGGATTTGATCTTCATTAAATCTCTAATGATTCAATCTCTCCATTTAAGGGAGAGAATAATTCCCTTCCATATGGGAATTATTCTGTGAAAAACCCTAGAAGGCAATGACACTATAAATACATGGCTACACCAAATACATGAGGTAATTCGAAAAACCCTACAAACTATCTCTCTCTCTCTCTCTCTCTCTCTCTCTCTCTCTCACGGCTCCGGCCACTTGGTTCTCTCGTACTGTAGAGAAAACTTCGACCTTCTTTGTTATTTTCGTATATTTCTCAAGGTCATCAAACTGACTTAGGCATCGGAGGGCCTTTGGCCAACACCCTCCGGGTTTGGTCTATTTACTCCAGTCTATTTCTTAGGGATTGAGGAGGAAGAGAGAGAAGGAAGCTAGAAGGGTGAAGAATCTCTTGCGAATATTCTCCCATGAGAAATTTGCACAAACAACCCCCTCATTATAGAAGCTCCCCATACTGGACTGGCTTGTCCATTGGCCTTTTCTTAAGACAAGGCGGAACTACGAGGCTTTCATGTGTAGAATGGGCTAGGGCGGTGCCCGTATTCATGCAGTCCGTCATAGACACAATTCGTCCCTAATGCTTGAAATGAGAGTTCTAATTCAAGTATAAAATTGGAGGATTTGATAAGTTAATCACAATCCACCTTATAACAACCTAATAACATTCCAAATTCCAATAAAAGGGTGACATGCCCAGTAAAAAAATTAATTTTGTCCTGGTTCGATTTATCGATGGACTAGGCATTATTAAACCCAAATGTTTTTATCGGAACTTTCGGTTCGGATCAAATCGTCATAAAGTATAAAAATAATTAAAAGATTTTCAAACCAAATCAGATTGGTGGTTTGATATGGTCGGTACTCGAATTTTTCCAACTAATATGCCCACTCCTATACATAATAACAACATAAATTTTGTTTATCTCTTTATTTATACAACATAATTTTCCTACAAAAGTAAAATCCTTTTTTTTTTTTTGATAAAGAAAAGAAGAACAAAAAATATGATTTTTCAAAAGTGTCAACTATATCATAGGCGGTGGTAGTAAACAAGCATTTTTTGAGTCGAAGATACCAATTTTGACTTTTACTTTGAAAGAGTAGACAAGTCATTGTAGACAGTGAGGCAAGACTTGTGAGATCTTCTAAATGGGCAACTCGAGAATTGAAGGCCGCTATTTGTTGGACAACAACATACATACATTTTATTCACATTTTTCCAACAATTAGACATACGTCCCTTAAACTTTAGAGCATCTCCAATCGAAATGCCAATTTCAATGTGGCAAGTTTTGACAAAAAAAAAGACAGTTTTAAGCCTTCAACTGTGATGCCAAATCCTAGCTGGATTGACATTCTTCACTTTTGCTGTCAAAATTGACAGCCCACAAGTTGATATGTCTTTTATTATTTTATTATTATTTTAATATTGGGCCCACTCCTTCTCTCCTCATCCATATATAGTTTTTACCCTATTTAATATTTTACTCTTAAATATTGAGCCCACAAAGTGCCTTTAAAAATAATAAAATAATATGTATATTTGACATATCGGTTGGATGAAGAGTTTCACAATATATCAAATTGCCACATAAGCCATCAAATTTAAATTTGGTGTATGGTATTTGACATCTCCCTTGGAGATGCTCTAAGACTAAGAAACTACCGTTACTTGCTACTACAACAGATTTTACCACATTTGGAGCAGTAGCAATCTTGTAATATAGAAAGGGTTGCTATTAAGGACGTGGAGTGGCTTAGTGTTTTGCCCTCCCCCTTATTACCCAGCTGTCTTGAGTTCGAAACTCCTCTCGGCCCCTTAGAATAGATTATCGTTGTAACTCAAAAGAAAGCGTTGTTACTGGAGCACTAAACGCTTTTACTTCACACATTAGGGAGTTGAAGAGAAATTAGAATGCAAAGTTTCAAATTTTGAAAGCAACCACTCAAGTTCCCTAAATTTTACTAGCTCCCTAACTCACCTAATCTTGTAGAACAATAGAAGCTATAATTGACTTGCTTGTTGTGAGTGGTCATGCATTCACATTTACAGTCCCATCGCTCTACAGCTACAATCTACAACTACAAGGACAACGTATTTTACAAAGCAGAATTCCACCAGCATAACTTTAAAAAAAAACATTAAATTCCACTTTTTTGGTTACCGGTCTTGAAAAGTTTTCATGTAGGAAAGTTATCAATTGTAATTATAAATAAAAATATATTGAAGAGAAAATCGTATTCTCTTTACTAAAAACTTTAATTTCCTATATTGTATGTAGTATTTTGTAGAAGATGCACATTAAGATAAAATCTAACTTAATCCCTATATATAATTTTTGAGTTGAGACTTATGAACTAAAAGATGGTATGATTAAATGTTTGAAACTCAATTGGAATGAGCTTATACTTCAAGTGATTAAGAGTAATTATTTCTTTACTCGAGATCCTGTAATCGACCCTCCCCCAAAATCGCTTATGTAAAGATAGTTTGAATTCCGGTTACCAATTTAAATGAAGGGAATTAGTTAAGAAAATAATAAGCTGAAAGGAGATGGGGCAGTGTGACATTATGTCAAACTTTCGCGGAAGTTCTAGTATTTATATAAAATTGAGGAAAAGCTAATGCTTCAAAGCGGTAAAATAAGACAAAAAATAAATGAAAGAAATGAAAAAAAAAATGGCGAGCTTTGAAAGATAGAAAAAGTTGCAGAGAAGAAAAGGACGTATGGAAGAGATTGGGATGATCTGGACGTCACGCTTCTTCTACTCTCTCTCTCCAACCTCTTCAAGAAAATTAATAAAGTTAAAATATTTGCTCAAAATTCAAGGTGGGCCTGTTGAATTTTCCAGCCTTAGAGAGAGAGAAGTGATGGTATATAATACTATATTACGATCAAAAGGTCAAAGGGAATTGGTATTTATCCTCTTAAAGCTTCTCGGGTTAGGGTTTTGTTGGGCTATTCCTTCAATTTTAGCTTCTAGGTTTTGCTTAATTTGTAGAAATTCAGTGTCTTGAGTTCTGATTCTTCATCTTCTTTGGTGGAGTTGGCCTTGGTTTTACCTCAAACTTGGCGGCTTGTTCATACCGTTTCTACTATTGGTAAGCTTTGGGTTAACTGGGCTATATTGTATTTCTGCTTGTGTGGTTTCTGAAGGTTCAATTTTCCCGTCAGTACGTGGCTTTTGATTGGGGCTTGGGTTCTATTTCTGTATATTTGTTTGTAAAGTTTTAATCTTTCTGGTAATTGGGTAGATAGGAGTTTGTAGTTTAGGAGCTTCTCAGTGTTGTGTTTTGGTTAATTTTTGAAGGGGTTGTTCAAGGGTCTCTTTGGCTTTGGGATCAGGTTGTTCTGGTGGTTTGTGGTAGTGGTGGTGATGATGATGATGTTGATCCATGGGCAGTAGAACAGTTAAAACTGGTGCAAATGACGGTAATAAAGTCGTGACCGAGATGCCGAGCTTTGTTCCTCCAGTACCTACTTCCAATCCCACGTCAGTAATCTCTTACACTGTAATTAATTTCCACTTATTTTTTCCATTTTTATTTTAGTATTCTTATGTTTTAAGTTTTCATAGGCAGTACAGCTCCTTTGGTTTTGAGTGGTTTATCTTTTCTAATGGTATTTCTGTCTGAATTAGTTTCCTTGGGCTTTCAGTTAGTTTAGCAGCCGTGGTTTGGCCCTGCCTCTCTGCTACTAGAACATGAATTTAAGTTTTGATGTAGTACAAAAGTTGGTAGCATATGCCGCTGAAATTAGAATATCTTGCTTTATTTGCTAGTTGGTAGTATCCGGAAAGGAACAGAATTATACGGTTTAACAAGTGGAATGGAACCACAGCCACTTAAGTAATGTTAGGTCTTTCTCCAAGTCTTCTATAATGTAACCTGAACAGCGTATATCGTCAGTATCTGAAGTTAATCCATCTTTTCCGCACCATTCACATCTAAATAGAAAGCTAAGTTACAAGTTATCTTTGGGAATTTATTGGATTGAAGCTTTAAACAGCTCAAATTTGGTCAAATAGCGCACTGATTTTTTGCCATAATTGTATATGAATGGTCTAGATAATGATTTGAGGAAAGGTCGCTATAGCTGTGGTTTGTCAGTATATGTAGGATTGATTTGTGATGGCTTTTAATTTGTTAACAATTCAATACTGAAATGAAATCTCAACATTATTGTAGATTTTCAGACAATACAAGTTTCTTTGTTTGTTTGCATTATGAAGAGGTTTCTTATGCTCACATTTGTCTCTGAGTGGGCAGTTGGATTATGATTTGTGATGTTACCTTTTTGGCATTACCATTCTGGGTAGCAACATGGATTTGATGTTTTGTTGGTTGAATTGCATTTGTTCAATTTTGGTACTCATGGTTAATAGGATCTGTTAATCATTCAATCCTGATATGAAATGTCAAAATTAGTGTATATTTTCAGACTATACAAGTTCCTTCATCTGGTTGCATTATGATTGAAGATGGTTTCGTAACATTCTCACATTTGTCTCTTAGTGGATAGTAGAATTACAATTTGCAAATATGCCTTTTTCGTCTTACCATTCTGGCTAATGAACATAGCTTTAATGGCTTGTTTGTTGAATTGCATCTGTCAATTTTGGTAGTCATGGTTCTAACTATATGTGCTTTCAGTGGTACAGAGGGGAACACCATTCGTTCATCTCGAATTTCAGACTTTGGAACTCTAGAGCAAACTCTTGGTTTTCGCATAGAGGATGCTGTTGACATTGGGAGAAGTATGTAACTAATATCTTGGTGTTTATCAGAAGTAGATTGGAATACTAGCATATTTTTTTTGTATGGATGTTTCTTCAAGTTACTGATTTCATTAATATTTTCTGACGTTTTCCCTGATTCTAAGATTCATTTGCCCTATCTTGAGTAGGATGATTGTTCATTTTGTACCGTATCTTTTAATTTTTCCACGGCTAACCTTTATATTGTCTTTTTTACTGTCCATACTCAGTAAATAAGGTTATGAATAAGATTAGCTTAGTGCTTTTTCTTGTGAATATGTTCTAGTCAACATCTAGGTTCTCATTAGAACGGCCAATTAACCGAGTTATACTCCTACTTCATGCTTGAAAATTACTGTTCTATTCGAAATTCTAATCATCGTTGGCTTTCTGAAGTGTGACTTTAGAGGCACATCTAACTTATGGTGTGGGAGTATGATACAGAAATATGATTCTAATTGTGTTTGTGTTTAAATTTTTGTGTGTGAAATGTGAGCGTGTATGTATATATACAGAGAGCTTCAATTGAGGGATCCCTCAAACACTTATTTGAGGGACACCCTTGTAGGGCTCACTCCGTTTTGTATTTCACTAATCCAAACCGTTTAATCAATGATTATCTCTACAAAAATCACTTGAATCTGATATCATTTGACCACTCAATTGAATTATTGAACTTTTAGTACTTTCTTGAAGCACCATGTTCATTGATTTTGTAGGACACAATTAGATGTCGAAACGGTTTCTGATTTGTCTAATTTTTTGCAAGGATGATCTATTTATGTAGACTTAAAAATAGATGGTTTGGATCGTTGAAAAAAATTCATAGGGGACCCTAAATTGTGTCCCTCAATAGAAGGGTACTGTATATATATATGCGCAAAAAGTTTCTGATCGTATGTCACTCTTGTTGTATTATGGTATTTACTTGCTTCTGACTCCTTTTTCTCATTTGGTTACTTTGGATGTCTTAGGTCCTGTATTTAATCAAAATAAATTAAGTAGCCAGGCACTGGGGAGTAGCGATGCCCAATTTGGCTCTTTAAATAAGGTAATTGTTTATCACCCCTCCTAAAGTAAACAAAACAAAAATAAAATAAAATGATTGCAAGACCAATAAGGTTGAACACATTGTGGAATCCAGTCCCTTGCATCTTCAGATATAAACTTATCTGTTTGTATTGTGGGATCTCAGCTGTTGCCACTGCAAAAAGAGGCACAACCAAATTTGCCTTCTGTATCTCGTAGCAATCACGAGAACTGGGGGAGTCCAGTATGGCAGATGGAAGCCCTAGGACTGATACTTCAACAGATGACACAGAAGATAAAAATCAGAGGGTAACATCTCGTGGTTCCAGTTTTCAGTGTCCACTGCTTATTAATTCTGGTTCATCTCGTCTTTATTCATATAGTTTTCCTCTAAGAGTGCCTACTTCTTTAGTCATTTTTGTATCCAAGATTCAAAGTGACATATCCCTTATTGTTTCCATACGGAAATTATTTTGCATGTGAGAACGTTGAGATTTTCAGCTGTTTTTTGGTGGTGAATTTAATTTTTTTGTTTTTGTGCAGACTGAACTGAATCAAATGACTGGTCTTCTAGTTTCTGATTCGAGTGACAGGTCAAAAGAAAAACCTGGTGATCAAAAGGTTTGATAATTTCAACTGAATATATTATTAAAGTGTTGTCTTGCATGATTATCAACTTACCCTAGTTTGAATCAATGTTTGACAGACACTGCGAAGACTTGCTCAAAATCGTGAAGCCGCCAGGAAAAGCAGATTAAGAAAAAGGTAGGTCACCATATGTTATGAATTTATTATCTGTTACCCTTTTACATTGTTGTCATTATTATTAGACTAACTGCGATTGTAAGTTCAGTGCACTTATGTGTTAAGTGCAATCTTTCTCTATCTCATTATAAGTCATAGCTACTGTTCTTTGTGGGAAAGTGACATTATATTCGTGTATGCCTTTACATTATTTCCATCTGTTTCTTCTATTCAGGCATATGTACAACAGCTCGAGAGTAGCCGGCTGAAATTAACCCAGCTTGAGCAAGAGCTTCAGCGTGCCCGCCAGCAGGTTGGTTTTCTATATACATTTTTCATTTAGCAGGGCATGGATGTTTTGTATCGTACTAATGTTTTACATTTTGCAGGGAATATTCATTTCAAGCTCTGGAGATCAATCTCACTCGATGAGTGGAAATGGTATTTGAACTTATTAATCTCATCTGCTGATTCTTACTTTTTCCTGGACTTAATAACCACAGTTGTGTATATTTTTGTAGCCTGCCTTGAAATGCATATATATGTTTAAGAAGTTTATTTATTTATTTTTGAATAGAAACTTTATAAAATAGAAGAGATAAAAAAGAAACAAGCAAGTGGATAAGGAATCCACAAGAGCAAAACAAAAGTAAACAGCAACCTCAAGACCAAAACAAACAAAGGAAAAGAGGACAAAAGCAAACAAAAAGGCCAACCCGGAAAAAGAAAAGAGCAACACATCACTTCACAACCCCTAACAATCCCACATAATAGAAGAGAGCCAAATCCTTAAAAACAGGAGTAACCGAAGCCCATAAGTTCCAAAACACTGCATGCACCAAGCAACCCCACAGAACTTTAGCTTTCTTCCCCTACCCAGCGAATCAATCTTGTAGGATAACAGCTGAAAGCAGCCTTTAGGAATAACCCAAGCAGCATTAACTTCCTGCAGAAGTAACCACAACAGCTTTAAGGAGTAGGGACAGTGAATGAACAGAGGGGCGATGCCTCTGCAAAGTGTCACAAGTATTTACTTTTCCAATGGCAACCTACCATAGAAGGGAACTCCTCCGCAGAACCATTATCCTGAATGAAGGAACAAAAAGAATGGCACGAGTATAACCCAGAGTGATCCAACTTACACCTTCTGTTGTCCCTCCTAGAGGGAACCAATCTAACGCCATCCAGGATAACCAGTAACCTAGTCACCTCATCAATCTCCCCACAGTAAATTTAGGGTTAGGTATTCTCTCCATCAGCATGTGTGTAGTAAGTCGATTCTTCTACAGCTTGCTTGTCTTGGATTTTTCTGTTATTTGGGCATCCCGATTTTTGCAGTTGGGTCTGAGCATCTGGGGTTAAATGTTTGTCCTGTAGATTTCTCTATGTTTATCATATTAAATATGGATGTAGATGCTAACATGATAAATTAGATTATTTCATGTGTTTTGTGTTCACTTTATCGGGGCTAGCGAAGCTAAGATGTATAGATATGTATATATATACGTACATGTGTATATAAATGTGTATATAATGAGGTCATATTCTGTTGCCATACAGTCTGGAAACATAAGATTCATATGTTGTCAGACTGGATTTGGACCAGACATTTAAGCAAGAATCAAGCTAATCAATGGTCTAAAATCATATTCTGGCAACAGGAGCATTATATTCCTAGACTGCCTGGCATAAGAACACGCCCGTATATTTAACATGTGTATATATCTTCCCACTTAACTGATATTTGATGGTAAAACTTTGTTGTTTTAATTGTTTTTGTCTTCTGTAGGTGCTCTGGCATTTGATGTGGAATATGCGAGGTGGCTAGAGGAGCACAACAGGCAGATAAATGAGTTGAGGGCTGCTGTTAATTCACATGCCGGTGACACTGAGCTTCGTGCCGTTATTGACAATGTCATTGCTCACTACGATGACATTTTTAGACTGAAAGGTACTGCAGCAAAAGCTGATGTTTTCCACATCTTGTCAGGAATGTGGAAAACACCAGCTGAAAGGTGTTTCATGTGGATTGGTGGCTTCCGTTCATCTGAGCTCCTTAAGGTGAAAATTAGTTTCAACTCTCCTTTGCTGTGGTTGAGTATTTGATACAGTTGTAATGCATTGTAGCAACTTTTCTCTTGATCTTCTTGGAACTTGAAAAAAAAAGGTTTGTCATTTTAGTTTTACGCGGTGTTTGCATAAATCCTTCTACTAGTGTATGAGATGTTATTTTAACATTTTGCTTCCTTGTTTTCTCCAAGTGTGATAATCTCCTGACATGAAACCATTTATATTGACATTCTGAGTTAGGGCTGTCATGCTGACATGCTCTCTCCATAATACGTTATGCATGATGGAAATAAGGGAAATGTTGGATGTATATGGGTTCAATTCTACATATTCTATGTTGTGAGTCACTTGGCTATGCCCACAAAATCGTGTCCATGGAATGAACAATACATTTATTCCTTGATTGCAAGTAATGGAAATTCTTGAGTGCTCAGGTTTGAACTTAAAAGAATGTGTCATCAATTGATGTTTTATTCTGTTAAAGAAAATGAATAATGACCTACTCAAAATTAAAATTGAATACCATGTGGGCATAATGTATTCGTTCTGTCCTATATTTTTCTAATTGTTTTAGATCCGCATTTTAAACCGTATTGGCTTTGGTGCAGCTTCTGGTGAATCAATTGGAACCATTAACTGAGCAGCAATTGGTGGGTATTTACAACTTGCAGCAGTCATCCCAGCAGGCTGAAGATGCTCTGTCACAAGGGATGGAGGCATTGCAGCAATCCCTGGCTGAAACCTTGGCCAGTGGCTCACCTGGGCCATCAGGATCATCTGGAAATGTAGCAAACTATATGGGTCAAATGGCCATGGCCATGGGAAAGCTAGGAACTCTTGAGGGTTTCCTCCGCCAGGTGAATTCCCTTGATAGTCGATTCCACTAGCTTGCTTATGCAGTGTGATCCCAGTGAATTTCGATGATTGCAAGAACTATAGATAAAAACTCAATCATGAATTTGCTGGTATTTCTGAGTGACGCATCTGGAACTTGCATGTAGATATTATGGTGCTGGAACTTGTGGGTGGAATGGAACCAAATTGTTTTTGGTTTCTATAGTTTCCTTTAAAAAAAACGCTCTTGTTTTCTTACATTACTTTATTCTTCATTTGTTTTCATCGGCTGTTCTACCTAAGTTTCATCATTACAATATCTAGTCTTTCTTTATTCTTTTTCGAACACTAGAAAACTGTTGTCCTCTGAGTCTGTAGTCTCTGTATAAAAAAAAAAACCTAGAGTTCTATTATTGAAGGCAATAACAATTTTTTGTTTCAAAAAGTTTGTTTCATGGAAGACGTGCAGTATAAATGGTTCACAAATATGGGGACTTGGCTTGAGTATAGATTGCTATGCCCGTTTGAAAATTCTTGCTTCTGTAATCTTGCCTTGGGGACTTAACTTCCCTTAAAAACATCTGAAATGCCACTAGTTATTTATGTTTCTTTCATGTGTATGCTACCAATGTCAATTTTTTTGCCGTATTTTCTGTAATCTTATTTTGGTCAATTACCAGGCTGACAATCTTCGCCAACAAACGCTGCAACAAATGCATCGTATACTGACGACCCGACAATCAGCTCGTGCACTGCTTGCAATAAATGACTATTTTTCGCGTCTTCGAGCCCTGAGTTCTCTTTGGCTTGCCAGGCCCAGAGAGTGAGGCATTAGATTCTTTATCTGAAGTTGATCTTTAGGGTCCTACTAGAGCAATTATATGGTTAGATGATAGGAGGACTTCTGCTATTCTCTGGTGTTCGATACCCTTCGCGGACCTGGTTTAGGTGCAGTGAAGTTGCATGATTGTTCATAGACTCCATCAAAGTTGTGGTTGTCACATATGGTCGTCTAGATGTTGTATTTTATGTCAAAAAACAATAGTATGAATAAATCTGATTATGCAAGTTATTTAATAGAACTGAGAGGGAATAGAATAGTGCTATTGTTGTAGGTTACAGATGTCAATTTGTATACCAAAAAATCAGATGATGCCAGAGTGAAAGGTTTGCATTTTCTTCTTTAACCGTGTATATACATATGTTGTCTCTCAATGTTATTGGCCTACGATGTTTCATTGGTTTGCCATTTTGGGTTTTACTGTATAATTTTCATTGGAATAAACTAACAGGTGGAAAATCGTCTCCTTTTACTAAATATGCGTTTGAGTCACTGTAATGAATCGCCACCTTTTACTCCTATAAGGCATATACTCTCTAGTATCAGTACCGGAGGCATGTATACTTCCTTTCTCTTTTTCTTTTATTTTTTATTTTTTACTATATACAAGTGATATTATGGTATGTGGAGGAACACGGAAGTCCGCGTTCCGGATGGATTCTCTTTGAAATTTCCATGGGGCGTGAGATTATAAATTTTAGTGGGGAAATAAGCCCAGGGGTGGGAACATCACAAGAAGATAGGCACCACCAAAATGCGTATACTGAATTAGTAAGGGTTTAACGAACTGAAAATAAAAATAACGCATAATTGGAAATGAAAGGCGCTCCATACTTTTCCCATTTCTATCTCATGGGCACACAGGATCAAAATATGAGGCTAATATGTGGTGTTGTCCCCTCTAAATATATCATAATTGTCAATTTACATCAGACTTTTTTTTCCAGGTAAATTAAGAACTTAAACTATATGAAATTGGCCAATTTGGGACTTGCCGTCAATTTTTTGAATTTCCATCTAAATTTCCATCAATATTAAAGGCAAATTCATAATTTTAGTAAAAAAACTACTCTATATTAAATAATAATGAAAAGTCAAAAACAAAAATAAATAATAAAATTACAAAATAACAATTAAAAATTAAGAAAACCCAGTCCCTCTCCCTGTACCCAACCCAACCACACGCTCCCCATCCCCAGGCCGGCCCAGTGTGCCCTTTATAGATAAATTAATAAATATATATTTTTTTATTAAATAATTAATTTTCTTAAAATTTTAAGAGTTTACAAAAGGGAATGAAGAACACTTAGTGCCAGTTTGGCATTGCTTATTTGAGGTGATAAGTGATTTTTTAAAAATTTTGGGAAGCCTTACCCGTTTGGTAAATTATGAGAAAATCACTTATTATTAAAAATTCTTTGTGAGAGAAAGCTATATGGGAAAGCGAGGTAATGAGGTCTTTCATTTTCTCGATTATGCATAAATCAATTTCAAGAGGCATTGGGTTTAATGATTATGCATGAATTATTATCTGATTATGCTGGAATTAGTACAAACAACACTTTAAACAAAAAGTTTACCAAACGCTAAACTCGCTTTCTCACAAAGAAATATGACGCGATTATTTTCACAAAGACAAAGAATGCTAAACTGGCCTTAGGCCTCATTAAAACATTGTTTGAGGAAAATCCAGTCAAACAAAACCCCAAACAATGGAAAAAAGTACCAAAACATTACTTTCAACAAAAATTAAATTTCAAGTGTCCACACTCTTCACCACCAATATCCTCCACAATTAATCATAGCAAACCAACATCATATGCATCTACAAAATAACAAAAGATCATTTAAAATTTCTTCTTATTGCAGTTTTAAAAGCAAAAGCAAAAGCAAAAGCAAAATCATAAATTATATTATTATACTTAATGTTTTCTAACGTATCCCTTTCAATGCATAATATTGAAAGAATTTTAATGAATGTGCATGGTTTCTCAGTTTCATATGTTTCTCTTGGTAACATTTGATGCTAAAATTCTGTCTCTTTAATTTCTTTTTTATGATTTCAATTTTAACATTTGATGCTAAAATAGCTATCAACTTATTTTGAATTTGAATTTTTGACTAAGATAATGATAATGAATTTTCTTCTCATTTTATGGCATATAATTTTCATTTTCATTCGTGCCATTCTCATTTTCATTTGGTGGTAAATCTACAGCTAAATTTTCAAGTGAACTATCAGTTTGTTTAAGAAAATATTTAATCAAAGATCCTTTTAGACTTTGAGCAATCTCTTATTCTTTTTTTCTTTCTTTGTATCTCGAGGTTTCCAGAAAGTTGTTTCTTAAACATGTTTAAATTTGTATCATAAACACAAGCAAAGCAATAGCAAATTAAATAAGCAATAAAAGTAGAACAAATTAAATGAACAAAGAACAATAAAACCTGAATTTTAGTTGATGTCGGTCGATGTAGTTTCAGTCTTTCACCAAGAATCAGTTTTCCCACCATCCCACTCTCTTAGAGAATCACCAAAAAAATTTTGCTTTCAAGAACTTGCTCTGTTGGTTTATTTAAAGATGGTTCTTCCTTGAGAAAAGAAGCACGTTTCTTCTTGGCCCCTCCTTTTGTGAATTCTGGCACAATATGAGATATATGAATCAAGGCACCCTGTCTAACCACCAAGAATTAGAAAGAACATCCAGTAAACTAGACTAAAAATCACTAAAACTATTTCTTTATTACATTTGTTCTTGTTTTTCTCGAACCACTTCTTGTAATGTTTGCAGTTCCTCTTCATGTGGCCATCCTTCTTGCCAAAGAAACATTTGAATTCTGTAGTAGGATTCATGCCACGCTGGTTGTTACTCTTTGAAAAATGATTCTATTTCTCCACTTCTTTGTTTGCAACACCTCCCTTATTCTCATGCTTCTTTGCAGTGACCATATTGACCACACCTCAACTCTTATGAGCTTTGGTCCTATTCTCCTCAAGAACATCAATCGAAATCAAGTCATCCATAGTCCAATCCTCTTTCAATGTGTTGTACATTGATTTCATCTACTCAGAAGGTAGAGAATCCATTTCAATATGCACTAAATAAGTCGAGTCAATAGACACTTTTAGCTTGTTCAGTTTGGCGGCAATGTCCACGAGTCCCATTAAATGCTTTCTCACATTCCCTCCCTCTTCATACTTCGTGTCGGCTAGCCTAGACATCAGGTGCTTGGTTTTAGCTTTGTCCGATTCCTTGAGCTTCCTATCAATGGATTCCATACACTCCTTTGCACTTTATTTTTCATCACGAGCAGACACTTCTTGTTTGCCACCTTCAAGCTTCATGCATCCTCTTCACTTCAATAGTGGAATTCGAAACAACCCTAGCTGGTTCATCGTGAGTGAGAGCATAATCAATCTCATTCATTCCAAGAGCAACTTCGAGATCGACTTCCATCTCTTGACGTTTGATCCAGTGAGTGTTTCAATTTGCATGAAATTGATTGAGGAAGGATTCGATCTTTGTAAGGATTTGCAAAAGAAAGCATAAGTACTTTTTAAGAAAATCGTAGTCGCGCCATTGAAGCCAGTTAGTGGCCTGGTTGATTTGTTGATCTTAGTCTCCAGGCCCATCTGCTGGATGACTGCCAATTGTAGGATGTTGGCTGCGCTGCCCTCGTCTGGGTGGATTCGGTCGACCATGACCTGAGCGATTTGAAGGCTGATGATGAAGGCGTCATTGTGTGGTAGATCAAGGTTAATTAGATCTTTCTTTTCGAAGCTGATCACAAGATCATCTTCTGCTGATGGGAGGTTGGTTGAGATTTGGGAGATAATAGTGGCTTGTTTAATCTTCCTTTTTTTTTAATGGTCAATCCGGATTCCTCGCAATCGGTCAGGATCGTGTTAATCCCTATAACCTTCCTGGGCAGCGTCGTGGTCCTCGATATGCTGAGTGACCTTCTTTGCTATAAACTCTGTGCAATGGCCTTCTCTCAAGCAAAGCAGTTATTCGTGTTGTTTCCACGCATCCTATGGAAGGCACAGTATTTTCTGGTATCCCTCTTGTCTGGGTATCCCTTCAAGGGTGAAGGTCTCTTTACCCAAGGATTTTCCTTCACTTGGGCTAAGATTTGATGTATGGGGATGGAGAACTTGGTATAGTTCTCTTTTGCCGTATCGTCTCCTTGTGGGCGCGACTTGTGTTTGTCTTTGTTCATGCTACTGAACTTGTCGCTTCTCTGACATGCTTGCTTGGTCAGTTGATCCTCCTGCTTGGTAGACATTTTCATGGCGATTCGATCGTCATCCTAGAGAGCGTAGTTTTTCACTGTCGCGAAGACTTATGCCAGTCCTGGCCGGGAGTGATAGTCGGCTCGCGGTATAAGTCGTGCTCAGTTGGAAGACCTTTCTTGAAAGTAGAGGACGCAATTTGGTCATCGCATCCTACAACGTTTGCCTTTTCTACCTTGAATATCTTAATGTAATCTCGGAGGGATTCATCGAATTTCTTGTACGGAGTTGAACAGTGGTCGTGGTTCTTCTTGATCGTTTGATAAGAAGTGTATTGCTTAGTGAATATGTAAGCTAGCTCCTTGAAGCTGCTAATCAACTCGGATGGCGGTGTGGAACCAATCTTGGGCTGCTCTTCGCAAGTTTATTGGAAACACCTTGCACATTAGAGCGTTTTTGGCCTTATAAAGAATCATAACACTCATGAAGTGCATCCGATGGCTCTCGGGATCGGAATCCCCTTTGAAGTGCGTGAAAGAAGCCGTTGAGAATCGCTTTGGGGGAGCAACTAGCTCGATTTCGACCGTGAAAGGCGTGAAGTTTGCTTGGTCTACCTCCTGCGTAGAGCATCTTTTAATTTTCGCCAATCTTTAAGTCTCGAAGCTGGTTATTCACGAGATTCTCTACGTCTTACGCTTGCATGGCTTACTAGTCACACCGGTGACCTTCTTGATTTGGGTTGTCGCTTGACCTTCTCGTTGGCTTGCAAGGACCGACCTCCTTGGTTGTCCCGCCTATGTGGCGTATTGGTGGAGTGCGCTTGCGAGAGATTCCCTTTGGCTTGTTGACTGGAATTGGTTTTTCGAGAGCGAGCAACGGAGCGCCTTTCTTCACGATCCTCATTGTGAGGGTCGTCAAGTTGAGCTTCTTGAAGGCCCAACCTTTCATGAACATTTCCTTGCGGGCCCGGGCGGTGCACGAATGTCAAGTCGCGGGCCCACCTCTCGTGCTCGTTGGTCCTTGAACTCAATCTAGATTGGGTACTTTGTCCGCTTGGAGTGTGGCTTCCGGATGCTTGCGACACGTCATCATGCTAATCATGTTCTTGTCCTCGCTCTGTCTGCCGCACCGACTCGACTCGCTTGGGACCTCTCGAATCGCCTCGGAGGCTAAGGTTTTGCAAAGAATAAAACTCTTATTAGGAAAGAGTTTATTCTTTCCCCAAATTGTAGAGATTGAGTCCATTAGGGATTTAATTGGAATCAAATCTCCTAATTTGATGATGATAATATCTCTTAATTAGGATAATATCTAAATTGATGGTATTATCTTATTAAAAAAGATAATATCCCATATTTAAGATACTATCCCTATTTTTAGTATTAATTAATTTGCCAAATAAATGGACTCAATTAATTAACCTAAGGGATATTCTTCTCATCCACGTGGCGTCTTGTGATTGGAGATGAAAATATTTTCTCCCACAGTCCATGTTGAAGATTTTAAGAAATATAACAACCTGGAAAAAGCGATAGGTCGCCAGGAAACGACTAGTTGGTTTTGGGCAGAGCCTCCTTCGAAGCCTGAAGTGGCTCTCGCGAACCTTACTACCAAATTGGGACCTGTCAGTTGGTTTGTGTTGGGGTGCAGTTTCGAAGCACCTTTTGAGTGTTTAGATGTGTCTCTTGATGCCTAAGTGTTCGAATTACATATATGTATGTTAGAAACACTTCATATACATGATTTAAACATAAACACACACTTTTACATTAAGAGATGTGTCCTCATTGAAGTGATACCTTTTGATTAAGAGGTGCAATCCAAGAGATGCATGGTTAATTTTCTGAATTTGAAGTTATACCAATTTAGAAAAGACACAAACTCCTCTATAAAATAGAGGAGGATTATTGCCAAAGAATACACATTCAATCCCATTCATTCATAAACTCTCGTCCTATTTCCAGAACGCAAAAACCATCTAAAGATTATAATATGCCGCATTTTTGAGTGTCCTTGTCAATTCTAAAGTGTGTTTGGGGATTGTCTTTGAGTGTGTAACTCATTGATAAGCAACATAGCTATATCGCTTTATTGTATCCACAAGACTTATGTGAGTATCCCTATGTACCAAAGTTGTAGGGGCAAATAAATTTTAAAAGATAGCGTTTACTTGCCTTGAAGCAACCTTTTCATATCTTTCATCTTCCATTGCCATTTCCAAAAGAGATACACATATCCAAGTGGCTCCCATGGGCCATCAGGATCATCTGGAAATGTAGCAAACCATTTGTCTCGTTTTATTAAATATTCTATTGAGTCACTATAATGAATCATCTCCTTTTACTCCTAGAAGGCACATCTTTCTAGTATCAGTACTGGGGCCATACTCTCTCTCTCTCTTATTATACAAGTGATAATGGGGATGGGGGAAGAAGATGGAAGTCTGAGCCTGCGTTCCGGAGGGATTGTTCTCTTTGAAATTTCCATGGCGTGGGTGAGAATATAATGTTATTAGGGAAATAAGGTCGGGGATGGGAACAGCACTCAAGAAGATAGGCACCACCAAAACGGTTATATTGAAAGGCACTCCATGGTTTTCCCATTTCTATATGATGGCGGATCCATTAAGGGACAAACGGGGTCGCTTGACCCCATGGACGCCAGAAAATCTCCACAGCAACTCCGATGTTGACCCCTTGAAAGGTTGGTGGCGACCCTAGGCCACCAACTGTTCGACGAAATGCTCTAAAGAGCCTCTGAGCTCCTATGCGCAGGACTCCAGCTCTCTTCTTAGATGCGTTGTATGTGTCTCTTTGGCTCCCTCAGTTCTCTTCTTAGATGGTTCGTGGGGGTTGAATATTGATGAAAGAGGGAGCAGAGGAAAGTACACGGAGAGATATATATGAGGATTTTTAATTTGGTTCTGGCTGTCTCTTATCTTTTGTTTTTTCGGAGCAAGGCAGTATAGTGCATAAAGAGCAGCAGAGCACTACACTTGCCCAGTACAATCTACAACCCTCCAAACTTGGTATGAAGTTATGTTATTTATTTTATGATGATGCTGATATGGAGGTGGAATGTACCGTTGAAATGCTTATCTGTGGAGTACTCCTAGATATTTTCACGAATAGAAAGAGATAGCGAGAGAGTTATAACGTCACTGAGGAGCTAACCTCGCCCAATCCTCTATTATTAACAAACAAACAAAAATGAAAAAAAGAAGAGTTATAACGACTAAACAAGGAAGAATGGAGGCAACACGGCAAAACAAAGGAGAGAAGACATCAAATGCACATGGTCTGAGAATGGAGAAATGCTCTAGATTTATAGGGAAGAGAGGGACTGATTTTGTTTTTGGTAGAAAATACAGTCTTCCATAAAAATTTTGCACACAGGAAAAGGGAGGTTTATGGAAATATAACTAAATGAGAGCTTTCAATTTTTTTCCATGTTTTAAAAATGCTGTCACACATTAAAGGAAAGTGAAAACAATATATGATTTTAATTTTCAAATTACATATTTTTATAGAGTAACTGTTTTTATTGTCCCAAATCCAATTATCATAAGGTTGCCTTGTATACCCCATTTGCTATTTTATTCTCACTTGGCTTCCAAATCAGTCCATCCATAAACCTACGAACCTTTAAAATAAAAGTGTTTTGGAAGATGTGTGATTTGGAATGTTAAATCCTCCAAAATCTTTTGATAATTAATTTCCTTTTTATATTGATGACAAGTGAATCGAACAATGGGTGGGTATGCCAGTTTGGCTTCCTGGGGCTGGTTGAAGCTTCATGATGGTTTGATGTGTTGGAAAATGAAAGATATGTAGGAGAGGTTATGAAATTTTGATGTTGTATTCGGCTAACAAAGTGGAAAAAATTGCAGCAGAGGGATCTTCAACAACTATTTATTTGAAGAGAGAACTTAACATCAATCCTTGATAACTCTAAAAATACATGAACTTATGCTTCAATAACCATCAGATCTGCTCAAACATTTGAATGATATACAAATGAAATCCAGTACATGAATTATAATACACTTCAACACTTGGAATTGAAATGGGATTGTTTCTCAAGAATTGATGAGGTTAGAGATGTGGAATTGCAACTTGCTATTCCAGACTTCAAGAACTCACTCTGTAGAGTCTGTATGCACATCCTCATAAAATTCTTCAGAAGAGGACTCAACCTCCTCATCAATGTGCTGAAAAGAGGGAAACAATATTAAACTCGAAAAATAATACTCATCAGCTTACACTAAAATCGAAAGTGACAAATGGTGACCAGTCTCAACACGAAATTTTGTCAACTGAAAAAAAGGAATATATATAAAACACCCTAGAGCTAAAGAGAAGGATGCATGCACTTCTAAACACAATAAGTTACACCACATTGAAAGTGTTCATCCAATGCAGTAAATATGAGAATCCTATCGGTAAAGAATGTGACCATGCTGACCAGTATTCCTATCAGTACAATTTAACATGATCATATCACTAAAAACAGAAAAGTTCCTTCAATTCCTATATATCATCAGATGGAGATGCATGCACTTCTAATATGGCATATTTTTAGTAAGATTTGCAAACATCAGTGTTTCCTTAATATAGAAGTTGGAGATGGCAACATATATATACTCACCTCTGCACTTCTCTGTGTTTCCCTGTATTCAAAAAGAAAAGAATGTGTATTATTGAGATGCAATCAGGTTTGAAAAAGAAACACTTTAATTGTTATATTATTGACTAAACACCAGTAAACATTCAGGAGCATACCTTTTTCGTGAATGTTCCCTATAGTGCTATTGAGGTCCCCATCCACTCAGACTTTCCCAACTCTGTGTGTACTTGGATTCTAGAATGTGTGTTGACAACCTTCGAAGCAAATGTTCTTAAATCTGGACATCTTTTAACCTTCAATTTCATCAAAGATGGCAACTTCAAAGTATAAGCTTCAGTAGAGAAACAAATGAGGTTTGGTAGATATTTCAGCGTCATAGAATTCAGTTGAGGGAATGTAATTTCCTGATCAGCACATTCAGTGTCTGCTTTTGCAATAACTTGTTCAATCTTCTTACAATTCCAAACTTCTAAGTCCTTTAAACTGACAAGGAGCTTGGCTACAGTTGACAAGAACAAATATCGCAAACTGCCACAGTAGGATACACTTAAGAATGTCAAGTTTCCGAAGCCTGTGATATGTTGTGAACCGCCCGTTTCCCATACGTGCATTAAACTTGGCAATTTGTATAACGACAAATCACACAACTTATTGAATGCTTCAACATTGTGGCTTTCCACAGCCTTTGATCCCTTGAGTTGGAAAACAACTTCCAGGGACTTACAAGATAGTACAGAAAGACGTTCTAGATTATCGTAATCATTTGAGTCTTGACAGAGATTTGTTGGTGCAACCTAGAAAACCAAACAACAATTGAGAAGCAACTGTATATAATTTATATAATTTCAATATGGCAATGTCATTGTCATTCTCAATTGTAGCTCGAGGGTAGAGGTTCATAGAAATAAATTAAAATGCTTACCTCTTGATTGACTGGACGTGGCAGTATTTGAACAATATTTGTTCTTGAAGTAGGTTTGGTCATTGGGCCACATGAATAAGGTGTACATCCACAAGATCCTGATGAAATACCTTCGTCTTCGTCTTCGTGATGAGCTGTTGAATCGGTCTCCAACTTTTTTATTTGTGGAATTACTAAAGCCAATGTCTTCAGTTTGTCGCATCTTTTCACAGACATAACTTTGGCGGCTGACCATAAAGAAGTAGAAGCATCAGGACAAAGACTCTCAAGACTCGGAAGCTCGTCTAGATCAAAACTATTTAGTTTGGGAAACAAAGTCATGCTCGTCTGATCCTCTTTTTCATTTTCATCTGCGGATCTGACTATAGTGTCCACTTCCCTGTAGTACGCTAATTTGAGCTTTTCAAGATTCACAAGTAGCCTGGCAATTGAATGTGGGAACACATATTGGAGATCACCACCACCTGCTATTTTTAAATATCTTAAGTTTTGGAAGCCTTGGAATCCACGCGGAATGTTCTTCCAAAGGTGTTGACATGGAGCAGCCAATGAAATCGCCAATTTTCGTAAATGAGAAAATGCTGGAACCATGTGGCCTTTCAGATCAAATAACACATCTACAATGCCATTGGCATATTCTATTTTCAGTTCTTGTAGATTTTGTAACCATAAAATGCACTTTGATGGAAATACCGCTGTTTCAAAGCTTGTAGAAGATTGATGGTCATCATATGAAGTTCCTACCACATTTTCATCCTTGGGCGTTGTTACCTGAAAAGATTCATTCATAATTATAAATATTTAAAGATGATTTTCTTTGTGGTCTGCACATGGGCCAATATCGGCTTCCAACAATGCTCAATTATTTATTTATTTATTTATTTATTGTAAAGGCAAGTAAACAGTCAAACTAAATTCAGACCCATCACTCAAAAAGGTCAAAAAATGCATTTAGGCTGTGCACTGCCTGTACTCGGTCAACTACAAGTTAATTGGTGTTTTAAATTTTATAGAAGTGAATTAAATAAGATATACTTTTAATAAAAGTTACTTTTTCCATGGACCAAATAAATAAATAAATAAATAAATAAATAAATTACGACGTGCAATTAAATTATTGTAAAATGATGCCTAGCATATTGTTTAGGCCAATTTCATGGCTTTAAAAGAAATAAGTGGTGAACTGGGCCTGAGGCTTTGTTTTGCAAATTAAGTACCTAGTATAGAAGCAAAAGTGTCCACTTGGAAATGGGTCCAAATTAGAAGGGGTTTTGCTTTCATTTTTCACGTGGGTTTAGCTTGAAAGTACATATTAGGCAGAGTATTAAACGCCCCTAACAGCTTATGTCTAAAACCCAACCAAATCCCACACAAACTTCCATCATTCCGAATTCAAGCTGGCTTTGCTTAATTTGAGCAAGGATTAATTTGCACAAACAATTAACAAAACAATTATACTAAATTCAAGCATCGAAATAATAAGTTATATATGTAACATACCTCATGCTTGGAGTATGAGTGCTTCTTGGCTTCGTAGAAACCAACGAATTCATCAGATAGATGTATGAGTGTCAAATTTGTTAATTTAGGGAAAGCTATGATGTCCGATGCCGTCTCATCTTCCCTCCGCTCCTTTGACACGATTTCTTTCATTTCGTCACATCTGGCAACATATAAGCTTTGGAGTTGAACCAAGTTGCTTGCTACTGATAGAGAAAAGGCATATTTTAAAACAGGGCAATCTTCTAATTCAAGAGATCTTAAGTTGATAAAAGAGCTCTGTGGAAGTTGGTCGTGGCATATTGCTTTTAGCTTGGGCATCAGCCTGAGTTGGATTGATTGGATGAGAGGGAAGGCTGTTTGTTGAGTCCAACTTGCTCCATTTACAAGGTATTCTATCTCAGGGCACTCCCGAATTGTTAAAACTTTTAAGTGTTGCAATCCCTCTTCGTCTAATTCATTGAGGACATACTTTAAATTCTTAATCTTTTCCAAGAATAAATCTTCACATTTCTTAAATAAGACTTGAACAATTTGAATCTCCATGAATTCCGTTGCATCACTTTCAACAATTTCCAACGTATTTTCATATGCAGACCAATTTGAATCTCCATGAATTCCGTTGGATATGTGGAATCTTATTGTTGTCTGGATTGTCAAGTTAAAGTCTTTTGGAAAGAAGTTGAAATCGGGTATATCTATGACTAAAACCTTCAAATGATTAGACAAAGACATCACCTCAACAAGGCTTGCCATCCTCTTATCTTCGCTTTCTGCTGCTGATCGTTCCCATTGCCATAAACTATTTGCCATATACAACTCTTCAAGACTAGATAAGCTCGATAAGAGACCATGTGGAATCTTCTGAAGACAACGACAATCCGTAATATCTAACAACCTTAAATGTTTAAGAAGTCCAATTTCCCTCGGCAACTCTAAGATTCTAGAGCAATTACGAAAGCTGAGGATCTCTAAATTTTCCAATCTTCCAATAACATCAGATATATCTGTTAAATAATGACAACCATTTAGGGACAAGGTTCGAAGGCTCTTCAGTACTCCTAGTGAACTTGGCAAGGCTGATATCCCACCAATGCCTAAAACCTTCAGCTCTTTCATCCCTTTACACATGATGTCCATGCTATTTTCCGAATAACGTTCATCTTCTAAGTGTAGAAGCTCAAGTTTTGGACACTCCAGACCAACTGGGATCTCATCAATATTAATTGGTATCAATGAGATTGTTGTGTAATGGTCGTACATCTTTGGCCACCCTTTCTTTTCAGCATCACATCTTATTAGAAATCTATGTGGATCTCTTGAGGCAATTTGTATGGCAACATCACGAACTATGTCATGCATCTTGGTATGGTCTTTCAATTTGCCCTCTAGCAACAAAAACCTTCTTTGAAGGTTGTCAACCAAAGTATGCACTCTATTTCTTGCTTCTTCCACTGAATCAGTGTTACTAAAATACCCTCGGCCCCACCCATATCTAACCAAATACTCAATTGGAATATCATAATCTTCAGGAAATAAACAACAAAGCAAAAGGCATGACTTCGCTTCATCACTCTCCAATCTATCATAACTCCATCGTATGCTTGAATAAACTCTGTCATTCATCGAAGGGATGCTTCCAGGAGCTGAACTTTGTAGCTGTTTGAGGGCATCAACCCATTCATGCTTCCGTTTATTTTCTAGTGCTTTCGCAACAGTGACAATAGCAATAGGTAAACCGGCACACTCACTCGTGACTTGTTTCGCCAAATCAGGATAGTCCAAGGGTTTACCTACCATTTCACGGAAGAGTTCCCATGATTCCTCTAGTGTTAAAACTGGGATTGTAAAAATTTCTTGACTTCCCATTGCTTGGCACGCATCCTTGTTTCGTGAGGTCAACAAAACTTTGCACCCTTTATGATCAGTATGTCCATAAGGAAGTCCAATAGCCTCAAAATCGAGCTCTGTCCACACATCATCTAATACAATCAGGATCCCATCTATTTTCATGAGTCTTCCGTAGAGCCTTCGCGCTCTTCCACTTTCGGTATCCTCCTTGTCATATGTAAACCCCAGCTGCTCTGCAATTTCTGATTGAATCTTCCGAATGCTTGGGCTTTGGGACACAACTGCCATCACAATATTATCGAATACTTTCAAATCTGCCAATCTTTTGATGATTTCTTTCACCGTTGTGGTTTTACCCACACCCCCCATACCACAAATCCCAATCATGTTAACTTCTTCATTCTTCAGAACCTCTATCACCCTATTCACACATGTCATTCTGGATTTAAAATCCTTAAAACCTTCTTTGAATGCTGACCATATCATCGGTGGAGGTGCAGGATGGGCAACATTATTGAATGTTCCTTCTTTTTGGAGATGAAGAACATCTTGTGTAATCTTAGTGGCTTTCCTACTCATGTTCCACCGGTACAAGCATCGCCTTTTCATGTTGACTTCTTCCTCAAAATCTAACACTTTCTCAATTAACTTGTTAACACTTGTTAGCCAACTTTGAACATCAGAGTTGATAACTTCACCATTCCTTTTGGCAGCTTTAACCAATTCTTGCAGCCCATCTTTCATCTCAAAAAGCTTTTTAAGTTGATCCTTTAGATCTTTCATGTTGGTATCATAGTAAATCAAATAGCCAAATTCTCTGCCTATTGGTGTCACCAAGGACTCTGCAATTTTGGACGCAAATGAAATAACAATATCCATTTCCTTGTGAGATCAAAGACACGTAGATGAAATGCTTATCTCTGTATCTTGTCTCCCAATCTGTACAAAATCCAATGAAAAATAGATCAATATAAAAATAGGGTTGGCTGTTTTTGTTGCATATATTTTATATTTATCAATGAAATTACCATCATCAACGAAATTTTTATTGCCTTAAATGTGACATCTTTTGTACTTTAAAAAAAAAGAAGGAAAAGCCATCTGACAATTAAACCTTTCAGAAGATTATGTTTTCTTTAAAGGGATTAAAGTTTTGATTATGTGAAAATTAAATTCATAGGTTGATTATAGATAGTACTTCTATTAAAATTTTATTTTATTTGACTACGCCCTTTTTTTTCTATAGAGGACTCATCGGCCAAAAAGGCTAAGCTTAGCTATATTAAAAAAGAGTTTACGGTGAGACTGCTTGCAGTGTAGCCTCACTCAAATTTTTTTTCCCCTCTCACCTCACCTCACTCACACGACACACGACTCTCTCACTCACTCTGTCTTCTTTCTTTCTTCCTCTTCTAAACCTAACTCTCACGTCGTCTCTCTCTCTCTCTCCCGACGTCACCGATCTCAGTCACCAGCTTTTCTTCACCGATCTTAGTCGCCAGCTTTTCTTCACCGATCTTAGTCGCCAGCTTCTTCTTCGATCTCTCTCCCGACCCCAGATTCTTCTTCATCGATCTCTCTCTCGCCTGGTATCGTCGGGGCTCGCTCTCTCTCACCTCTGTAAGTCCTCTTAGTCACCTCTGTAAGTGTATTAGAGTCGAAAGACTCATTCTCCATCTCCAAACCTAACCAAACATCATCCAATTTCATTTTCCCCAATTTAGTATATTATTAGGGTTTCGAAATTTTGGTATTCTGTTGAAATTAAAGAAAATTTTTCTCAATTTTGCAGTCTGTGGGTTTCGATTAATAGGCAAAATTGAAGGTATAAATATTTATCTGTCTCAATCTCTGTGTGTTGCTCGCTTCATCTCTGTGTTGTTGTGCTTAGTCTCTGTGGTTTTGAATTAATCTATGGGTTTTGAATTAATCTCTGTGTTGCTTGCTTAATCTCTGGGTTTTTAATGTCTGCGTGTCAATTATGAGAGCTCTGGGTATTTCAATGAGGTACGATACCCCTATTTTTGATCTGTTGATTAACCATATTTGTTTCTGGTTTTTATTTATGTTCTTGTGTCTTATTTGAATAATGATTTCTTGATGGCGGAACTGTGTTAATTTTGTTATGCAAGTTTCGACTGTGTTAATTTTATTGATGGTGGAACTGTGTTAATCTATGGAAGGTTTTGAAATTTTGGCTTCAATGGAGGTAAATATTTGTTGCTAACCTTATTTTTGTTTTGTTTTGAGTGTGTTTAATATGTTACTTTCTGCTGCTAGCCTTGAATCTGTTTCTGATTATTTAGTTTAATTTCTGATTTCTGATTTCTCGTTATTTAGTTTAATTTCTGATTTCTGATTTCTCGTTATTTAGTTTAATTTCTGATTTTTAACTGTGTATTTTAGTTTCGATTGTTAGCCTTGATTCTGTTTCAATTTATTTAATTGAGTTGTCTTGAATCTGTTTTTTTGGCATGAATCTGCTTAACACGTTGATTAAATACATTCATTGTTTTATTTGTTTTCTCCATTTTTTTTTCCTTCTGTAGCATATCTGTGCAAGTATGAAACTTCATCGTACGAATGCTAATATCTGTTTTATATAATTTTAGAACAGAGCTTATATAGTTTGGTTTGCTTTTCTCTTTTTGGAACAGAGCTTATAAGATGTTTTGAATATATGTGTTTTGATGTGTGTATTTGAGTTGACTGAGGTGTTATAACTTGTTTTGATATATGTACCGATACAGATTCAGCCACACGAATTAAGCCTGCAAAATTCTTCATTCTGAAGGCATCAATTAAGCCTGAGGATTTGGGATGGATGTACAATATACCAGGTAGTACAATAGTGCAATGACTGCGAAACAAATTTACAAAATGTATAAGATCCTCAGTACTATGCTAGATCAGTTTGTGTTGGAAGAATAACAAATTTGTTTCAAGCTATCTCATTATTTATTAAGACACTGAAAAAAAACAACTAATTTGATAGTTAGATGATGCTTGTGATTGCGATTTAGTTTAGAAACTTGAAAAAAAGTAGGAACTTTCAACTTTGTTGATCTGTGTTTAAATATGTTTTTCTTTTATCTTATTTTAATTATGATTTGTTGATGGTTGGAACTTTCAACTTTGTGTTAATTAATACAGTGTTATGTGTAGGTTGCTTTGTTAAGGCCGTTGGAAGAATGGATGCAGTAGCTGTTTTGGAAGGTTTTATTATCTTTATGTTTATTCTTGTTATGGGTTGTAATAAGTTATAAGTATAATTTTGTTTTCTTGCTTTGTTTGTGTTTTTTTTTGTTATGGTTTGTAAGTCTAAGTCGTTCTATTTCCTTCCTTGGTTGATGATTGCATGAATTTGTGATTGATTTAGTTTAGTTTATGATTGATTGTGTGATTCGGTAGAAAAAATTGAACGAGTAGAAGCATGTGGTATCAAGTGTAATATATGGGCCTGTTAATACTGATTAGGTTTGAAAGAGTAGAAAAAATTCATTTGGTCCTGTTATACTGATTAGGTTTTGGCAATTGGACAAAAAAAAACAGATTTTGGCCAAAAAAAGTGATTTGGGCTTTAAAAAACTAGTATTGGGCTCAAGCCCTGAACGAACAAAAAAACCAGACTTGAATCGGACTTATTGGGTTGACCCGTTTACAGTTTTGATTTTGGACCCGACTCGACTTGAGAACCAGTGTCTTGCTTGGTTCGGCTGATGGGTCACTCAAATTTAGACCCAACCTGAACTGTGCCAAGGCCTATGTTTGACTGTTGTTTGGAAGAAGAAAAGTTTGTTTGAAATTTGGGAAATCTTTTGACAAGGTTTTTGGTGGAACTAAACAAGTTGAATAGTGTCATTCTTAGGGCAGTGGACCAAAGAGGAAGTTGGATTTGAATTTTTGAAGCAACACAATCAAAATTCGTTTTAAGGAAAGTTGATTCAAGAAAATCGTGAGGGAATTGTTGGAGGTGAGATGAATTCCTTAGAAGGAGATACTTCTGAGTATGTTGATTCTTTTAGTTTACAGACTGACATGAACAAGAGCTTATTTGAGCAAAATTTTCACCAACATGCCGATACTAATTAATCATTATTTGTTTTTATATTGGAGAGTGGCCATGAGTGTATCATTATTTGTTTTTATATTGGAGTGGCCATGAGTCTACGACTTCATACTGTCAGTGTCATGCATGCATCATGCATGGATTTCTAAATTTAGAGATGAATTATAGCATGGGTGCTATGGTGTTGGCATAAGGGAACCCTAACGGCCCATATGGTTCAAGTTTTGGGAGCTTGGGAATCGATTTGAAGTTGCATTTTAATGTTTGGTAAGTGCAATTTTGAGAATGCAATTATGGACTCATGGATTTAGACTTTCCATGTAGGGGGGAAGTTCATACCCTTTGGCTGAACTTGGGAAAACATTTAATGCAAAATTTTGGGACTAATCAACCCCTCCTATAATTTGCAAATACCACTCTTTACCCTAAAAAAAAATCTTCATATTTATTTTCTTAAATTGTTTACTTTGTTTTAATCTCTACATACGTTTTTTTCTTTTCTTAAATCATGATGATCTTTTGAATTTAGATCAGGAATCTTGATATGGAATTTTAGATAATGGATGATGCTACAATTGGCTTAAACAGGAAGTTCAACGTTTTTATATATGATTGTAATCTTTTTCTTTTGTGATTTTGTTTTCATGGGTGTGCTTTCTTTGTGGGCTCTTTTGACTTGTTGCTGGCTGTATATGAATTGCACATATACAAGAGGTTGGGGATGCTCTTTTGACTTGTTGCTTGCTTTATATGAATTGCACATATACAAGAGTTAGGCAATTCAATGTTCATGATATATATATGATGCAAGGCAAATGAATCTTTTATCAATGTTTGTTAATGTTTGTTTTTTGGGTCATCGGAGGTTTTGCTGCTAAGGTTTCTTTGGATTTAATCTTTATTTTTTTCTTCCAGGTATTGTAAGAGAAAAAATTTGTTTAAAGTATTAATAATTTTTACTAAAAATTTCAAGGGTATTGTTGGAAAACTGAACATTTTGTCATTCCTAATACTACACCTTATTTCAGTTTTTTCACATGAAATGCTTAGGTACAAAGACAATGAAAAATATATATTTCACGAGATCGATATACTATTTGCATCTATGTGCATATATCAAATTATCTCATTTGTGTGTTTTTTTCAATGGATCAAAGTAAAACCAACAACCATATTGTGCACAGAACTAAACGATGAAGGACGTAATCTTTTCCATATCACATAGATAATATCTTTGATGAGCATGGTTTGGAACCTACAACATATTAGAAACTGTACCAGTCATTTTAATTGTGTGGACATAAAGAATCAATGTTTATATATGTTTTCTCTAGTTTTTATAATATAGGATCTGACTTAAACTAATTAATTTAATCTTGATCTTTCACTAAAGTTAATTAATCTCAGCCATTTGTCTAATTAAATTTTGTGTGCTTGTGCATTTGAAGGACATTAAACGATTGCCTCGGATTTAATTAATCCTAAACTTTTCTTTTGGTACATAATTAATCGTAACCATTTTTTAATTTCATAATCTTATATGCATAGATGAATCATAGGGATTTTCAGTTACCCTATAAATTATATTTTTATTAAGGGTTCATAACAGATTAACTACTCATGCATATATAACATCATGCACATTCTATATATAAACGAACCCTAAAAAATTACGAACTTTCCAGTGGAAAATAATAGAAGTTAATGTAGGGTAATGATTTCTCCACTCCCATTTTGATCACTTACACTCCTTTTTTAGTTATAAAATCGAGTGTAAGTGGACAAATTTGAAGTGGGAGAATCACCCACCTTAATGTATACCAGTCCTTAGCATTCCACCCAGAGAAATCTACCACTTTCGCCAACAGAGATCTCCACTCTTGCACCTTCGTTTTATCATCCGAACTTGAACTCCCCGTTTGTTTTCGTACATGAGATGGATCTGTTGTGCAAAAGCATCAACCAACTGTGAGTGAAAAATAAACAACAACTGATAAGAGATAAAAGGAACAAAACAGAAACAAGAAGAATACCAAGATTTATACTGATTTGGCAATGCGTACATCCAATTTAGAGACGACGGAATATTCCACTATAATCAATAAGAACATACAATAATGTTTATCATTCAATTTCCCAAAGACCCAAATAACCCAAGCTCAAACATTTACAATAGGAAGAGAAAACCGATATTACAAAGCAAAAACAATTTGAGAGAATTTTCTTCTCTGTGGCCGAATGGCTTCTTGCTGTTTTCTCTCCCACTGATTCTTCTGCACTTCACATCTGCTATCTCGTATATAGCTCAACAATATTGCTCACTCGTGTAGTCCAAGAGGCAAAAGCCATATATTGATGATGAGAGTGTTGCCACTCAACTTTGCTTTCCAACTTGTCTGCCAATCAACCTTGTCTGCCAATCAACTTTGCTTTCCATCCTTATCTGCCACTCAACTTTGCTTTCCATCCTTATCTGCCAATCAACTTTGCCAGACATCTTGTTAGTGCTCCAATATTAGCAATACAATAAGGCAACTACAGATTATGCAAATAAACAAAGACATCGAAAGCAAACATGCACGTGGGTACAATTTGTGCCAATATGTCAACAATCTCCACCTATTGGCTCAAAATGTACCAATCTTTTGTGATAATATTCCCAATGGTTGTCTTCTAATCCCCCACGGGACAATCAATAAATTTTACAAATTCAAATCAAGTTTAAGCCATGCTTAAACTTGAGCAACGAATTGGCTTCGTCAACTTATCTGCAGGATTGTCGGCGGTCCCAATCTTCTCAAGAAGAATATCTACCTCGTCAATAATCTTACGAACAAAATGGAACCTTAAGTCAATATGTTTCGTACGTGCATGATGAACTTGATTCTTTGCTAAATAAATCGCACTCTGGCTATCGTAATGAACATCTTGTTGAACCCATAAGTCATCAAGCAACCCCTGAAGCCAGATGACTTTCTTTATAGCTTTTGTTACCGCCATGTATTCTGCCTCAGTAGTCAATAAAGCAACTGTAGATTGCAAAATCGACCTCCAACTCACTAGATCTCCAGCAAAAGTGAATACAAAACTTGTAGTGGATCTACACTTGTCCAAATCACCGACGTAATAAGAATCCACATATCCAACAACACATTGACCAGTAACTTTATCCTGCTGAAATAATAAACCAACATCCACAGTACCAAGAATATACCGTAGAATCCATTTCACAACTTGCCAACGCCCTTTTCCTGGATTATGCATATATCTACTGACAATACTAATAGCTTGTGAAATATCAGGCCTAATACACACCATAGCATACATCAAATTACCAACAACACTTGCATATGGAATTTGAGCCAAACCTCTATTTCTTGAACATTTTGATGGGCCTCATTGATCCTTGTAACCATCCACACCACAACCCGCTTAGCATGTCCCATGCATGTATGTGGTTTGGACCCACTTAAACTTGTTAGGTGGTTTAGCATAGGATAATGTACTATTTTCTTGGCATGACATGTACACTATTTCTATATTTATTTAATAAAATAATTCCTAAAATACAGTTTGGATTAAAGCATGACCAAGATTATATGTTATATTGGGCTTTAAACATTTTTGGGCTTCTCATGACCTTTTGGGCCTCAACATTAGCCCCCTTGATTATTGGGGCCATGAAAGAGCATTGAATGGTCCAAATAATCAATTTTCAGCCCAAAATAAGTGGAAGTGGCATGGCATGGGTGGTTCTTCAATATGCATCATCATAATGGTATTTCGGTAGCCTTCAATATGCTCCAAATGTCCATGCTTGCTTGATTACAGTTGACAAAAAATGTAATTGCTCGGTGTTTAGTAACACGTGCTTTACTTGATTTATTGTTTACAGAGTTGGATTTTGCATGTTATGATTTGTTTGCTCGCAAGAAACTAAAATTGTGAGAACTTGAGATGGCATGACATGGTTTGGCATGGGTTTAGGTAGTAACTCAAGGATGACCAGTTAAGAGTCTCTGAAATTACAGCCAGGTCTTTCCGGGAAGGTTGGAGTGGTCACAATGGTCCCGTTTAAAATCCAATCCTTCTTAGACACCGAGGGTATCGCCTTGAAGAACTTTCCTAGACACTGTAATTTGGGAGGTCACTCACTGGAGTTACCAAGAGTTGGCTTATTTTGTGGCATGACAGGGAAGAAAATGCTTGGTTTGATCTGTTATGTAGCTCAAAATAGCTTGGCTTGCATGGTTTGTACGAGTTGCATTGACTTGTATGCTTGATATTGGCTTGCACCCTTAGTATTGAAATGTATGCTTGACATTGGCTTGTGTACTTGCCATTTACTTGTACGCTTCGATTTGGCTTGTATGCTTGGCATTGGTTTAGATGCTTGGAATTGGAGTATGTGTTTGGTATCGGCTTGAATGCTTGGTATTGGCGTGTACGCTTGGTATTTGGCTTATATGCTTGATATTGGCTTGTAAGCTTAGTATTGGCTTGTATGCTTGGTATTGGCTCAGATGCTTGGTATGGGCTCGGATGCTTGGTATTGACTTGGATGCTTGGTATTGGTGTGCATGCTTGGTATTTGGCTTGTATGCTTTATATTGGCTTGTAAGCTTAGTATTGGCTTGTAAGCTTAGTATTGGCGTGTCCACTTGGCTTTGACTTGTATGCTTGGTATTGGCTTGTATGCTTTTGTATGCTTGGTATGTTGTGCTTGTGATATCTTTTGAAAATGATATTAATCCTTTCAATACAAAACTCTTGCAGCATGGCCAGTCATTGCATGGTGTGGCTTGGTATTTTGCTTGTGCATGGTGCTTACTAATAGTTTGGAAGGTTTTGAGATATTGATTGGGACAAATGCTGGAAGGTTTTCGGCTGCTCGGGTATTGCTATTGTGTGTATGCTTTAGGTACCAGATGCTTTCTCTTTTTTTTTTTGGGCGAGAGCTTGGGCTTTTCATGTTTGCAGTGCGTATGTGTTTAGGTTACGGGAGCTTGAGTCCTTGGAAAAATAGGAGGACATAATGAGAAATGAAGTGGTTTCTTTGGTGATTTTAGATTTGGACATTGCAGTTAATAGCCAAACTGAAATTTGGAGGATGATGTCTGCACATGACAGGACCGGCCCCGAATTCCTCGGAATTCGGGACCGACTCTGTGGTTTTACTGACATTTGACAGAAGTTGGGCCCCCAACTAATTTAGAACGTGTTCTTTTTATGATAACTAAGAAAAGAGGGCCGAGACTTCTGCCGAAAATTTGGTAAAGTCTCCCTTGAAAAACGGACTTTTGCAAATTAATTTCACCTGCAAAACAACATTTATGGCGCGTTTACTAATCCGTAATCAAATTGAGAGGAATTGAATTGAGGACGAATTGAAATGAGGCGGAATCAGAATCAGATTCCTGTTGAAGTTGTTTACTAAAACTATCTGGAATTGGAATAAAATTCCATAAAACTGTTTACTAATTCAACAGAATCGGAATATAAATCAGTATGATTACTAAAATGCCCTTGTCTCAAATCAAATATTTTATATACTTTTTTTAATAAAATTTGATATAGTATATAATAGTAAGAAAAAATTAAATTGCTTTTTTATTTCATAGACACACAAAAATAATTTTGTTTATTTTTATTTTAATAAATTTAAGTATTTCAATTAAGTATTTTTTTATTAATAAATGTAAGTATTTCTACTAAGTATTTTTTATTTGTTTATAAATGTAAGTATTTCTATTAGTTAATCTATAACACTAAAAATGATTTTGTTTTTATTTCTAGGGTTAAGGATAATCTTGGAAATAATGAAAGTAAGTGAGGGCATAAGGGGAAAAAAATTAGCATTCCGATTACTCCCTAAACCCGGAATCCAAATACCTCATCAATGTAGGGAATCCAAATCACCCAAATCTTGGATTTGAATTCCATTTTATGTGGGCCCCACACACTTTTGATTCCTCTCGATTTTAGTAAACACGGGTATAATCCGAAGCATATATATATATATATTAAGATTTAGTTAAAGTAATAATCGAAGCATGTGATAATGTGTTTTTAGCAGTGTGCAATTGAGTAAATAATCCACCGAGGAAGCTTGATTGAAAGATGAGATAATGTAACTTTATTGAGTAAATAATTGCACGTTTCATATAAATAATATAATACATAGCCAAGGTGGTAGAATAGCATGTGTTAGTCAAAAAGGTCTTTGCATTAGCATGTATTAGTACAAAAAGTGGTGCTCGCATGTTCGCTATGTAGCTCACGTACCTAACATAATATTGATATAATAAACTATATAATAATGCAACTAGAGTGCAATGATGGAAATGCCATAAAGCACCAAGCATCATAAGAGACAACTATAATAATAGATAAGAGGGTCATAGAGGGCTTATCTCTTCCGACGATTTGCAACCCTCCTTGGTGGGTTTTTCTCAGGAATGATGCTGCGAGGCCTGCAAAGAATTGCCAGAAGCGTATGCTGTGCTTGAGGCTTACTCATGTAGCCGATGGGCATGAGGTGTCATAGAGGACCGACATATCCGAGCCCCCTGGTCTATTTTATGTGAATTGCAGCACCACTCATCATGCCAATATCATAGCCCAGCAAGATTGAAGTTGTAGAAGCTAGTTATTTTGCCGGTCGACGATGGCAACGGAGCATGAACTGAGAAAAGTCGAAGATATATATCAACACTATTTCATAGTATTATATATCAACACTATAATAGCAGCTTTCGTAATGGGATGATAGCTTTAGCATATAAAATAAGGGGAATACTAGCAACCTTCTCTCTAACCTTATCTTTTGGACTTTCTCCCTTCTCCTCATGACACGTGTCAATTTATACACTTAAAACAATGTCATTGTTACATTAGACAACCTTTATGTCAAAATCTCCATTTTTTTAAGTGTGAAAAATGACACGTGTCATGAGGAGAAGGGAGAAGGTCCAAAAAGAAGGTTAGAGCGAAGGTTGCTAGCATTCCTCATAAAATAAAGTCATTCTTTATTGCATAGATAGAGTAACACAAGCATCATTAGCATGTGTTAGTTCGGAGGGTGGTGTTAGTTTAGAGAAATGGATATAATATAATAATGCAAGTATTAAGTATAATAATGGAAGTGAAACAATAAATAATAAGGAAATGATGCATAATAATGACTTGGTTGGGGGAACCAAGTGCACGTTCTTCTCTTATTGAAAATCTAAACTCGGCACTGTTCAATAAAGAAAAAGATTTTTTTTTTTGAAATAATATTAATCAATTAAGATAGTAGTATATATATATAGTTATTCTCTTATCCGGATGTATTAACATGCGGAACGTACTGATGCCATTGTAAACATGCATGAAAGCAGGGCGGAGTAGTACAAAATACATGGCGTCCGCACGATAATAACGTCCGAATATCCGCATAAGAGAATTTCTGTATATTATATATATATATTTATATATTACGTTGAGATCAGTGAGATAAGATGAAAATTCTTATCCATTCGAGAGATATGGGGGCTGAGTAACGAGTTCAGATCCTCTGTTCATGTTTTTGTGTGTCCTTCTATATTCATGCCTTAATTTTTTGACACATGGAATTCTACTTAATCATACTTTAACAAAGTTAATGTTTTTATCTTTTAATACAAATAAAATAATAAAATAATACCAAATGTCATAAAATTAAGACATAGACATAGAAGAACACACAAAAACATAAACAGAGGATATGAACTCTTGAGTAACTTTATGGCTAAAGAATTGCTGGCTGTGCAGTGGCTCTTTAGCTCATTTTTGTTTATTATTCATATATGTCTTGCTGACAGAGAGGAAGAGACCACGGATATATAGGTTGCTTTTTGTAGGCATGCGTGAGTCTAGTAGGCGATCTGTTGCTTGCCCATCATTAGGTTCGGTAGGAAAAAAAAAACCAATTGAGGAGAGATAAACACTACAAGAAAAATGGTCAGTAGTGACTAATTTCCTTGTGACCACATGAATAATGGTCACAAATATAGTAAATTTAATGACCAATAGTACTACATGGTCAGTAATTTGATTGAGACATATTTTTTATTTTTTAATGACTAAATTTTCTGACCAGGATTTAAATTAGTCACTAAAAACAACTTAAATAATAAAGTTAGTGACCAACACATGCCAAGCTAGCCTTTACTTATGTTATTTAATACATTAGTGACCAATTAACTTTTTTTAAACTTTATTTTTTGTTTTCAAAACAAAAGTGTTCTGAGCGAGAAGAGCGGAAGCATAAAAAAGAAAGAAAAAAAGACAAGCGAGCTCAGAGCGAGACCAGAGAGAGTGATACCGTCTTCTTCGACGAGCGAGACCAGCGATGCCGTCTTCTTCGACGAGCGAGCTCATAGCTAGACCAGCGAGACCAGAGAGAGCGATACCGTCTTCTTCGACGAGTGAGCGTCCTCTTCGTCTCTGTGGTTTCGATTTCTAAGTTTTCTCCCAACATCATGTGAGCCTTCTATTTCTCTTTGGTTTCAATGTTAGTTTTGATTTCATTTGAGTTTGGTTTAAGTACGATTGTGACTCTGAGTCTGATTCTCTATTCCCTAATTCCCTAATTCTCTAGGTTTGATTTGATAAATAAAGGCTTTAAGCAAGATTTTGTGTCCTTAAATAAGCTAGGTTTTCTTTTGGTACTCAGGCGGAGCTTGATTTTAGGTTCAATTTTGATTTCAATTATGATTATTGCATTTTTTTTATCTACTGCTTGTTGTGAATTTCAGTTTGCAGTGGACATGTTCTGATATAAACAATGCATGTCCTGATTGGACTGTTATATATTGTGTTGAATTTCATTATTAAATTTTGCAGTTGCCATTGCTGACTTTAGTAGTTTTATGATGGGGGTGGAGAGCCTATGCTGAATTGCAGTCCTTGTCCTCTAAATTTAATGTGAATCTCCCAAAATAGAATTATTTCCACAGTGCAATTTATATGTTGTTGATGAATGGACAATTCGTAGAAATAGTATTTTTCACGGTTTGCAACATGTTTTATACTTTTGGCACTATGGAAACATTCTTGCTATCAATAGCAATCGTGTTACAAATGAAGGACTGCCTTGAAGTGAATTGACAAAATTATGTTTTTGTACAAGCATATCTGAGCGTATGAGGACACTTTCTTCCCCCCTTTTCCCCTTTTACAGGAGGTACATGGTTGTTTTATACATTTGCAGAACATGAGTTATTATGCTTGGATGTATCTATTATAATGGCTACAATCATTCAATTATGTACAATTGCTGCCTCTAGAATAGAAGGGTAGCTTGTACTCATCCTTTTAATGTTGAACTAAGGTTTGAGTTACATAATTCCTGCAGGTTCTTTCCTGAGAAGGCTACAACTTTACTTTATCAACTGATATTCTGAATGAACTTCTTGAGGTTAGTTCTATTATAGTTCTCCAACTTACCTTTAGAGGGACTAATGGTTCCGTTTATTGATTAACCTATCTGAAGAACTTGTGTCTGGGCCAGGATACTGAGGAACCCGTCTGTGATAAAAAACCATATTCATTTAAATAGAAGTTTCACAATTCCCAAAAGTGAAAATGACTGGCATAGTTGGACGATCTGTTTCCTTAAAAAAAAGTTGAAATCAGTAACCAAACATCCTGAATTTTTGTTGTGGTGTGATTTTCCTAGGCAAAGCTAATTGCTTCCTTTTATATGTTAAATGCAGGAGTTGAAGATTAAGCCTTGCCCCATGGTCTTTGCTTCTTCTTCTGGTGGTCCAAAAGCCTGTATGTTCAAAGTTCTTCAGGTAAACCCTTTTTTGTATTGGATGTTCCATATTTTATTAATATTTTCTATATTAAAAATGATATCTCTGGTTCATGTAAAGTAGTAGATCGAATTGATTGTGGAGATGTATTGACTGCATTTTTCTTTTGTGCAGATAATTGAGGGAACTTGTGAAGCAAAACTGAATCTGGTATACATTTTTTTTTTTGCATTACATTAATGATAATTTAACTTATAATTGAGATTCTCATTGTTTATCTGTCAATAGATTTTAGGTAATTGTTTATGATGTTTTTATGTTAGGGGCTATATAGTGTGTTCCAGTTTGACCAGTTATACTTTTGAAAGGTATGCACATTTCTATTATTCGTAATCTTTTTATTTTCATTTTTGGGTGTGAAGGATGATTGTCGACTGGTTAGGGACTGTATTTCTGGCTATATCTATGATTCCAGTCCTGTGGACTTTACTGGTGATTTGGGTACTAAATTTGTTCTTCACCCGACCGTCCTGAAAATATCACATCCACCAAATTTCTGCTACCTATTCTCAATCTGGCCAAGATCAATATGTGCTTTGTTCTGCTGTTTGTTAAAATGGTTTAACAGTATGTCCGTTTATGTTTAAGTTTCTATTTCAGTTTCAGTTTCTTTTTCTAGCAAATAAGAGCAGATGAGGCAACTAAAAGGGTTGATGTTGCAGAGAAACAATGTATGCTTCTAGCAAATGAGGCAACTAAAAAGATTGTTGGAGCAGTTACCGTTGACTGCATCATCAATGAGGTCTGATCCATTATTGTTAAGATTGTTTATGTTTAATGGTCATCTCTTTCTATTTGTTAAGATGCTGATCCATTATTCTTTGTTTGATGCAGGTCTGATGTATAAATTTCTAGTATATCAGAGGATAGAGGACAGAAGACAATCTACTAGTGATGAATCTTATGTTATTTGTTTTTGGGAATCAATTGACATTTAGGTTGAACTTAAATATGTAGCATTTTTTTTTTGAGACATCTTGTGAATTTTTTGGAAGAATGTTAGATATATGAATTGCTTTTGAATGCAATGAATTATTTGATGTCATAAATTTTATCTGCAGCATTGTTTAAAAGAAATTAACTGTGATTTCATATTGTAATACAATAAATAAAGAACATGGAGAGGTAAACCTAATTAGTTACCAATTTTTTGAAACACATTAGTGACCAAGCAAGTAGGTTGCTAATGTGGGCACGTGACCTAGTTTTAGTGACCAAAAATCCATGTTTTGGTGACCAAATTGTAAGCCCTTTAGTGACCAAAGTTGTGGTCACTAAATAGAATTTGTAACGAGCTTCTAGTGACCATCCAGTGACCACCAATATTTGGACATTGATTGCATTCAGTGACCAAAAGGGTAGTTTCTGTGACCAAGTCGGTGGCCACTAATACCTATTTTTCTTGTAGTGAAACCCCCAACACCCCCCACCCACCCACCCTTTTTTTTTCTTTCTTTCTTTTGTGAGTTTTAAACAATAATAAATAAAAAAACTGAAATATGCTATTCACATGTGGAATAGTTGGGAGGACTGCACGCCATGTCCCTACAAAACAAGAAAGGGTTAATGACCTAAATGATCCCTCAACTATTGCACCAGTGTCATTTTGGTCCACCAACTAAAATTTTCATTTGAAACGTTCTTAAACTTTTATTTTGTACCAACATGGTCCATCCGTCAAAGTCTGTGTATTATTTCGTGAAATCGAGGGACAAAACTGTATTTTTCGGTGAGTATCCTCCTCTAAAATGGTTATTGATCCTAATGGTCCCCCAACTATTGCTCCACTATCATTTTGGTCCACCAACTAAATTTTTCATTTGAACCGTTCTTCAACTCTTTTTTTTTGTGTCAAGATGGTCCTACTGTTAAAGTCTGTCAATTTTATTGTTCAATTGAGGAGTAAAAATGTCTCTATGAATTAAAATAGTAATATATAATTAAAAATTAAAGGAAACTATTAGAAAACTTAGAAAATTTTAAAAAATTGAATCTCACCAGCCACATGCCTTTTTTTTTTCGTGAGACTGACCTAACAATTAATAATAAAAAATTATCTATTGTTTAAATAAATTAAAATCACATAAATATAAAAATAAAATAACAAATTTTTTAAAAGAGTAAACAATAATTAAAAATTAAAGGAAACTATTATAGGAACTTGTACCTAATTTTAAAATTGAAAAAATTGAATCTCACCACCAACATGGCTTTTTTTTGCTGACATGGACTTAAAAAGTGATAATTTTTTTTCTCTATTGTTTAAATTAATTAAAAAAAATTAAAATGAGAGAAATACAAAAATAAATAACAATAAAATTGATGGACTTTGATGGTAGGACCATCTTGATACAAAAAAAAAAAGAGTTGCAGGACGGTTCAAATGAAAATTTTAGTTAGTGGACTAAAATGATAATGGAGCAATAGTTGGGGGACCATTAGGATCAATAACCCTTTTAGAGGAGAATATTCACCTAAAAATACGGTTTTGTCCCTCGATTTCACGGAATAATACACAAACTTTGACGGATGGACCATGTTGGTACAAAATAAAAAGTTTAAGGACATTTCAAATGAAAAATTTAGTTCGTGGACCAAAATGATATTGGAGCAATAGTTGGGGGACCATTTAGGTCATTAACCCAACAAGAAAAGAGTTAAACAATCAACACATATTGAGTCACTCTTCCTTTTTTTTTTTTTTTTGGTGAAGGAGTCCCTCTTCCTTTCTCCACACATAAAGCACTCCATCTCTTCATCCCTGAGGCCAAAACATATGCAAAGTTTTTGACTTCAAATCTGTAGCAAGACTATATAATCAAATCATAAAATTTCTAATTTGCAATTTCAACGAAAAGACTTCTGCTAAGCTTAACTGTTTTAACACAAAAAATGCGATTAAATTTCTTAACCATGTTAACGGAAATAATCATTCAACACTATTAATAACTTTATTGCCAAAACAATTATAGGAATTGAAAACAAGTGTGACCTTTAGGCAAAATTTGGACAATGAATTTCAATAAATAAAAATGATATTTATTTTTACATTTTGAAAAATATACGCATATGCACAAAATAGAAGAGTCAGATTTAGTTTCTGACAGGATCCGACCCGAATTCTATCCCGGAACCCGCGCCGGACCCTGCTAATAATCCGACATTACAGCAATGTTGGGCCCACATACTAAATAGAAACCCTCTTCCCGAAACAATTGAAAAAGAGGCTTAGACTTGTTCCGAAAATCGGGCAGAGTCTCTCCTGAAATGCGTACAATCCCAAAATTCAACATGTCAAAAAACAATAGAATAGGATATACCAATTGCTAGCATGCATTACAAATACATAATAGGCATCCGGCATTCAATTCAACCATAATGGGCGATAACAGAGCAATCTAAGAGTATTCAGAATCAAGTAGCAGAATTTAAAGTTTACCGGATAGGGACATAATGTCCTACAGTCTAGTCGGAGCTCGAGAAGATGAGCGCTCGCTCGGATCGTACGGAAGCAACGACTACGGCCTGATGGGGGGCAAAACAGAAAGAGTGTGAGTGGACAAAAACAGCATTTTACATATTTAAATCAACGTAATATCCCCACCATTTTAAAACAATGCAAACCATAAAATTGAAATCCACTATATACGTACTTGATTCAGAAATCAGTATATCACATAATAATCAAACAATAAATTCACTTGCAAACCTTTTTCTTTCCCCGAGGCAAAACCTCCCAAAACAAACACATGTAGGTATGTATAAAAACATAAATAGGAGAACTAGATAAACATGAGTACGAAAGTATCATAAAACTCTAATAACCAAAACAACATTTAAAATACTAAAGATATCGCTAATGCCAAGAAAACCAAACTCGACAACAATATAGAACTCAATTGTAGTTCAAATCATTTATATAAGTATATATAAGAAATCAATTTCAGGATTCAAAATCCAATGAACATAACATATCAAGTACTGCAATCAAATCCTAGTACATTGTTTCCCTATCTTCCCCACTCTCCCAACCACGTGCTTGTAAGCACGACAAGCGAGGAAAGATCCTCACTAAAAGAAATATGAATACGAAGGTACTAGCACACGCATAGAGGTATAATATGACCTCAACACCAAACACAAGTAACAGGGGAAAACAATCCAACAGGGGATCATTTGACTGGACAGACTGGACACCGGGACAGCATTCATGATGTGACTCGTGCCCAGGATTTAACTGGACACCGGGTCAGCATCACAATGGCCTCGTGCCCAAGGTCAAGCCGTCCAAAAAGAAGGACTAAGCTAGCCCGCCTGCATGGCAGAATCCTCAATACCCATATGACCGTGACAAGTCTTGCGTGCTGACTAAACTACCCAATTAAGGGTCTACAACTACACCCCGCTAAGGTATGCATCGGATCGAACCATATTCAAGTAACCGTATCATAAGAACAGGGGAAGGTACATAACAAGGTGCCAACCGCACTCAAATCAATCACCACATGATAATCAATATATACATATTCAATCACAATGTACCCAACCCCAAAACATCAGACACCCGGACCTACACAAGTCCATCAATCAAATAACCAATATATATACTCAAAAATAAGGGCATCACCGTCCCAAGCTTATCATTCAATAGTTAAAATAGTCATAAGCATCAAATGACGGCATATCAATCCATAATCAAGTGAAATGTCATAATCAGCAAAAATGCATATTCAAAACCGTATTCAAAACTCAAGTCAAGAAAACGTCGAAACAAAACCCAAATTAAACCTGATGGGTATATTTTATAGTATATATTTAATCCCAATCTTGGTATATTTTGGTTAATATTTTGGAAGAATTTTGATACTTTGAATTGTATTTTCAATATAGGGCTTTCGACTTCCTTTGGAGCAAAACATGATCAAATGGACGAATTTTGGAGTAATTCCAGTTGGAAGACGTTCGTGAGTCACTTGGCCCAATTGTATCAAAATTCCAGATTTTTCTACCAAGCAGTTGTTTTATGGCGATAAAAATAAAGGAGCAGTGCAGTGCTGAAAAAAGTGACGTTTTGGGCCCTTGATGGCGTTTTTGGAGCCCAAAATGACATCGGATTGGTTCGTGGCCTTCTTGAGATGTGTTCAGAATATTTTTCTCTTCAAAACAAGCTATTATGGGCCTGATTTGGAGCAGTTTTGGGCCAGAACGTGAATGGGCAGCTTTAATGCATATTATCCTTATCCAATTAGGATTTTATCCCCTTGTATTACCTTATTTTTAGTTAGTCTCCTTGTAGGAAAAGAAAATCTGTCTTGTGAAGCTAGGTTTTAGGGAGTATTTAAGTTCTTTTCACATCAGTTTTAGGGACTCCTTTTTCGGACTTCTTTTTGGCTTTTGGAAGAGCAATTGTTAGGGTTCTTGGATTTTTTACTTCCAGGTGTTGTTATTCCTTTTCTTATTAATAATATTTTCTATGATTTCTATTATAAATATGCGTAACTAATTCCCTTTTTGTTAGGGTGAGGCCACGAGCCTTACCAAGAATATGTAGTTTCTATCCAATTTGCTTATGATTATATGCATGCAGGTTTTTGAATTATTCATCACTGGGTTAAACTATCTAAGTGTCTTGATGCTTGATCACTATTAGGATGTTTAGAAAAGTAATTTGATGCAATTTTGGTCGGAGGTCGGTCCCTGAAATTGACGAAAGCTTCTTGTGATTAATATGTGCGAGTTCACTTAGGATGAATACCACGTCTTAAGGGTTGCATGGTTTATCAAAAGGTTTCACATAACTTAATGAGTCATGTATGTTTAGATTTGATCTGAATACCACAGACAGATTGCATATGTGATATACGCTCTATGTTGGGGGTCCAAGTAGGCATATATTAGGAATACCTAACCTTTGAAATATGCATGTATAGGTCATAAGTAATTGGGAGAACTATATAGAATTGTTAAGGTGACGGCGGATCCCTAGTGTTTTCTTAATTTGATTTCTAAAAACACAACTGTTTCTTTTGCTCTTAGCCTTAATCTTGCATATTGCCTTATTTTTATTAGTTAAATTCGTTTTAGTTTAAGTAGATCTTAAAATCAAACATCTCAACTTTCTCTTTTACAATAATTAATTAGAATTTGGTTTGCTACGAGTTATTTAATAATCCTTGTGGAGAGCGACCTTGCGAGATCCGTTTATACTGCAATAACCTTGTCATTCTTGCAAGTTTTATAGGACTTTTAACCCTTTTGCACCTGTGGCAAAATTCCTATCAAAACCAAAAGTCAATAAACCTCAATTATGAATATAACCTCATTATTCTACAAAATGCCAAACCCACGATTAAAACAATAGTAAAACTCCATAATCAAAGTGGAGATATATATATAACCATTTCCCAATAATCCGAAGCATTTATTCAAAGTAGATATATATATTCGAAGTATAAGTATTATTATTCATAAGGTTTAAACGCCAAAACCGAATACGTGATCAACGGGACTATACTAACGTCCAAATATTCAATTCAAAGTATAGGTATAAGTTTCTCAAAAGGATATGAAATATAAATTCCAAAGAAAATCCATAAAGTTCCACCGTACCTAAATCCGTATACAGTTATCACCGGATGCTTGACTCGTCCCAAATTCAATACTTAAAGATAATTATATTAATAAAATATAGCCATCAGGGCCCCATATACAAACCGGCAACCCAAATCAAGCATAAGCCTCAAATACCAATTCAAATTATAATGACATTCATCAAACATCAAAACCAAGATTTAAAACAATTATCAAATCTCATTTATATGCATTGCATTCAATTCTTTAAAATCATGCTCGTTTGAAAACAAAGTCCACTCACAGATAGTCCCAAGCAGCCTGACCTAGAGAGGGTCCCGCTTGAGGATCACGAAGAGCTTGAGTAGTTATTTCAAGAATGCGAGGATTAATTAATAAACCGAACAGGAATGATAACTTTAAAATGAAACCCTAACTAATCCCGACTCAAAGTGTGCGTATGCTCATACGAAGAATTCTAAGGTTAACGACGTTTGTTAGACGACGATAAGACCTCGGGAGACGCGTGGTCAACCCTTGGTCAAACCCTTCCCGAATAGGTCAAACCGGGCTCGTGGGGCCCACGACCTCCAAACTTAGATCCGAAAGTTCCTATAGATTCACTACGGCTTAAAGAACATGTCCTGAAAGTTTGGTCGCTCACGATCGCTCACGATCGTACGATCGGACGGTTATAGTTTACCTAACTCTAGGGTTTGCGATTTCGGAGTATTCTGGACTCCAAATCATGATCCGTCAATTCCTATACGATCCTTGAAATATGAGGAACATCATACGTGAATTCGGATTTGATCCAACGGTCCGAATACATCGAACCTACAACACATAATAGGCATACATTGGTTGGAGGTTCAAACGACGTCTGAATTGTAATCCGAGCAAACGTACGCATTCACGGCAATACGAGGATCGTGTAGGAACGAAGAATCGCCGCCACGCGCCATGATGTGTGGGTGTGTTGAGTAAATCAGGCCAACCAAAAATCTTCGAATCTTGTTACAATCTCTATACCCTTCGAATCAGCACCCCCTCAGGAGTTCAGAACCATTGTGACCCGCCCAAGAACCGCTCGGAATCGGAGGAAATCACAGCCAAACCGCCTAGGGTTTTGGCCGGATTTCTGGGCGTTCAGATCGACTGCAACACCGCCGTGTTTTGTCGCGGACCCAGGGGGAAGAGAGAGTGAGAGACAGCGAACCTTTTCCAAGTGGTGGCGGCGTCTGAAAACGCCGGAGTAGTCGCGGCGGCGATGACGATTCGCACGAACTTGCAGGGACGGCGCCGCTCAACGCCGGAGTTTCAGTCGGTGATCTGGGGTGGGTTAGGATCGGAAGGCGACATTGGTTTGATTGCGACAGGTCTCAGCCCTTGCCGTCGCCGGAAACGCCGAAACCGAAGAGAGAGAGAGAGAGAGAGAGAGAGAGAGAGAGAGAGAGAGAGAGAGAGAGAGAGAGAGAGAGAGAGAGAGAGAGAGAGAGAGAGAGAGAGAGAGAGAGAGAGAGAGAGAGAGAGAGAGAGAGAGAGAGAGAGAGATAGAGAAGACGGGTTCTGATTGGGCCACGCGTTTTTATTAAATTTTTTATTAATTTTTGAAATTACCAAAATGCCCTCAAGACTCCAAAGCTCATATTGAGACGTGCCGCCCGTCATCGGACTCGTTTCGACGAGTCGAACGCAATGACGCAACTCATTTCGGCAAATTCCGTCCGAAATTATAGTTGACCAAAATGCCATTTAATTATTAAATTCTTATTTAATTATTTTAATTCCTTTTAAATTTCTTAAATTAATTACTCAATTATTTTTATTTATTTTCTTTTATTTATAGGTCAGGACGTCACAGTTTCTCCATAAATATAAAAGTTCTAATTCTCAATCAATTGAGGTTGGTTCCAAAACTTCTGAATCAATTAGCCAACTAGCTACGGCTTTTACAGTTGTTAGCTACTCCAACATTAATTTTAAACATTACAATAGCAATAAAATCTCATAAACCTTTCTACCCGTTTTTGAAACATAAAAATCTATAATATTATCAAAATATTAATCCACAAAATCAATACACCAATTGAAGACAAAAATTGGTCAAACCAAAACCAAAACTGACGCCAAAGTAAATATTTCAAGATAACCCAATAAGTGACAATAAAATATACCAATGACATTGAAGTAATTTTATAGCAATTAAAATATATATATATATATATATATTGAAACACACCTTGAAAGTTAAAATTGTAAACATTGTTACACTTTTTATTCGCAGATTATAACCTAGAAATTCAAACAACAATTAAACAAAATGATGACATGCATATTTTTCAAGATTCTAAACAATGCAAAAGTAAGCGTTTCATGAAATAGATAGGATTTCAAGGTACGTAATAATACCACATAAATATGTAGGTTTTTATTTATTTTTTTTCAAACACTAGCAGTAATTGCCCAAAAGTTAGGAACAAATTATTAAAATATAAATGTAACCAACAATATTTAAAGTAATTGAAATTGTATAAAACATGAAAGCGTTAAACTGCATCTATCCAAAACAAATTGTAATTTTCAATTTGAAAATCCAATACAAATGTAAAAGCTTCATCAAAGAGTTAAAAGGTATTAAAGCAATAATAGTATGGGAAGAAAACAACTTTAACATGCAAATGCTTTAGATTGTTATTTTTTTTTTCAAGAATTTAAAACCAAAGTAAATAGTATACTAGAAAGATTTGTGAAAATGAAACAATTGAATATTCAAATCAATTTTTTCTTCATAAGAGGAAAGTTTAATTGTCTGTTGACCAATAATTCTTCCTAGGTACAAACAATGTCTATCTCATATACCAAGGAAACTCATATGCAAGAAACAAAATAACCAACCGATATTTTGAAACAATTATAGATTATATGAAAACCAAATTACACAAAATTAACAAACCTTCCATGACTTTAAATTGAAACTTATAACAACTGTAATACGGTAGGAAAATAATTTTAATGTACAAAGGCTTTAAATTGTTATAAAAATAATTGTTTTTCCTCTTTCTGTAAAGCCAAATACAAAAATCTTTATATTATAAATAACATATAAACAAAATGGAAAGCTTTTAAGGTACAATGAAACTGAAGAAAACCAATTGATAGGTAAGTAAAAGCAAAATAAATTATAAGTAAGAAGGTGAGCTTGGTACGATGAAGCACGTCAAAGAAACTGTCCTAAAGCTTTTGTAGCCTCCCTACTTGCAGGTACTGGCGGTCTACAAGACTCCAAGATACGACCCCTAGCACACAAGCTCAAGATTCGCTGTGAGCATGTTCATATACGGATATAGGTATCCAAGTCACAGAACCATTGCCAAAAATAATAATATAAGTAGAGAAAGTATAAAAAGTAGAAAAAGAGAGAATCAGATTGTGGTGGTGATTGTGGTATGTAATAGGCATACAAAAACAAGTAACCTTCACCACATTAAACCAGAAAATTAAGGCATTCAATATAGAAATTGTTGATGCCTAAAATTGGTTCAACATAAGATGACCTCTTCGAGATCGAGCAATTCTTCCTGACTAGGCCAGCGTGACCAACCAAGTTGTCTTCCAGAACCTGCAAAACAAGATAGCTACGGTGGGTGACACTGGTGTGGTGTCGGCCAAGGACCCTCCGATGCTTAAGTCAGTCTCGTGTTTGAGAGTAAAATTTCACAATAGGTTCTAGTGCTTAGAATTGCATACCTTTTACGGAGGATGACCTTAACCTTTTATATAATCCCAGACGACCTAATCCTTCTCGAATTGTAACGCAAGAGTAGCGCAGCTCTCCTCGAACTAGGACTCCAGAACAGCCTAGTCCTCCTTGAACTAGGACTCCATTAGATAGGCGTCTTGGTGATCTAAAAACATCCTAACTTCCCCAGGACTAGAAGTCTTTTGAGTGAACGCTACGTAAATCAGGTTGATGTCAACCTCATGCACATCGAGCCCAGCCAGACCACTAACACCGTGGTATGGCCTAGCTCGACCACTAACGCCGTGGTCTGGCCCAGCTCGATCACCAACGCCGTGGTCTGGCCCACTCGATCACCAACACCGTGGTCTGGCCCAGCTCGATCACCAACACCGTGGTCTGGCCCACTTCGATCACCAACACCGTGGTCTAGCCCAGCTCGACCACTAATACCGTGGTCTGTCCCAGTTCGATCACCAACACCGTGGTCTGCCCTAGCTCGACCACTAACACTGTGGTTTGGCCCAGCTCGGCCGATAGGTATTTTACCTCACAAATAGAAATAATACCTAAAAATTAAATATGTATAACCCACACAATAAATAAAATAAAACAGCCAAAATAATTAAATAAATAAAACGGTTAAATTTTTAAAACCTTTTAAAATTTTTAAAACTCTGGTTGTTCTCACCAAGCAGATAATGATTATTGTGAACAGAGATTTTGGCTTGGCTTGAGTGGCTTGTGGCGTGGGAGCTAAGTCTTCATGAGTTTAGCAAGAGCGTCTCCTTGAGTTGAAACAGGGTTTTGGATAAAGGTTATTTTAGAGCTTGGAATGGTTTCTGGTTTCTGGGAGAAATGGTAGAGGATGGTTGCTGAGAGAAGAAAATGATGGTTTCTGGAAAAAGGAGAGGAGGATGGTTTATGGGGTTTAGCTTGAGTGTTTACAGCATGAGACTATGGCTTGCTCTATTGGTTCTGTTTTTGTTCCCCTTGCCCCATTTTATAGGTGTTGGAGCTCAAACACTTCTCGAGTGATCAATGAATGAGCGGTTGAGTCTTTGGCAAAAGTTGGTGACATAGTAAACTACTTTATGATGTTTAACTGTGGTTTTGGTGGTAGATGGTAAGAAGTTAGGGGTTGGGGGTTGGATAATAAGTGTGGGAAATGCTAGTAGCATAGACCGTGGATTTAGTGTTGGAAGGTAGGAAATTTTTGGTCGGATAATAAAGGCTGGAAGAAGACACGTGATAAGTCCATAAATTTATACATTTATGTACTCTTTATCTTAGTTTTTGTTGGAGAATTGGATTTAAAAAGGACTTATTACTTTATTTTCTCCATTTTCAGATTTCTGAAGTAGTTAATTGGTTTTCTATGAAAATACGACTTTTTGGTGGATTTTTTGTGCAAGGCTAGTTGGAGATTGAAGCTAAGACCTTGAAGATAATTGTGGAATTTTTCTAGAATTTTTGGAGCAGCCAATGAGAGTAGTCTTGGAAGTTAAGTCAGCATAAAAAGCAATCCCGTCAGATTTGAGTTACTGTGCAAAAAAGGAGGAACAACCCCAAACGTGTATGCAATGAAACTGACGTGCTATCCCAATCAAAGTAGGAAGAGGAGTCAATTATTTACCCATTTTGGATTTATGTTTTAATTAGGTTTTTCTTTATTTTTGGGCTGTTGTAAAAGCCCAACTAGGGTAGGATGTGGTGCTTTATTTAAGCGTTAGAAAACAACTCATTTAGGGTTACGCAAGATTTGGAGAAATTGGAGACGTCGGAAGAGTACTGCAATTGGCTAAGTTTTATTATTTCCTTCTTATGTTTTTGCTTATGCCGAATTCTATGACTATGTGTAACAAATTTTCCTTTGCTAGGGCATGATGTAGCCCTAGTATGATAATCTAGTTTTCTTATTTTACCTATCTATTGATTGTCGTTTGATGTTGGATTCTTAATCACTGTGCTTCATAACTTGGTTGATTATCTTGAAGCTTGATCACCATCTAGAATTTTAATTGAGTTAATCGGATGAAGATTAGAGTAAATACCATACTTAATTTGAGGCTTGCTTCTCGTGATTAAGATTTGTAATTCGTCTAGGGTAAATACCATACTCCTAGAGTTTACATGCTTGTTGGAGGTTTTCACTGATCTTAATGAGTTTCTATGTGTTGATATTTGACCTAAATACCGTAGGCGAATTGCATGTAGGAATATATGAGTTAGCCTAAATACCATAGGTAATTCATGAAAAAGGAAAACTAAGCGGCGACATCGATTGGATAATTAATAGGTTGGTGAATAAGAGGCTAGATTGGATTACTAGTGGTGAATTCATTGTCCTAGTGCTTTTATCAATTTGAATTTCTCATCTTTGTGTTTCGTGACTTTCTCCTTGTTTTGTCTTTTAATTTCGTTGTTAATTTAATCACTCATTCAAAAACCCCTTTTGTGTTTACGTGAGTATGCTACGTGTTTAATTTCTTGTTTATATAATTAGAGTAGTTAAAGTATTTTGTGAAGTAAATTAGGTTAGACTAATTGGAAGTTGAACTCAGTCCTCGTGGGAATCACCTCGTATTTGCCATACTAAATTACGATTGACCTTGTGCACTTGCGAGCATACTTTGTCTTTAGACTAATCTTTATAATCTCCATGTTACAGGTTGTCTAAATTCACAACAACACGCTCTCTGCTTACCCACTCAACTGGCTCAATAGAAATGGGCTTGGGTTTTGTTGCTCCCAAGCAGCCCAAAACCTCTATTTCTTGAACCTTTTGATGGGCCTCATTGATCCTTGTAAGTTATAACTAGAGCTGAGTACAGTTTGGTTTGGTTCGAGTTTTACCCAAAACCATACGCCGAACCGTAGCTTTCGGTGGAGAGTTTTCTGGCACCGGAGCTGAACCACCAACTCCTGTTAACCGGTGTCTACGTTTAACCGGTCAAACGGTTTGGTTTTCTCGATTTTGGTAATTAACCGGTGGCTGCGAAGGAACTGAGATGGAGTTCCGAGAGAACTGAGACGGAGCCTACCGGATCTGGGCTCGACGACTTCGCAGCTTGCCCCTCCACCTCCACGCTCCAGCTTATTTATTCCTTTTGTAAAAATGGCTGGTACAGTTTTGTTCTTTTTGGATTATCATACAATAAGAAAGAGATGAATAAGAGAGGGAGGAAGAAAAAGATGAAAAAGCTATGATAATAGAAACAGAAGGAGGAAGAAGAAAGAAGAGAGAGAAAGGAAAAAAGAAGAAGAAGTCGTCCAAAAAGAGAGAGAAGAAGAAGTGGTGCGAAAAAAAGAGATTCCAACATTTTTTTTTATAATATTTATTCTACTAGAAAGTGGTTAAATAAACTTATTATATCAGTGTTTACAAAGAAACTTGCTTGCTCTAGTGGATGGTGGCATACCCAGCAACAAAGGGGGATGGGGTTCGAAACCCACCCTGTGCAAATATTTTTGCAATATTGGCTGGTGAACAGTGATCGATCCGGTTCGGGTAAATCGGTCACTGTGAAAACTTCAAACCGCAAATCGGACCGAATTGACCGATTTGGTCCAATTTAAAACCGGAAATAAACCAAACTATCTAAAAAATCGAACCAAATCTCGGGTTATCGGTTTGATTGCCCACCCCTAGTTGTAACCATCCACACCACAGCCCGCTCAGCAAGCCCTATGCATGTATGTGGCTTGGGCCCACTTAAACTTGTTAGGTGGTTTAGCATAGGATAATGTATTATTTGTTTGGCATGGCATGTACACTATTTCTATATTTATTTAATAAAATAATTCCTAAAATACAGTTTGAATTAACGCATGACTAACATTATATGTTATATTGGCTTTAAACATTTTTGGGCTTCTCATGACATTTTGGGCCTTAACATTAGCCCCCTTAATTATTGGGGCAATGAAAGAGCATTGCATGGTCCGAATAATCAATTTTCAGCCCAAAATAAGTAGCAGTGGCATGGCATGGGTGGTTCTTCAATATGCATCATCATAATGGTATTTCAGCAGCCTTCAATATGCTCCAAATGTCCATGCTTGCTTGATTATGGTTGACAAAAAATGTATTTGCTCGGTGTTTAATAACACGTGCTTTACTTGCTTTATTGTTTACAGAGTTGAATTTTGCATGTTATAATTTGTTTGCTTGCAAAAAACTAAAATTGCGGGAACTTGAGTAAAATTGGACATAGGAATAACCAATTTGTTATGGCTTCCCAAGACAAACAATATCTTAAAGTTTACCACATACCAAAATTATTTGAGCCATTGAATTTATCAACCTCTAACCTTGTAGTAGCGATTGGATGTCTGCTAGATGTAGGTGCCAACGAAGAGGATGCTGACTCCTTCTCCTTAACAGATTCATCTTTATCTCCAGCCATCTACTCGACACTATTCACAAATACAGTACTGGAGCAATCACTGTTCACGGTTCACTATAGCGCTGACACTATTCACGCCACTGTAGCTTAGTCAAATTTTCACTTCTACGAAACCACAGTCGAAAACTGGAGCTTTGTTACCACTTGTTGCGCGGAAGGGTCAACCAACTCTAAGTGAAAAATGAACAACAACTGGCAAGAGATAAAAGGAACAAAACAACACCAACAAGAACACGAAGATTTATACTGGTTCGGCAATGCCTACATCTAGTTTGGAGATGACGAAATATTCCACTATAATAAATGAGAACATACAATAGTGTTTGTCACTCAATTTCCCAAAGAAATAAATAACCCAAGCTCACACATTTACAATAGGACGAGAAAATCGATATTACAAAGCAAAAACAATTTGAGAGAGTTTTCTTCTTTCTGGCCGAATGGCTTCTTACTGTTTTCTCTCTCACTTATTCTTCTCACTACTACAAAAATCGAAATAGACGATGAGTATCCACTGTCGTCTAGACGGTTTTTAAACTTTTGTGAAATTGACCGCCATCTTTTAATGCATAAAACCAGGACAGTAAATCATCTACTCTAAGACATACTACGTCAGCTCTAAAACAAACCAATGTCTAATTACTATAAAAAAAAGCCAAAAAGGAAAACTTCGACAACCTTAGACGACACTTTTAGACACATAGAGACGTCTAAAGCAGATTACATGTCAAAAACTCCATATGTACCGCCGTAACACAAATTAACCATGACTCCAAGTGAAAACTTACCGTCGTTTATAACGTCGTCACCAATGTTGTTAAGACATACTACATCATCTACAAACAAAAACCGACGTCTAATTACTATAAAAAAACAAAAAAGGAAAACTTCGACAACCTTAGATGACGCTTCCAGAAAACAGGAGACGGCTAAAGTTGATTATGTGTCAAAAATTACACAATCACCGTCGTAACACGGATTAACCACATGAACCAAAGTGTTAACTTACTATCGTTTATAATGTCATCCAAGACGATCCCAAAAAATAAACCGCCTCAATAAAAATATTCCATGACGCCCATGCTACTACCAACGTTCAAAAGAAGTATTAACGCCCGAAAATGTGAAAAGAATGTAGTTATTGCAATTATACGACGATGCCGTTGTTTTAGAACCAATGTCTAATTAATATAAAAACAGCAAAAATGCCGACTTGGGTAAGCTTAGACGACGCTTTTGGGAAATCCATGACATCTGAAGTAGTAAACATGTCGCAATTTTTTTCTGTACCGCCGTAACATTGAATAACCACGACCCAAATATTAAGCAATGGTCGTTCAAGGCTGTTGTCACGGCCATTAACGGAAATAAACCGACGTGGTTAATATATTAACCACCTATCTACTACGTCTGTAGTGTTCACATGGCCGTCGTTGTTGGTGTGCTGACCACGTCGGAAAGAATATAAATATAGACATGGCTCCTTCGGTACACGGCGCTTGTAACACCAATATTGTCGTGCGTATTCTCTGAGACGATAGTAGTTGTCATTTTACCGACGTTCAGAAAAGCTCTTACGATAGATAATAGAACTAAGAGGCCTTTTGTGATTCTTTTAGATGACGGTAAATATTTATGGGAAGTTGTAATGTTCTCCGAAAATTCGTTGGTTCGTGCACTTTACCATCGTGTTATTACATTTGAAATGTCGCTTATATGAACATCTCCGATGTGAATTTATAAAAATAACGGCTTAACGTGACCGTCGTTGTGGGTAATATCAATTAACCGATGTGTAATATCAATTTTAATTAACCGACGTGTTTTTTATTTCAAATGGCTGTTTTTATTTATGTACGGTCATTTACATGATCCATTCCACGTCATTTGGTATGATTTAGACATTATTTTTGCAATTTGTTAACTGGACCGTCGTATTTTACATCTTGAACCCAATATTTTTAATACTAGAATTGTCGTGCCCAAAGCCTGCATAATGAAAAAGTAATAAAAATAATGTCAAACATTACAATTTATTGCAAAATTAATGTCATACAGAGCCATTAATTAATGGCATACAATTAACTGCATAACTAAAGTCATACATTACAACAATCAATCAATCCATATATCTTCACACCCATCTCTAATATTTTTACTCCCAAACTCACCCACTCGGTCATCAAATGTGTCAACATTGGGTATCCCTCTAGTAAATGGCTCACACTCAATTCTAATATCACCGAGCACTTCATCGCCAATAACATCATTATATTCTCTATTAGGCATTGATAACACTACTGATCAACTATGATGCATTGGGTCGTCAACAAAAAATACTTGTTTGACTTGAGAAGCCATAACAAATTGGTTATTCCTATGTCCAATTTTACTCAGATCTACAAGGGTAAATCCAAGTTCGTCGACTACAAGACATGAAGTGTTATCTATCCAATCACACCTGAAGACTGGGATTCTAAACTTTTGGTAGTCAAGTTCCCAAATTTCTTATATGACACCATAAAAACCCATAGTGGAGACAATAGGGTTTTTATCCTTGGCACTAGCAACTTGCATAGTATGTGCAAGTAAATAAACTCCACTATTTTGGGCAGTTCACACATCATCTTGTGCCTTGGTGTTAAATTTAACACAATTAATAAGATAGCTCCTAAATGATGGCACTGCCATGCTTGGACTAGCAGCTAGCCACCTCAAATTTTCTAATATGCCATTATTGTCTTCCCCATTAAGTTCACTTTGAACCTGCAAATTAATCATATCTTAATTCAATATAACATAGAAAGAAGAAAATTAAAAGTCCAATATGTTATTCAATACCTTAACGCGTAGCCATTGAATAAAAGTGCTATTGTGCTTATCTTGCAGCCCCTTTGTTTTCTTTCTAAATTTTGGATAAGTGGTCATGATGTAGATCATATGTTCCTTACATGACATGAAAAATTAAAGCATTACGGTCCCTTGTATATAAGATAAACATAAGGAATCATTTAAAATGGCTACTTAAAGAATAAAACTCATGCTCGATATAAGGTAGTGTCACATCCCGGATCGGCCCCGCCATAGCACGATATTGTCCGCTTTGGGCCCCTCCTTCACGGTTTTGTTTCTGGGAACTCACGAGCAACTTCCCAGTGAGTCACCCATCCTATGATTGCTCTAGCCCAAACTCGCTTAACTTCTGAGTTCCCACGGAATCCGAAGCCAGTGAGCTCCCAAAATGCCTCGTGCTAGATGGAGATGGGCATGTACATATAAGGCACATCACCCCCTCTCCGTTGGTCGATGTGGGATGTTACAATCCACCCCCTTAGGGGCACGACGTCCTCATCGGCACACTCGCACCACACGACAGAGTGGCTCTGATACCATTCTGTCACATCCCGGATCGTCTCCGCCGTAGCACGATATTGTTCGCTTTGGGCCTCGCCCTCAGGGTTTTGTTTCTGGGACTCACGAGCAACTTCCGAGTGGGTCACCCATCTTGGGATTGCTCTAGCCCAAACTCGCTTAACTTCGGAGTTCCCAAGAAATTCAAAGCCAATGAGCTCCCAAAAGGCCTCAGGCTAGATGGAGGTGGGCATGTACATATAAGGCACATCACCCCCTCTCCGTTGGTTGATGTGGGATGTTACAACATCCTTGTCGTAGTCAACAACCTCCTCCTCCTCTTCCTCTTTTTCTTCTTCTCCAGTTTGGTTTTTTGATTTCCCTTTCTTAGATTTCTTGTTTGTTTTTGTCTTGGGCTCTTGTTTCTGCAGTTTATTTGACAAGTCAATTGCCTTGTATATTTGTTCTTCCAGCCGCGCTTTATATGGTCTGGTGTTTCCAAAGTTCCTTCACTTGAAGGTTAAGTTGTATCTGTCATTGTCAAATTTGACAAATTTTCCTTCATTTGGCAGTCCAAGGATTTGGGTCACCCCTTCTGATGTGATCTTGAAAGCATTGTAGAACGGATCAATCAAATTCCTTTTCTGGAGCATTTCCTTCTGCATTTCATTTAGTTTGTCTTTAATGTCGATTATCATGTCGTTGAAGGCATTGCCGTTGCACCGAAACTGGACATAGTCAGGGTGCTTTGCCTTTCTATCATAACTCGGTTTTGGTTGTATCTTTCAAGCGATTGTTTTTTTCTTGGACTTATTTGTTGTTGATCTTGCTTCTTTTGTGCTGACTGTTTTGGAGCCATTTGTGATCTGAAACAAGAATTAAAACACTATTAGGACAAGTAAATAGAAACTTAATGTACAAACAAACATAAACTGCAATTCAGAGAACACCAAACAAAAACCAAAAACCAGAACATAAACTACATTAAAAACCAAAACCCAAAACCCAAAACCCAAAACATGCAATCATAAACCCATTCAGATCTGAAGGTTAAATCCCTAAAACTCTTATGTATTTTGTGAAATAGATGACAAAGATTTGTGTTAAAATCGCATCGTAGTTTCTGATTAGACTCGTTAGACCCATCAGAGACTGCATCGTAGTGTATGATTTGGTGAGGGAGTGAGAGAGAGTTTCTTGTTTTTCGAATGGGTTGCTCTTCAGTGAAGGAGTGAGAGAGATGCAGTGTCTTCTCTTCGTTGATTTTGGATTCTCAGAGTGTCTGTCGTTTCGATTTCAGAGAGAAATTTGAGAGATAAATGCTGAGGGTTTAGAATGATATCAACGAAATGAACGAAATGAGGGAGAAGAAAGTTCGAGTGGGAAGAAAAGAGCGAGCACGTGTTTTCGTGGGCGTGAATTTTTTGCATTGTCGTTTCGGGTAGAACTTGCTTGCATTTTGGGGGTTCGGTTTTTAAATGGTGACAGCTGTGGCTTGGTTTAAAATGAATTACTTAAAATTTACATAATGACAAATTTTGTAATGTTTAACTTTTTGCAATTGTAAAATTGCATCATATTTTTTATTCTTTGGCCTTTTCTTAATTAAGTGAATTGAATTTGAATTTTTCTAATTAGTAAAATATACAGTGCTAATAAACTAAAGCACCCGGGAAATTAACAGGTGACTTATTTATGGTGTGTTTACTTATTAAGGAATTGAAATTCGAATCAAGAATTAAATTCCAATTATGAAGGATTCCTATGTTTACTTCACATCGAGGAATTAAAAAATAAATAGAGCCCCCACAAAATTAGGAATTGAATTCATGATTTTGAAAAAGTTCAACTCTTGGGTGGGAGGTAGTATTCTAATTCCGGGAGAACTAACCTATTAGGAATTCATCTTTTTACCCATTATATCATTACACAATTTTTCCAAATTTTCTATATGCTTTAACCTAGCAACGAGGATATTTTAGTAATTAGTACTACTGCTATCCCAATTCCATATGATTTAGTAAACAACTTCAATAAGAATCCGAAATCTAACTCTCCTCAATCCATATGGTTTAGTAAACAACTTAAATAGGAATCCGGAATCTAATTCTCCTAAATTCAACTCATCCTCAATTCCATTCATCCTCAATTCAATTCCTCATAATCCAATTACCGATTAGTAAACATGACATTAATGGGTACCAAATTTAAAAAGTATACAAATCCACTAATAATAGAGCATACAAAAAACAGACTAATAAGATGTAACTGCATAACCGGTTAGTCATCCTAGTTTCACTAGGAGGAACTAAAAGAAGCAATCGCATCCATCTCCTCCTGCAAAAGAAGCGCATCGATAAATACATCCAGATTCTCTCCTTGCATCACATCATTTATTGAATGATAAGTGATGCCGACACGATGATCAGTTACACGCCCTTGAAGAAAGTTGTATGTACGGATGCGTTCGGATCTATCCCCACTACCAATCTGTTCAAGGTGATGAAAGTCCATATCAATCCTGAAAACACAGCAACCAATTGTATCAACTAAAATTTACCAAGTAATAATCATACTTATTGTGATCTAAGGTTTGACCGACTGCTCTGGATTCTACACCTCTCTATCTCATAAAGCTTTGCACACAGCACCTTAAGCCCCTTGGCCTTGTTCTACAAAGGAACCCTAAAATTGGAAAAGAGAAAGGTGAAGAAAACGAAAAGAACAAAGACAAGAACAAGAACCGAAAGGAATACCAAAAAAGAGAAAAAAGAAAAAGATAACTAGAGAGGCCTACAATCATACACTTTACATAAGTGATATTTAGAAATAATACGAAGAATGCTAGGGTGATTTCCATAACCACTAAATCATACATAATACAACTACAAACTTTGCCCTTGCTACTTTGACCAGCAAATACTTCTCACATCCCATAAGCATGATTGCTTCAAATTAGGCAGGACATGTTGAGAATCCAAAGTAGTTTGGGAGAACCAGTTGTAAAGATTTGAAGTTTAAGACTAAGTTGACTTTGAGTTGAGAAGACAAGGACAAGAGAATGGCATACGAATCAGTGAATTATCCTTTTTTTTTTATAAATGAGCAACAGTATTTACAACACAGTGCCATTGCCAGTTAAAAGCATGATGCAGTAACGGTTCATATACATTAATACATAGATCAGGAAAATGGACCTTCTGTTGTTTTTCTGTATCAGGAAAATTATAAACTCCAAATAACAAAAGAAAAAGGTAAAGTTCTGATCCTAAGCTCGATGATGCGAAAATTGAAAATTAGTTTCGAAAAGACAGGCATCATATACCATATGTTGGGATCGCTCATCTTGTATGGCTACAGTCAGACCAGTTGGAATATGAGTTATTCTAACAGCATTGTTGGTGGCATTTGCATGCTGACCACCTGAACCACCAGATCTATAAGTATCAATTCTCAAATCTTCATTCCTCAGGTGGACATCTACCTGCAGCAGGCCCAAATAAACATGGTCAAAGAAAAAAATAAGAGACCATAACTGACAAAATAACAAACAATAACCACAAAGTTTTGTATGAATTCAAACATAACAGAGTGAATAAAAGGAACTTCTGTCTGTTGAGCTTAGATCCATTTTTATAAAGCATAAAATCACAGAATGAGAATTAAATTCAGAATCAACAGGTTAGCACCTCATCAGCTTGAGGGAGGATAGCAACAGAAACAGCACTAGTGTGAATACGTCCAGACTTCTCTTGTTGGTGTGTAATCCTTCAGCCGAAGCTTGAAGGCAAAGGAACAAGTCAAATGCTTAGTTTAATAATTGTTTCAGTTTAAATGTACACCCTTGGATCATAGTCCATGTGGAAATTCGGTGTTGCATCTAGCTTAAGTGATAGAATAGGACATGTGGCATCATCTCATGCGATGATACCAATTAAGGGCTGAGATTGTTGTACAAGCTGTAAGTGAAGGATCTCCCTTCCTTTATTTTTTCTCCCTGTATAACGGTAACAAAAACTGAGCACAGAGTGCGTGTCAATTTCAGCTAAGATTTCATCACTCTCTCTCTGAAATTCTCTCTACATTCTCTGCACATTTCAAAGGTTGCAAGAAATCATCCATTACAATACACAGAAATCACATAAACGCTATCATGGTATCAAAGTCAGGTTCCATCGTCTAAACTGGGCGTGAAATCTGTGAGGGTGCTTGAGCTATTTCGTTGAGCTCAAATCGAATCTGGAAATTGAGATTTCTTGTATTCAAATCTAATATGGCTGGATCAAGTAGTGCTGAGCTTAGAGCTCCTACCTTCAATGGAGAAAACTATGAGTTTTGGAGGATTCGAATGACGACTATACTGAAATCGTATGGTCTCTAGGAGTTGGTCGAAAATGGGTTTGAATCTTCAGATCCAAAGGCTATGAAGATTGTGATTGATGAGTCAAAGAAGGAGAAAAAGAGGAAGTATCATACAGTGAGATTGGGATGAGAGATGCTCGGGGGGTGTTTCAAACCAGATCTTCCTCAGAATCGTGAATGAAGAAATGTCCAAAGGCACTTGGGATGTCTTAAAGGGCGAATTTCGAGGAGATAAACAAGTAAGAAATGTAAAATTGCAAGGATTACTAGAGATTTTGAATATACTCGCATGAAGGATAATGAGTCCTTATCTATGTATCTCACGAGACTATTTGATATCAATAATCAAATGAGAAGTTACGGAGAAGAATTGTCTAGGGAGAGAATTGTGCAGAAGTTACTAATTAGTCTTCCAAAAACATATGATGCAATCTGTTCTGTGATTGAGCATTCTAGAGATCTCGAAACTATTGAGGTCCAAGAGGTTGTTGCTTCTCTCAAGGGATTCGAGCATAGGCTTGATTTACATGCTGAGTCTTCCACTGAGAAAGCATTTGCAAGTTTAAATGTTGCACCTAAGGGTTCTAGAAATGGTGGCTCTGGGAATCAGAAATCTCAAGAGAATTGGAAGTCAGGAGGGAGAGGTTGGGATCACAAGCCTAACTTTGTCCATAGGCAAAATGACACTCAGAGAAATTGGGATCACAAACCTGATCATACTAAGAGGCAACATGGTGCTCAGAGAAATTGGGATCATAGGCCTAATCATGCTCAGAAACAAAACAACACTCAGGGAAATTGTAAATGGTGTGACAGACTTCATTATGGAAAGTGTTGGTATGAAGGAAAACCAAAGTGTACAGGATGTGGGAAACCAGGTCATGTTGTGAAGGATTGTAATGCAAATAAGGGAGTGCAGAAGGCTAACTATGCAAGACAAATGGGAGAGACAGGATCATTGTTTTATGTTTGCAATGCAGTGACAGATGTGAAAATTAATAACTCTTGGTATATTGACAGTGGTTGCAGTAATCACATGACAGGTGATGAGAGGTTGCTTGTCAATATCCAAAGGAATTTGCAATCCAAAGTGAAGATAGGAACTGGAGAAATTGTTCAGGTAGCTGGAAAAGGAACTCTGGAGATAGAGACCAAATTGGGTCGAAAATGCATACAAGAAGTGATGCTTGTTCCAAGACTTGAGGAGAATCTTCTCAGTGTTGGACAAATGATGAAGCACGGTTATTACTTGGTGTTTGGAGGAAATGTGGGGAACATTTTTGATAGCTGGTCACTTGATAATCTGGTGGTTAGAGTGCAAATGACAAGTAATAGGTGTTTTCCTTTGACAATTGTGCCTGCAAATCAAGTTGCACTAAAAGAAAGTGTTACACATTGCTCACAGATTTGGCATAAAAGGGTGGGACACTTGAATGAGAGAAGTCTTAAAATGCTGGAAGAACAGGAGATGGTGCATGGACTGCCTCACTTGGAAGTGTCTACAAAAGTCTGTGAGGGATGTTTGATGGGAAAGCAACACAGAGATACATTTCCTTCTGAGTCAACCTGGAGAGCTAAAGATCCACTAGAATTGATACACACAGACACCTGTGGTCCAATGCAAGTCGAGACTCATTCGGAAATAAATATTTCCTGCTATTCACAGATGACCGCACGAGAATGGCATGGGTGTATTTTCTAAGATATAAGTCTGATGCATTGGGTTGTTTTAAGAAGTTTAAGGCAATGACTGAGTTGCAGTGTGGATATAAGGTTAAAAGTCTCAGAAGTGATAGAGGAGGAGAGTTTCTTTTTGCAGAATTTGATAAGTACTGCAGTGAGCTAGGGATTCAACGACAGTTGACTATGGCCTATACTCCTCAACAGAATGGAGTATCTGAAAGAAAGAATAAGACAATGGTGGAAATGGCAAAGTCGATGTTACATGAAAAGAACCTTCCATATGTGTTTTGGGTAGAAGCAGTGAACACATCAGTTTATTTGCTCAATAGGTGTCCTACCAAAGCACTGAAGAAAATAACCCCATTTGAAGCTTATAGTGGGAGAAAGCCTGGGATGGCTCATTTGAAAGTCTTTGGCTCACTTTGCTATGCACACATCCCTTCTAACCTCAGTCATAAGTTAGAAGAAAACAGTCATAAGTGCATCTTTGTAGGTTATGGTGCATGTAAGAAAGGGTACATCTTGTATGATCCAATTTAAAGGAAGATTATTCTCTCAAGAGATGTTACATTTGATGAGAAAGCCTCTTGGGATTGGAACTGCACTATTAGTAATGAGGTGAAATTTCCAGCTATCACTGAGTATCAAATCACTAATGAGAAGTGTGAATTTGATGAAGGCTCTCAATCTGAATCAGTTGTTACTCCTCAAAGTGAAAGTGTGATTGATAGGTCTCAAGTATATGATTCTACACCTAAAAAGTGGAGGAGTGTGAATGAGATTATGGCTCAGTGCTACATGTGTATTGTTGACCTTGAAAATTATGATGATGCAGCTAAAGATGAGTCATGGAGAAAGGCAATGAAAGCTGAATTGGAAATGATAGAGAAGAATGACACTTGGCAGCTTGTTGAGAGAGACCATTTGATAAACCTGTCATTGGTGTCAAGTGGGTTTATAAGACCAAACTTAATCTAGATGGTACTGTGCAAAAAAATAAAGCTAGATTGGTGGCTAAAGGCTATTCACAAAAGCCTGGGATTGATTACAATGAAACCTTTGCCCCAGTGGCAAGGTTAGACACCATTAGAACTTTGATTGCCCTTGCTGCACAAAAGAAATAGAGCTTATCAGCTGGATGTTAAGTCTGCATTCCTCAATGGAGTATTAAAAGAAGAAGTGTATGTGGAACAACCACAAGGTTTTGTGAAAGAGAAAGAAGAAACAAAGGTGTACAAACTGCACAAGGCACTGTATGGATTGAAACAAGCACCTAGGGCTTGGTATGATGAGATTGATGCATATTTCAACGATCTTGGTTTCAAGAAGAGTTCAAGTGAAACAACTCGTATGTTAGAACAAGTGAGAACTCAGGTATCATTATTGTCTCCTTATATGTAGATGATATTGTATACACCGGTAGCAGTACCACAAATGCTTGAAGAATTTAGAAATGACATGATGAAGCACTATGAGATGACAGATTTGGGATTGTTACACCACTTTCTTGGAATGGGAGTAGTACAAACTGAGAAGAGTATTTTCATACACCAGAAGAAGTATGCACATAAGTTGATTGAGAAGTTTGGACTAAAAGATTGCAAAGCAGTGGCTACTCCACTTGCAATGAATGAGAGATTGAGCAAGTTTGATGGAAGTGAAGCTGCAAATGAAGGAGAATACAGACAGATTGTTGGAAGCTTGCTCTATTTGACTGCAACTAGACCTGATGTGATGTTTGCAGCAAGTCTCTTGGCAAGGTTCATGCATAATCCTACCAAGAAACACATGGGGACAGCAAAGAGAGTGCTAAGATACATTCAAGGAACAATTGATTTTGGAATTGTCTTTGAGAAAGGAAAAGCCACTACTCTAATTGGTTACTGTGATAGTGACTGGGCAAGAAGTGAAGATGATATGAGGAGCACTTCAAGGTATGCATTTACTCTAGGATTTGGTGTGTTTTCATGAGCTTCGATTAAGCAAAACACAGTGGCATTGTCCACTGCAGAAACAGAATATGTCAGTGCTGCAGAAGCTACTTCCCAAGCAAAGTGGCTGAGATTTGTTCTTGAGGATTTTGGAGAAGAACAAGTTGAAGGAACTCAAATCACGTGTGATAACATGTCAACCATTGCTATGGCAAAGAATCCTGTCCTTCATCAAAAGACAAGACACATCAACATAAAATTTCATTTCATCCATCCGAGAAGCAATCCAAGCCAAAGAGATAGAACTAGTGTATTGCATAACTGAGGAACAAATCGTAGACATACTTACTAAAGCTCTGGCTAAGGCTTGATTTACATATCAAAGGGAGCTTCTGGGAGTCAAATCGACTAAAGGATTAGAGGGGAGTGTTGGTGTGTAATCCTTCAGCCGAAGCTTGAAGGCAAAGGAACAAGTCAAATGCTTAGTTTAATAATTGTTTCAGTTTAAATGTACACCCTTGGATCATAGTCCATGTGGCAATTCGGTCATCTAGCTTAAGTGATAAAATAGGACATGTGGCATCATCTCATGGGATGATACCAATTAAGGGCTGAGATTGTTGTACAAGCTGTAAGTGAAGGATCTCCCTTCCTTTATTTTTTCTCCCTGTATAACGGTAACAAAAACTGAGCACAGAGTGCGTGTGAATTTCAGCTAAGATTTCATCACTCTCTCTCTGAAATTCTCTCTACATTCTCTACACATTTCAAAGGTTGCAGGAAAATATCCATTACAATACACAGAAATCACATAAACACTATCATCTCTGTCACAGGAACTCGCTGCAAAAATGAAAGAGTCAGTAATTTGTGAGGGCAACTATAAGGAATGCGTTGAACAGGCAGGTAGGAAACCTGAACTCTGTGAATCCCACTCTCAAATTTCAGTTTCCCATAAACATCCATGAGAGACCTCAGGCCATCAATCTCCTGCACAGCAGCAAACACATGATTCATTTTGCTCTGTATTTTCTAGGTACAACGATAACAGTTTCAATATAAGTTTTTGTTCTAATTTCAGTACCTTGCTGTTGGATCTTAATTGATTTATAAGGTCCATGGAAGCGCTGAGTTTCCGAAGCTCCTTGTTAGCCCTCGCATACTCTTCAGCTGAGGATCAGGCTGTCTTCAACCAAAAGGTCCAACACCATTTCAATTCAAAAAATTTTGTTTTTTCAAAAACCCTATCAAATTCCAACATAATTTTCATTTCTATAGCAATTACCAAGCAAGCACATAGAATCACAAACATAGAGAACCTGGTTTATGAGATTTTGAAGACAAGCACTTCTCTGCTCGATAAGCGACAGCCTCTGCTCCATGATCTTTATGAGCTTTGGGGACAGTTGAGGCTCCAATTCTGCTCCTTTTCATATGCATAAAGTAAAATTAAACTAAATAAATAAAACCCAAATGCATTAAGAAGAAGAAGAAGAAGAGCGGCTGCAGCCAAAATCCGAGGTACCCTTTTCATGTGTATAACTTCAAAATCTGCTGTATAATTTCAAAATCTGAGGTACCCTTTTCTTTGTTAGCTTTTTTTTTTCTCTTAGTTTTGGTGTACTACTTTAGTTCGGCTGTGTGCAAATACATTAGTTTGATGTATGTAGTGAGGCTTTACTAGACGTGAATTACAGTGTCTTCGTAAAGTTTAAATGAAAAACTGGCTGTAATATTTAGTTAAGTTTGTGATTTTTGATGATGCATATTTGAGAACAAGAAAAATATGTAGTAATGTTTGAAATGATTATTTTCATAGTTTAGAATTATAGTCCTGTCCTGAATTGCTCCAAACATAGGATACTATCCAGCCCCTTAGTCCAGTGCCCCAACAAACATAGGACAGAACTTAGTCCAAGCCAAGCCTATCCTAGATGTATGACTAAAACCAGTTTTGTCATACCCAGTTGGCTATTGATTGTAGTCATTGTGATATGAATACCTTGCTGGCTTTGGTTTTAGATTATTTTCTTGTGTGTGTGTGTGTGTGTTACTTTGTGCCATTTGATTCAGTCAGGTTCTATTTGTAGATATTACTAGTTGGGCATGTGGGCATAAGGAGATCATGCTGGATCCTTAAGGAATTGTCTTAGCAAATATTGGTTACTGTTTATGGCTTACATAAATGAATATGCAATTGGTGCATGTTTTTTCACCTAGGCCAAAGTTTAACAGTGGTATGTCACGGTGATTATCCTTTCTCAGTGTTTTTTCATTGTTATGATGAAATATCTATGGTACTAATAGTGACAAAAGAGTTTCTAATGCATAACCGCTTCATCAAGAGGTGTCCTTTGTGTTTTTGTGTGGCTTCAGCTATTCGGAGGACTGCCTTAATATCAAATTATGACAGAGAATCAATTCTGAGTAGAGGATTTGAAAAGCCTGTGGTATCAAGTGTAAGATATGAACAACATCAAATTTCATCTACCCGAGATTTTTGTGCTAGCGTTCAGCCTGAAAGGCTCTGCTGGGAAGGTTCCTCTCATGCAGTGTTGTTGAAAAGGCTCAAAAAAGCCTTGAAGGAACACCAAGTGAATGAAGCATGGGAGTCCTTTATTGATTTTAAAAGGTTGCATGGCTTTCCTGAGGATTTTGTTATCCATAAGCTAATCACTGAACTGTGCTATTCGTCTGACCCTCACTGGCTACTAAAAGCATGTGATATAGTCTTAGTAATTTTGAAAGAGCGATCAGACTTACTACAGTCTGATATCCTGGCAAAGCTCTCCCTCTCCTTAGCGAGAAGTCAAATGCCTAAACCTGCTACAACGATTCTTAGGATACTACTGGAGAAACAGAACTTGCCCCCCATGAATGTATTGTGCTTGGTTGTTCTGCATATGGTAAAGACTGAGGTTGGGACACACCTTGCATCCAGCTTTGTCATTGTTTCCAACGCTCCAGTGTAAACAAGAGCGACCATGCAAAGCTGGTGAAGCCTAATACAATGATTTTTAACCTTGTCCTTGATGCTTGAGTGAGGTTTAAATTATCATTCAAAGGCCAACAGATTATGGAATTGATGCCTCAAACAGGAGTTGTTGCTGATGCACACTCTGTTATCATTATTGCCCAGATCCATGAGCTAAATGGCCAGAGAGACGTGATCAAGAAATATAAAAGTCACATTGATCAAGTTTCAGCTCCGTTTATGCAACATTATTGGCATTTCTATGATAGTTTGTTGAGCATACATTTCAAGTTTAATGACATTGAGGCAGCCACTGAGCTTGCATTACAAATGTGTGACTACCATGAGTCTCTTCCTATTCAAAGAGACAGAAAGATTTCACAGAGGTCTTATCTTGTTCCAATTGGATCTCATAATCTCAAGTCTGGGTTGAATATGCAGGTTTTGCCTGAGCTGCTGCTGTACGATTCTGTCCTCAAAATAGAGGGTAAACAAGAGCTTGTTCTTTATTGGAATGGGAAACTTGTCCTTAGTAACAGGGCTCTGGCCAAGCTCATATAATTGGATACAAAGAGGGTGGGGATTGGTCTGCCCTTGCAAGTGCACAAAAATAATGTAGTATAGCGTTTGACAAGTCCAAGTATATCGTTCCCACGAGGATTCTAAATTAATCTAATATTCGAATACCTAAATTAAATCTAACTGATACGCAAGTGAATTTATAGAGATTCGTTGTTGTGATAGTTTATGAAACAAACAAGAAATTAATAAAAGCAATTAGAATAAAAAGGTTGAATTTTAAGGTTGAAAGACAATGATGAAGGTCTAGGGTTTCGGAATCAACCACAAGCAATCCAAGTTAGATTTCAATGCATTCAACAGATTCTTTCGATTCTTTAGATGATAATTCCCGTATTTAAGTCATTTTCAGGCACTCAGACCATAGTTTTCCTTAAGTGTAAGATTCTTCTCTAGTTCAGACAAAGATCATATACCCAATCATGCAATCTATCCTGGTTAAGGCATAAATTTAACAAATTGGATTCATTACGTTCTAGAAAACAAGGGAACCAAGCAAACCATTATTCTTCGTCAAGCAATAATGTAATTTACCACACCTAATCACAAGAAGCTAATTGAATTATATTGTTGGTTCTGCCTCAATTCATCTTCCAATTTACTAGATGCAAAGTCCTAAGGTGATCAGTCAAAGAACTTAAACAAATAGCAACAATTAAAATAGTGATTAAGCATTCATATGAAAGAAACTTAGAATCCATTAAATAACATTAAAAATCATAACTATCCATGCTCGGACGTCTTCCTCGCCCTAGAGAATAATTTAGTTACTCATGTTCAAAGAAAACATAATTGAAAACTTAGAAAACATAAAATAAAACTTATGGATTGTGACGATGCTCGAGAACTTGACGATGGCAGCGGCTCTTTGACTCTCCTTCCAACTCCAGCATAAAAGAACTCAAATTTTCTGATCTTCTTTAAATAAGGAACAAATCCTTTTGTGACTTGGTAACTCTGCTTTCCTAGTTTGGCTCCAATTAACTTTAATAAGTTGGCATCCAAAATCCTACTAAATATAGGATCATATTTCAGAAAATTACCCCACATCCTTGTAAATACTTCCCAAATGCAATTGACATAAATTGGACTCCAATGATTGAACTTTAAAATAATTATTTTGCAAAACCCGCAGAACACATTCTGCCCGAACTGTCTGTACTAAAATGACCACAACTCTCTCCACACACGTCCGAATCACGAACCGTAAAATTCTATAGAAAGCTAACTTCCGTATCTTTCCAATGATATAAGAGTCAACATCTGGTTCATTCGGAGGAAGTACAGTATATTCTGTCAAGTTGACTGATCTGCACAGGACCTTCTTGCGAAACATCTTTTAATTCCAAAAATGCTCATTTTGCTTGCTTTTCCATCTTTACTCTTCAAACCTAGTAAAACACAAAACTAAGTAAAAATGGACTAAACTCACTCAAGAACATAGCAAGAATGTAAGAGAAAGATAATAAAAATGTACGAAATAATAGTTATATCAAGGATACTCGCAAGCTTTCAGAAATTTTACTTCAAATTTGTGTTCTGATGTGATTCACTACAAGAAAAAAGGTCTGTAGTGACCAATTTCTCAGTGACCACATCTATAATGGTCACAAATAGTATGCATTTAGTGACTAAGTATGCAAAATAGTCTCTAAAATTATTGGCACATAATTTGTAATTTTTAATGACCATATTTAATGACAATTAGTGACTAATTTAAATTTAATCACTGAAAACAACTTAAATAGCCTAATTAGTGGCCAACATATAACGGTGGAGTTACTTGTTTTCTATCACACATTAGTGACCTATTAAGTTTTAAAAATAAAATAAAATAATTTGTTCAACTTTAGGATCGTCTTGAGTGAGCGAGCACCGATCGTCGTCTTCGGCGAGAGCGAGCGAGCGAGCACCGACCGTCTTCTTCGGCGAGAGCGAGCAGCGATCATCTTCGTCGAGCGAGCACCGATCGTCTTCGTTGTCGAGCGAGCAGCGATCGTCTTCGTTGTCGAGCGAGCGAGCGTCTTCTTCGTCACTGTGGTTTTGATTTCTAGGTTTTGTCCTAATTTCAGGTGAGCTTTTGATTTCTCTGTGGTTTCAATGTCAGCTTTCGATCTCTATCCCTCTACATGGTTTTCTATCTCCCTCAATCTCTCTCTAAAATCATCTGGAAGCTTCTCTGCTCTCAATTATCCAGGTGCGCTCTCTATGCTTGTGCTTGAGTTCGATTTTTTAATTGTGGTTTCAATTGATTTTGATTTCAAGTTTGATTTTGATTTGAGTTAGATTTGAGTTAGAACTTGATAAGCTATAGTCTTATTATTATCTCGATTAGTTTTTCCTTTATTTTTCGGAGGATGAACTGTTGGTGTATTTAGGTGCCACTCCAATTGCCGATGTTAAGTCTCTCTCTCTCTCTCTCTCATTATGGCGAACTGTATGATGGAAACATACGTTTCTTTAGGAGCACATCGTTTGTTGTTGCGGTTTGATCTTGCTATGCTGAATCTTCCTTGCTTCATGGCGTGGAAGAGCTTTCAGCTCTGCTGAACTCATTGACTAGATAATGGAAAATAATAAGGCTCGAGTAATAATGTTTCTGTTTTCTAGGGAGGTGTTACTGAAGAACAAATGCTTTTCATGGGGGCAAATACAAGCTTAACCCATTGCAAACAAAAGTACTTCTTGAGGTATCTGTGGTTCTCATAAACAGATTTCTTGCTATGCAGCGCTTACTCATTCATTTTCTTTTTAATGTCTTTTGGGTTGTGGTTAAATTCTTTAATTCGTTAGTTAAGGATGACGTACGAAATTGGTTTTGCTTATATAAGCCAACGTGAAGCCCACCCTTCTCTGTGTGAATCTCTAGCCATTTGGCATGCTCTGGTTAGTAAGTACTCTGATTGGGATGAAGCTGCTAACAAGAATTCTATGATTTGTGCAGGTATTCATTAGTTAAGTTGAGAGAGCATATTAAGAAACGCCCCCCACTGGCAACAACCGAAAAGGTTCAGCAATTTGTGAAGGTCTGTCACATCATTCTTTGCTCTGTAAAAGTTTTAGTAATTTTTTATTCGTGCTGTTACTTTAAGAAAATGTTGAAGAAATCCTTGACTGGCATTTCGATGCAGAGAAGTCTTGGATGCATCTACTATCTTGATACTTGTTCACCTTCCATACAATAGATTTATGTACTTTAATTTCTTAAACATTAGTTAGCATCAACAATATACCATAGTGACATAAGGTGTATTAATTTAGGTTGGCTAGAAACTGCTCATGACCTTTTGGATTATATGGATGCAGCTGGTGCTCCCATGGGCCTTACTGCCTTTTTGTCACTCTTGGAAGCCTATTACAGAGGAAAGATGTTTCGGGAAGCTTTGCTTAAACAAATGAGGAAGGCTGGTTTGCTTTCAAATTTATCTGATGAGATGGTTGTCTCAAAATGTCAACCAATACTATATACAAGTTCCACATGTACATTTCAAGCTCGACCAGTAAATCAGATCTGGCAAATGCTTTGGTTCAGGAAATGAGAGATGAGAACGACGCTTCTGTTGTTTACCAGTTCAATTCGTCCATCAACTTTTTCTGCAAGGCCAAAACGATGGATGGTGCTTTGAAGACGTACAGAAGAATGCAAGAGATGAAAATTCAACCCACTGAGCAAACATTTACCTATCTGTTATATGGGTATTCTTCTCTGGGAATGATTCGTACTATCACGATCTTGTGGGGGGACATTAAGAGGAATATGGACAGTGGAAATTTGGAGGTAAGCCGAGATCTCTGAGTACTTGCTACTGAACTTTCTTCGTGGTGGCTACTTTGAGAGAGTGATGGAGGTCATTGACTTTATGAAGGAACATGGTAAGTACACCGACAAGTGGTTGTACAGGAGTGAGTTTGTAAAACTTCATAAGAATCTTTATAGGAATTTAAAGGCATCAGAAGCCAGAACTGAGGCTAAAAAAAAAGACTTAAATATGTTGAGAGATTTAGAAAATGGGCAGGAGTAGATTGAAGTTCCAAGAGAAGTTCATTATGAACTGGGATGATTCACTTCAAGATTCTTGCTGCTCTGACGTTGGTGACTTGTATTTTTTGGTTGATAATCTGATGAGCTAGAAAGCTTCAAATAGTTTATAAAATTGAGTGCACTTTTCAAAAAATTTATGATATATTTACTTAGAATCAAAATGAGTAGGAATCAGAATAAAAGGGGAATGGCAATGGGAAGTAATCAAAACAAGGCATTTCCACTAATCTGAATGAGGGATTGCTTGAGAATGATTCCCATTATTCTTTGTTTGAAACTTGGAATTAGGGTCTGACTTAATGATTAATTCTATAACATAGAAAGAGGTTGGTTTTCTTGTACAATGGTTTTCAGTTATTGTTTTCATTTTCATTTTATGACTTAGATGAGGGGATTTTGAGGAGTGTCTACTATCTTTTGCAGACAAGTTTAAACCAAATAGTTAATCTAAGTAGATTAATCCTTCCCTATTAAAAAGCCGGGGGGAAAAGTGAAGTGATTTCCAATGTATTGAATTCATTTCAGAAAAATATAATTGAGTTATTATTAACTTACTAAAATATAAAAGGAATGATATTTATGTACAGACTCTCAGTGGAAAAAGTGAATATTAATAGAAATACAACAAAAAGAATATTAATGCACATGTATTTCATGCCTAATCAAATCTTCAGTATTACAAACAACTGTTTGGTTGAACAGTGCCAACAGTCTTTCCATTTGCATTGGCACAGTGTGAATGAACCTCTTGATTCCTGCAGGTCAAACTCACGTTTTCGAGTCTTATCCCACTACATGGATTTGTTGCTCTACATGGATTTGTTGCGCTACAATCAAATTTTATTGCGACGGCTGTAGCCGATGTTCCTTGAATGTTCCGGTACACGACATCACTAACTTTCACACCTGATACCTATAATATTGAAACAAAATGAAATGTGCATTAGTCAAGACATACGTTTATGAATGAGTACATGCTCAATTACTACATTGTGATTATAATTTTCATTACCTGAGCAGGGCAGTTGATGTTTTGTGGGCAATAGTTTTGGTCTATTACAATAGGAATTTGGACATTAAACATTACGACATCAAGGAAATGAACACCTTGAACAAATTCGTTGCTCGGCCTTGCCAAAGAATTAATCCTCAAACTATTTTGAGTACCCTTGAAAATTGCATTTTTAACTGTCACATTTTGGACCCCTTCCTCTTCCAAGTCTTTGGCTAAACTCCCTATGCTGCAATCACCACACCCATGTATGTATAAGCTAACTATAATATTAACTGTGAGGGGGTTTTCATATGTAAGCAATGCAATCCAAGAGCTATAAAATCTGACCTACTGCCATGCCAAGACCACAAGTTATTTGCTCGATCCACAAGTCCTTTGTTCAGGGGCCAATCGAGACACTCTGCAGTTTTGATAGAGGTGTTGAAGATTGCAACATTTCTTGACAATTGGACATGGATGCCATAAGTGTTTGGGCTATTTCCAGCTGCATTGATTTTGACCCTTTCATGCGAACATCTTGGCTGCCGTTTATCACATTGTGGAACATCTGGTTGTTCAATGACATTAGTCCATTTATGTTATTGTTTTTGGAGTTTGTAAAACTCAGACTCTGCGTATCAGTGGGAACAAAAATATCAGAATTTAGGAAACAATAGAACACGAAGAGACTGGTAAGGTAAGGTAGACAACAAATTTAAACAAAATTTCACTTGATCGACAAGAAAGTATAAATTACTAACCGTGGCTCCTCCGTTGGGGCAATCAGTGCTTCCAGCTAACTTGCATGCCCACAAGGCGGTACCTTTAGCGTCAAGGGCACCTCCGATAATGGACACACCTGTAAGTCATTCAAAGCTTATGCAGTTGTTAGCTTGGCCAAGGATTTGGTAAACAGACGAAGCTAACAATGTTCCATCAATTTGAAAAGTAATTGTTTGGGCCCGAAATCTGTACATTAAGCCCAAAAGAAATTGCAAAACTTAAGTACATAAGTTATTTTCCAAAAAATGGAGAATAACCATGTACTTGAAGAGGCAGAAGCATTAAGGTGGAATTAGTTGCCACTAAATGGCGATTAATTAAAATTAAACAGCTTTCCAAAAATTGGGCCAGGCCATTTCCATCTTCAAAACTAGAAACCATGTTGGGCCAAAAATAAAAAGAAAGTCCAAAGCCCAAGCATCAAAATGGCTTCAGAAATTTGAGCAGAGCAGTTGATTACACAAGTTTCAAAAACTGACTCTTGGAACTGATGAATAATCTGATAATTGAAATTCACAGGGATATTTTCACAGATAGAGGGCTTCTTCTCAAAAAAAGCAAAGATCTCATCAAAGCCAGAAAGTTTTCAAAACCAAGTTTCAAAAAGTAGGCTGACGGCTGAGACAACCGATTCTTACTTTTCCCTCTGCACAAAAGTAGAAAGGATGTTTCTTAGAGAACAAGTTACGAGGAGGAGAAAGAAGCTTCCTTCACAATCAAAAGTTGATAGCAACTACTTCCTATATGAGGCCAATTATTTCCTTTCTTAAACTAAAAATATCTTGGGGATATTTTAGGGGTATTTGTTAAAAAGAAAGTCTCTATAAAAGGAAATGAAAACCAAAGAAAAAAGGACAATCATAAAAATCAACAAAAAAACAAACGCTCAATCAAAACTGAATATAAAGATCTCTCGATCTCACAACCTCAACGCAAGGCAAGCTTTTGCAAAAGCCAAGAATACAGACTCTGTATTATTTTACAAAGCCCAGATAGGCAGAACTCAGGTTATCTCATTATATGAAAACCTCAACAAATTTCCAATAGCCTTTATAGTCTTCAAAGCATTCTAAAAAGCTATCCTTAAGGCAATCCAAATTTCGGAATGAAGTTGTTTTTGGGGAAAAATCAGTCGAACTCAAGTTTCTGCCGTTACAAATTCAGTTCAAAGAAGAACAAGTGACTTCAAAGCAGATCCAGCCCAGATGCTATCAAATCTTGAAGAAAACCAGGGTGATCATTTCAGTCCAGACCAACCCAGGTGAAGATAGTCCATCCGCAATGCCGTAATGCACGCAGACTCTCGCCCCGCCCGCACACCGCCTTCTCCACGGCTCAAATTGATGAAAAGCTACGCCAATCACCAGCGTTGGCATCGATTACCAGCTAGAATCTGTTAGTTGAAGGTGTTGTTATATGAACTCCTGCGCAAGAAGGTCTAGATCAAGCAGTTCTGCTTGAATTTTGTTATCTTTATGTAAGGATATTTTGCTATAATTTACCAATTTATAACTGTGAAAATTATGAAGTCCTCACCTGTCTGAGGCATAGAAAAGAACTTACTTGGGAGATATTCCTCACCCAAATGCACAATCACTTGATTTTTATTAAATGACTTGGGGCGCAAGTTATTTAATTCTCAAAGTCTGTTAGAATTTTAAATTACTAGCAGTGGCACGCTCGACACACAAAGAAAGTTGATTTATTGACCAAATCATGGTCTCTGAATTAATGGGGAACTTTACCCTACCATTTCACAGTACTAAACAAAAAGGGGTGAACAGTAATATATGTGCTTTTGTAGTTATCACCTTTTGAAAACCATAGCATTGCGAAGCAAATACCTCCCCTTTGGTACACGTATAATAGTGGAATCGGAGGAGGCACATGCTGCAGTCCATACATCCAGAAAAGCTTGTGTAGAATCTATTAAACCATTAGGCTTGGCTCCGAAGCTTAGGGCATTGAAAATTAATGTACTCTCAGCAACACATGATTGGTGTAGGATATATAGGATGATGAGTAGTGCTACTCTGCTAAAACAACTTGTAACCTCAGCCATTTTCTCCTTTTCTATTTTTCCTTTCTGTTTGAGAGAGAGAGAGAGAGAGAGAGAGAGAGAGAGAGAGAGAGAGAGAGAGAGAGAGAGAGAGAGATTAAATTAAACCGATGATGTCAATAGTAACGAATGAAGTCGGGAACTGAGAGGTTGATGGAGAAAACTTGAACATTGTAGGGTACTTATACTCTTGATGATACAGTAAGTAATTAGGTTGATATAAGTATAAGGGATGTTTGTATATGATATTATATATACAGAGAGAGGTGGTGTAAGTTTAAAGAAAATATAGTTATGGTATATATGGATGCATATACATATGGAAAGCATATATGTATTAAGAAAAGCTGCGCTGGCACTAATTTGGTAGCTACTCTTTTGTGTTTTACTCTATATATAAGTAATATGGATGAATCAATGAATCATATAATATTATATGAATCGATAATAATTTAATTAAAATATTACTTTGGATATAATTACTTTTGCAGTTGACTTGCTAATGAATCAATTCATCCCAAGTGGGACACACTTCCTGTACTTAAATCCCTTCATGGCTACTCGTTCCTCAGTGGAGTAACGCGCAGGATAATTTGTAATTTCAGTATTGTAGAGGTAGTAGATAGATATTTGCTAACGAGTATTTTGAAATCACTACTTGGGGTGTCCTAATGATGGCATTGGCTTATTGTAAAGTCCCACATTGGAAAAAGACGCAATAATACGAATGCTTATAAGGACTTACATGACATCTTGTAATTGCTGAGCCTAGTAGCGTGGGCTTGTAACTAAGCAGGGCATTAAAGTGATTGGTTATTTGAGCAAGCCTTGATAGGTAAGGTGTGGTGGTATTGTACTGTTCACCTTGGTGAAGTCGCACAAAGCACACCCCCTACCCTCGGGTTAGTAGGGCCGCCCATCCTCAATAGGTGGGTAGCAAACCTCAACTTGGTATTAGATTGGGGTGTTAGGTACGAATACTAAACCTCACGGGTCAAGAGCCATCACACCCCAATGTGCTGCCTATCTTGGCCTCTCATCACACAATCACTTTTTTGAGAAATTGGAAGTGGTCTCTCATTATTGTTCAATAAAAATTGAAATAATGCTGCCAAATCATCCTTCTTATTAATGTGTAGACTATGTGCAGTATTAATTAATTATATATTCCTATATTTGGTTCGATGGCAGAAATTTCTTTCACAATTTTTGGTGCGACATAGTTGTTTATAATCTGATGAGCTAAAAATTCAAATAGCTTGCTTGTTGATAATAAAAAGTTATTTATAATAAGTGTTTTGCTTATAAGCTTGAATTAGGGATAATATTATTGAATGTTAACGTTATTTTCTATTCATTGAAAAAATGTTATTTTTCATGTTGGGTGTTACTAGAAAAATATAGAAGAGAAAAGAAAGGGGGACATAAACATTTGTCTGTACTACAAGCTTAGGGGTTGTATTCAATTCAAATTTTAAATGATTTTAAAAGAGTTATAAAGTTGATGGAGTTTAATTGAGTTTAATTGAATTTTACAAACTCCACATAGATTTTGACTGAATTCGTGTATAGATTTTAAATGAGTTTGTTAAAGTTTTATTATTGATTTTAATGGAGTTTATAGCACTCAAAAAACAAAGGGTTTAGGGGTCATGACGGTGTGGGTGATGGTGGGGCTAGTAGTGGGGTCAGCGGTGGCAGTGGGGGTGGTGGTGGTTGTGCTAGTGGTGGTGGCGATGGCAATGGCGATGGCGGCGGCGACAATGATGACTGTGGTGGTGGTGGTGGTGGTGGTGGTGGCGACGACGTTGATAGCCATGATAAGATGGTGGTACGTAGTAGAAGTGGTGAAATTATATCTTGAGAATAAAAATAATATATCTATCAAAATCTCTGGGGGGAAGATAAGATTTCTCATGGCCTAAAATTAGTCTATAAACAAACGAAATCCACCACTTTTTGTATTTTCTTTAAAATCAATGAGTTTTTGAATACACCCAAACTTTGTTTGACTTCTAAAAAGTCATAATTGAATACACCTAGATTTCGATGTATTTTTTAAAGTCAATTGAAATATGAATTGAATACACCCAAACTTTGACAAACTCTTTTAAAATCTTAATTGAATACACCTAAACTTTTAAACTCTTTTAAACTCTTTTAAAATCTTAATTGAATACACCCCCCTTAGTTTGTGAACATTTGAGCTTTTAACATTTAACCATAGTCATGACACCTCTTTTTTTTTCTTTTTTTTTGAGAATTAACGATACATTGCATTTATAAATCAAGTACAAGGTCTGTTAGCCATTTAAGTACATGCTTTCTTATATTTTTGGGTTTTAAAGGAAGGAAAGATATTTCAACGAAAAAAGACGAGAAGGAAAGACATAATTAGGCTCCATTTGGATTGATTTACATGAAAGAAAAGATTTGGAATTCACAACAATTTGCTACAAAAACAAGAACCCCATTAGATTGAATGTATATGAACTAACTAGATGATCACATATGTTAGAAATGGATATGAAATAACTATATTCAAAGAATAATTTTTGTTAGTGTATACATTTTGAGTTTTTTCTTTTGACTTCCCTTGACAATATTGTAATAGAATTTTTATTGTACTTACCAAGCTCATGTTTAGATTAAGAATAGCTTCTCTTGGTGTTCTTAACTAACTGCTATCCTATGGAGGTTCAGGCAAATTGACAAAGGTAATTTGTGCATTGCATCACATTGCATTCAATTGATTTCATAAAATGATGACTAGTCATCTGTTTCTCATATGACTAGTCAACCTTTGCTCTGTAGGATTTCTAGCTCACTAGTTTCCAACTGGATCCTACCAAACTGTTTTGTCTTATTCTACGATTTTTCTGTGCTGCCATGTGTACTTTCTAACCTAGGAATTTTTGGGTAAAACCCCAATCATTCCTCTTTGGGCAGCCGTCACTTGAAGGATTGTTTTGAAGAAGTTTCTTGTAATCTTTTTGCTCATGTTCCTCCTCAAGTGCGAACCTCTATTCTTCATCTATGGGTTTTCTAAAATGTTTTTGAAAACTTCTTTTGAAATATGAAATCTGCATCTAGGTAGAACAAATACCTCTCTCATTTAGTTCTAGGTCAGATTCCAGATTGATTTCTTCAAGAGTATGGTTTCTTGAAGAAATTGATCTCATTATCCTTGAATCCAAATTTGGTTTTTGTTTCAGGTTGAACTTGCAAGATGGTGCCTTGGGATGAATGAGCTGGAGAAGGAGCTGCCATTGCCATGAAGGACTGAGCTTCAAGCTTTGCTAAGTTGGAGAATAAGATTGCACAAAAGAGGTATAGCTCATCTTCCAAAATAGATCTAGGTTTTTCTTGAGCTTGCTTGAGTAACTTTGTAAGAATATTTTTCGCTTAGTGGATTGCCTGGTCAGTTGATGACCTCCAGTTTTTCCTAGAAGTGGGTTTCTGGGTAAACAATTTTCTGGTGTACTGTTCTTCTTTTTCTATGTTTCTGTTCTTCATTGTTGACTAATCATCGCTTGGTGTTCATATATTCTGGGTTTGTGTTCTTGAGGTTGACTAGTCATCTCTATCTGATATTTGTTATTTGTTTGACTGCAATGGATTCACACACTCTCACTGTAGTTGTTGCTAGCACAAGGGATGCCTAGATTGACGGGTCCTTCTGAGTGCCTAGGTTGTCACTAGTATTCTTCTAGGCTTGCAGGTACATATTGGTATGCTCTGTGTGTTCTCTTTGAAATGGTTTTTCCATGACTAGCAATTGACTAGTCATAATTGCACCTTGTTAAGGTTTAAAGTATGTGAATTTGGTTGTGTCTTTTAGAATAGCATTTAAATTTACCTCTTATCACCTAAGCGCCAATTTCAATTTTAAATTCATTTGTTTTCTTTATTTCTTTATAGTACCAATCATGTCATTGAAGTCCAAATAAACATGAATGGGTGGTCCCATTTGGTTCGGGAATTAGGGCCACTGTTAACATGCTCGTTCTTACCATGTAATGTTCTATTTTGATTGAATGCATTACCATTTTCTCAACACAAAAAAACCCATAGTCATTACACCTTTTTATTTATTTATTATTTATTTAAGAACTAACGATACATTGCATTTATAAATCAAGCACAAGGCCTTCTAGCCATTTTATGTACATGCTTTCTTATATTTTTGGGTTTTAAAGGAAGGAAAGATATTTTGACCCAAAAAAAAAAAAGAAGGAAGGAAAGACAGAATTATGCTCCATTTGGATTGATTGATATGAAAGAAAATATTTGCATTTGACAACAATTTGCTACAAAATAGATTGAATGTATATGAACTAACTAGATGATCGTTGTGGGAACACATATTTCGGCAACCAATCATGAAGCGCCACGTGAATAATGGGAATATTCCTTAGATCAACAATTGTGCTCCATTTAATTGGCCAATTGTGACTTAAGCTAGGGATATCACCCTAAATTAGGGATTTAATTTTCATTAAATCTCCTTGATTGATCCAATCTCTCCTTTTAAGGAAAAAAAATAATTCCCTTCCTTATGAGAATTTGAAATTGATACTTAGGTAAAGGGGGTAAATTAGAACCTCAATGGACAGATCTAAGACCATCAACCACAAGGGTAAATACAAGTGCCCACAAAGGGGTATACAAATATGGAAGCATAGTAACCACATAGGGTTAATCCAGATATGTGATGACCCTAACCCAATTTATAAATAAAATGAATTAATTAATTTAGTTAATTAATTTGGATAATTAAAATGAATTAAAAAGGAATTAAAAAGAATTAAATAATTAAATTGGAATTAAATTGGAATTTAATAAATTAAAGGGGCATTTTAGTCAACGATATTTTCGGGATGGAATTTGGCGAAACGGGTTGCGCCATTGCGTCTGGCACGTTGAAACAAGTTCGGGGACGTATGCCCATTCGATTCGGATTTGTAACGCTTAAAAAGGACGTAAGCGTCATTTCGAATTTGTTAAATACCCCCTAGCCAATCACAATTCAGATTTCTCTCTCTCTCTCTCTCTCTATCTCTCTCTCCCCACGCGTGTGACGGTTCAGCTTCCCCGATCGTAACTTTCGATCGGTTCCATGGATGCCGGCGCCACCACCGGCCACCACGAGGGCCGCAGATCGGTCCCAAAAGGACCACCACCTCATCCCGATCATTCCCCAACCTTTCTCGACGACACAGCCGCTGGGATTCGCCGGAATAGCTCGAAATCTCACCGGTTTTCTCCATGTTTCACGGCGCTGCTCGCTACTCCTGGCCACCGAGGCGTCGATCTGTATGAAATCGAACCCTCTCCTCTTGATCTAGCTATCTGTGATGTGGGTTAGGATCGATTTGTAGCCTAGGGTGGTAGATCTGAAACCCCTATTTGGCCGGATATTTGGATCCATTTTCCGGCCAATGGCCAGGCGGTTCTTGGCTGGGTGTCCACGGTTCTGGACTCCCCTCGTCACGGTGAACATTTTGGTATAAGCCTTGCTGCCCGATTCGAAGTTTTGTCGTTCACCGGATTTACTCAACACACCCACCATGCGCTGTCGGGCGCGTGGTGGCGGTGTGGTGGTGGTTCGGGGTTCCTATGTGTTCCTCGTGTCGCCGTGAACGTGTACGTGTGCTCGGATTTTGATTCGGACGTCGTTTGACTGTCGAACCAATGTACACCTATTGCGCGTTTCTTGGGTTCGATGTGTTCGGACCGTTGGATAGAATCCGAATTCACGTATGTGGTTCTTCGTATTTCTAGGAACGTATAAGAATTGACGGATCTTGATTCGGAGTCCCGGATACTCCGGATCAATGACTTTAAGTTGGTATTAAACCGTAACCGTCCGATCGTGAGCGATCCGACCGTCCGATCGAGACCAAACTTTGAGGACTTGTTGCGTAGGCCGTGTTGCACCTGTAGGAACTTTCGGATCTAAGTTTGGAGGTCATGGGACCCACGGATCCGGTTTGACCTATTCGGGTCGATTTGACCAAGTTTGACCAGGTTTGACCAAGGCTTTCCCGAGGTCGCCTTGCAATGTAGTTGACTTTGTTGGACTTCTAGGAATGTCCGGATCCTTTTGGAGGTCATGGGCTCCGCGGGCCCGTGTTGATCGAAACGGGTGTTTGACAGCCGGTTGACTGTGAGTCTTCCAGGGTTGTCCCACTGGTTAAAAGAGGTAGTTTGACCTTAGAATTCTTCGTACGTACATACACGCACACTTTTGAGTGGGGAAACGTTAGGGTTTCGTTTTAAGGTTTCGTTGTCGGTACGTTCGTTAATCCGTTTCTCGTATCCTTGTTTAGGTACTCTGGCACCGCATACGTAACGAGCGGGACCATTTTAGGGTTGTGCAGCATAGGATCAACGATGAGTGGACTTTGTTTTCAAATGAGCATGATTTGGATGAATTGCATGAAATGCATGAAATGAGATTTAATAATTGTTTTAAATCTTGAATGTGATGAATGTTTAAGTCTTGTTTGATGTTGGTTGAAAAATACTAAAAGAACTAGCATTTGAGTTTAATGCTTGATTTGGGTTGCCGGTTTGTTTGTGGGGCCCTGATGGCTATTTTATTGTTATTTATACCTTTGGGTATTGAACGGGACGCGGTGAACGCCCGATGGATTTTAGTATTTGATTTTGATTATATAAGTGAGCGATATTAAGCTTGGAATCGTTATATTATTTAAAAAATGGATTTAAAGGATTATTGTACCAAAAAGGGAATTTAATTGGGTTATTTTGACCTTGGGGTCTTTATACTATTTATAGATGTATTTTGGGTATGAAATACGGACATTGGGATCGTCTGGATATTTATGTTTAATGGGTTATTATATATATATTTATATACACTTATATATATATATGTATACAACTTGAATATTTATTTCGAATCTTGGATTTGAAGATTCATGGTTTTAATGGAATTTAATTAATAATTATGTTTATGAACTTCGGGTTTTCAGTTTAAGTATTGGAGCCTTTATGGCTATATTTTATGATATGTATATCATTGCGACTTACGTTTTATAAGGGTTTTGAATTGATATGCTTGGCTTGAGCATTGATTGAGACTTAAATATGGTTTTTCAATGAATAGGACGTTTGATTTGATATTAATCTGTTATGCGGTCTTTTGACCCTTGTGATAGAAATATATGTTTTAGACAGTGATGTCCTGACTTTGATTGTTGTTACTGGGTATTTGACTGATGGACTTGTATATGTCCTGGTGTCTGATGTTTTGGGGTTGGGTACATTGTGATTGAATATGTATATATATATATATACTATTATCGCGTGGCGATTGATGTGTGTACTGTTAGCACCTTGTATTGTACCTCCCCCTGTTCTGATACTGATGATGGCATAGCGATTGATATGATACGTTTACCTGGATTTGGTATGGTTCGATCCGGTGCATACCTTAACGGGGTGTAGTTGTAGACCCTTGATTGGGTAGTCTGCGCGCGTAGGACAGATTTCGGAGTTATGGTTGGTAAGTTTTTACTATATAGGCCTGTGAGTGTAGTCCCACTTTGGACGGCTCAACCCTGGGCACGGTGTCTCGATGAGACTGTACCGGTGTCCAGTCAAATGATCCCCTGTTGGATTGTTTTCCCCTGGTACTTGTGTTCGGTGTTATGGTTATATTATACCTATACGCGTGTGTTAGTACTTTTGTATTCCTATTTCTTTTAGTGAGGATCGTTCCTCGCTTGTTGTGCTTGTGAGCACGTGGGTGTGAGAGTGGGGAAGTTTGGGAAACTGTTTACCTATTTCGGTTGCAGTACTTGATTGGATTTCAGTACTTGATAGGTTTTACTTGTTGGATTGTAAATCCTAATTTTATATATATTTATATATATGATTTGAACTACAATTGATTCTATATTGTTGTCAAGTTTGGGTTTCTTGGCATGAACGGAATGTTTGACATTTTAAATGTTATTTTGGTATTTGAGGATTTTATTATATTCTCGTGCTTACATTCTTCAAGTTATTTCTGTTATACTTATACATACGTATATGAGTTCGTGTTTTGGGAGGTTATGCCTCGGAAAAAGAAAAGGTTGGTTTATTCGGAAAAAAGGTTTTGAGCTGGTAGGTTTTCACCTATTTTGAGATAGGGTGGTTTTTTTAAGTCACTAAAGTATATAAATGGTTTCATATGCATGTTTCACATTATTTTAAACGGTGGGGTTAATACTTTGATTTAAGTATGTAAAATCTTGTTTTTGTCCACTCACACTCTTTCTGTTTTGCACCCCCAGACATTAGTTGTCGCTTCGTTACTATTCGGTCGTGTGCTCCTCTCCTCGAGCTTTGACTGAAGGGTAGGATCTGTTGTCCTTGAACCCTAAACTTTGTATTCTGTTATTTCTATTCCGTTGTTGAATTCGTATACTCTTAGATTGCTCTGTATCACCTTTAGGGTTGAGTTTGAAGGCCGGAGGCCTGTTGTATATTTGTGTATGTATGCTGGCACTTGGGTTGTAATTTGTTGCTTGTTTAAACAGGTTGTAATTTTTGGGATAGTCCTTGTTGTAGGGGAGACTCTGCCCGTTTTTCGGCAGAAGTCTTGGCCCTTTTCTTTGTAAATTTAGGGAAGAGAGAACTAGTATAGTTTGTGGGCCCGACATGGGTTGATGTGGGCATGTCAACAGGGTCCGGCACGGGTTCCTGGGGTGGAATGCTGGTCAGGTCCTGTCAAGATACATGCCACAAAAGGCCAGAGAAATTTCGCATAAAAGCCGCATGCCCGAACAAACCAGACATGAATCATATTACCCAAATCTATCAATATAAGGATGACAATGGGTCGAATCGGGGGTGGGTAGGGCATTCCCATCCCCATCCGTGTTAAGCTTTTTTCCCCCATCCTCGCCTTCATACCCGCAATATTCATATCGAGGATTCCCCATCCCCGCCTTTGTTGGGGAATGGGTTCCTCGACCAGCCCCATTACAGAAGAAAAACCAATATATAACTAGTTTGTTGAAAAACAAAAAGTACTAAGGCAAGATATTGAATATATATAATATATATTTATAAGACAATATAAGAATGTTTATATATGTATTGGAAGTTAACTAAATAAATGAGTAGTGTGGCTTAAGATTTTTATAAATTATATAAGTATATAATATAATAATATAAATTATAAAAGTTAGGTAGTACAATCACTTTAATAGCATATTTATACATATTATAATATATATACCTCATCCAAAAATTAATACATATATATATATATATATATATATATATATATATACTAAACAGGAGGGTTCGGGTTGAGGATTGAAATACCATCCCTGCCCCTCCTCGAACACCATACCCAAAAATTCCCCGTACTCCATCCCCATACCCGTTTTTTGTCCTTCATACCCAACCTATTATGGTCGAATCCCCGCAAAGACCCTTATACCCGCTGGGAAAATTGCCATCCCTATATCAATACAACTACAACTTTAACTCTCACAAGTGCAAAATACAAGTGGAGACTACAAAACAATCAAACACCCAACTCACAAGGAGTTGATGCAATTATTACAAAATAAGAAAACTGCAAATAAACAACCAAAAATCAATAGAGCCACTACCGACGTTGTTGCCATCGCCACCACAAACGGCATCACTGCCTTGGAGACAGAGAACACCACTGAGATTGCATCGAGTCACCTTACAACTAAAACGCCAACTAACACAAACCACAAATCCAAGCATATGTAGACACAAGTAACCCCATATCTAGTAGATTGGGAAATGGAAAATAAGTGAGGAGGTAAGGAAAAGAGAGAGAGGGAGTTAAGAAAAATTATTTTCATTTGATAACTGTTTTTGTTGTACTTCAGCAAAAACACTGAATTAATTCTTTAAATATGAATTTCCCTGTTTTGATGCGATATATGGGTGGTGCCAATTAAGTCCGTATGACCCGTCAGCCTATTGGTTCGCGAATTAGGGACTTGAGAATGGACAAGTCACCTGTTATAATTTTGAAGAGTACTATTTTTTTTTCAAAAATATAAAGTTTTGTTTACACATTATTTTTTCTACATTAATCTTGATTGATTGTGCACACATTCTTTTTTCTATATTAATCTTTTTTTTCTGAGTTGTGATTTTGTGTTTTTCCCCTATTTCCTTTTATAAACGAAGCGTTCAGCAAAATCTTCACGACTCTCCATGACAGCTGTCACCCAGGATTTGAAGGATTCCCGGGATTTGTGAAAGGCTATGTAGGTATTAAAAAAAATCTCAAAATTTTCTCTTGGGCTATAGCCCTAGTGAGCCCTAATTAATGCATTTAATCAACACACATTATTTATCAACAACAAAAATAACCCACTAAATTTCTAAAACTAGTAAATAATTTGGTGGTGGTTGTTCGTGAAGATGAGGGATTTGGGGTTTTAATTAAGAGAGGGAGGAGGAACTAATTGGGGAATAAAATAATTAAGGGTTTGGTTGCTAAGTAGGGTAGAAGAAAGGGGGGAAAGGGAATTGGGTTTAATTTTTTTTTTGAGATAAGAGGGAATTTTGAAAAAAAAAATTAGGTTTTTTGATAATGAAAGCTGCTGGAATCAGGAGGGGAAGATAAGTTGGTGTTGGGGATTTTATTTTTTTAAACCTTGCTTCAAAACGGCGTCGTTTTGAAGCCAAGATTTAAAAATAAAAATAAAACGCCTGGACCAAAACTGCGTCGTTTTGGCCAGGCAGTTTTTTTAAAAAAAAAATAGCTCGCTCGCGCGCGCAAGCTTCTCCCTCTTCTCTACTGGGCATTTTGTAACATCTCGAACCAAAAATAAGGGGGGAATTAAATTAAAATAAATAAAATAAAATAAAAAATTAAGGAATTTTTGAAATTTAAAATAATATTTAATTTTTAAAGGGGCAAAAATGGCATTTTAAGTTCGGATAAGAATTTGGAGAAACGAATTGCGCCATTGTGTCCGGCTCGTCGAAATAAGTTCATAGACGCATGGCACGCTCGAACCCGAGTTGTAGAACTCAAAAAAGACAAAATGTTCATTTCAAAAATTGTTTTAAAAACCCAACACCCAATCAGATTGGGGGACACACACACACTTTCTCTCTCTCTCTCTCTCACTCTCTCTCCGCCCAATCCCAAAACCCTAACGAGCTCTGATCTTCACGGAAAAGCCACGTACCACATCACTCTGCAACTCCGGAAGCGCACACACTCAATTTAGTCAAGACTTGCGTCGATTGTTATTGTTTTGAATACAAATTTGTGATCCTTTAAAGCATGAAAGAAGGGAAATCAGTGAAATTGAACGGCCAACTGCAGCAGCAGCAGCAGCACCAGAACAGTCACTTGTCTCCGTTCAAATTCGCCAAGTTGTTGGATCCATAAGCCTCATGGGACAAGGATCAATTGGGAGATGTCTTGCATTGGATTCGACAAGCAATGGCCCTTGTATGTGGGCTACTATGGGGTGCGATACCGTTGGTCGGAGGCATATGGTTCATCATGTAAGTTGATGGTTCGACACCTTCTTCATTGCTTGACATAGTTGCCATTTGCTTGAACCATATCAGTTCATGTTTCTAATCACTAATCAGCGCATTTAACGAATCTTTGATGCAAATGCTATTACCTGGGTGTCAATTGTTGTTGTAATTTTGTTTTCAAAGCTCATAGGCTCAACACCAGAGTTTTTATGTGGCATAGCCTATATAAGTTTTCTATTTGAAGTCTTAGACCCAAAGAGTACCCCTTGTTTGATTTCACAACGGTGTGAGTAATAGTTACCTCAAGTTTTCATTTAAATAGTGGAGGAGTTCGTTTGGTGCTTTTCTTATGTAGATTTGTTATGTGGTGAGTGAGTCAGAATCTGATTCTAGCTCAAAACAGAGATGAGGATTGGAATATTATATCTGGGCATGCACTTTAAGGAGCATCTTTAGAAGATGTTTTAAAAAGCTTGTCAAATAAGTTAACAGAAGAGTGTTATGTATTTAAATATAACTTGAAAAGAGAGTAGAGCATAGTACTCAATCTCCTGTGGAAAGCAGGGCATTGTTGCAAGCCAATATTTGATAACCTAGAAACTTTAAGGTCTGTTTTAGAAAGTCAAAATAAAAGATGTGAATAAAAGAAGGAAAGCACCAAGCATTCCATTAGGAACTTTCCCCAATAGAATTATTATTATTAAGATAATATTTAGAAATCAGTCCATTTGGGGATGGCCAGTCTTTAAATTGTCAAAGATATCAGAAATTATGCTGAAACTTATATTCTTTAGGTGCCACTCTCAAAACATAGTCTATATAAACACTGGTGGATTGTATTTTTGTAAAGTTTCTTTCCAATACATATTAAAAGTGGAACTGATTAACTATTGAAGTCTTACCGCTTTGGGGATGTCTCAAGAAGGCACATGATGTCACATATCGATTACAGGTGCTTGTATTGAAATAAAGGCTAGGAGAGTTACCTAATTAAACTAAGTTTTAAATTAATAATCACATTGCTTGACATGGTCTGGACCCTACCGAGGATAGATCATTCCTTGAATTGCTTCGTAACATTGTAGTTCTCTAAGAGAAATGGATGCCTATACTTTAAAGGGACTTTGTGCGCATGACCTTCAATTTCTGTTACCAACTTCTTTGGCGTAAGCGAATTTAGTTTGTTATGGAATTATTATTATTATTGTCATCATTATGATTATTAATATTATATGTTACTATTTATCATTGTTATTATTTGAGTAGATGGAGTTGGGGTTTTCTATTGTTGGTATTATTGTGTAACGACCCTGACCCCAAATGAAAGGAAAATAAAATAAAATAATTGAGTTAAACAAATAAAGAATTAAAAATGAATTTAAAATGAATTAAAAGGATTAAAATAATGGAAATTAGAATTAAATAAGAATTTAATAATTAAAAGGGCATTTCGGTCAACTAAATTTTTGGACGACAATTTGGCGAAACGGGTTGCGCCATTGCGTCCGGCACGTCGAAACGAGTCCGGGGACGTGGGCCACGATCAATTTGGTTAACAAACGATAAAGTGGAATATTTTAATAATTTAAAATGGGATTAAAACAAAGAAAAAAATTCTGATTGGTCAACCCAATCCTCTCTCTCTCTCTCTCTCTCTCTCTCTCTCTCTCTCTCTCTCTCTCTCTCTCTCTCTCTCTCTCTCTCTCTCTCTCTCTCTCTCTCTCTCTCTCTCTCAACATGGCGCCGGCCACTTTGTTTGTGGCGCAACCACCACCACCGACCACCGTGTGGCCTGGGACCGGTCCCAAACTGACCGGCCAGCCACCCCGGTTTCACCCCAGCCAGTCCCGACCTCGCTCAGCCACCGGAGCCGCCGTGAGATCGATTTTTCAGGCCGGTTTTAGCTCGAATTTCTCCGGCTTCGTACGCTGGTTTCCGGCCACCAATTCTTGCGATCCAGGTGAGCTTTCTTCGCCCCTTGAACCCCTCTAGCTGTTTCCAAGCTTGGAATCGATCGATTTGGTCGCAAATCGATCGGATCAAAAACTCAATTCTGGCCGGAGTTCGTGTCGGCGGTTTGGCCGGAATCCGGCCGGTTCTTGACCGGGTTCCACCGGTTCTCGACTCACCTCGGTGTTCTGATTCGAATGGCATAGGTCACGTTGCCAAATTCGAAGTTTGGGTGTTGGCCGGAATCGCTCTACACACACACCACGCGCTGCCGGCGTGTGTGGCGGCGCGTGGCGGCTGTGTGGTGGCGGTTCTTCATCCCAATGCAATCCTTGAGTCGTTATGAATGTGTACGTATATTCGGATTTCGATTCGGACGACGTTTGGACCTCGAACCATTGTACGCCTATCATGCGTTGCTTGGGTTCGACGTGTTCGGACCATTGGATCGAAACTGAATTCACGTATGTTGTTCCCCGTATTTCTAAGAACGTATAGGATTTGACGGATCGTGATTCGGAGCCCCGGATGCTTCGGATCAGTGACTTCAAGTTAGAATTAAACCGTAATCGTCCGATCGTACGATTGTGAGCAATCCGACCGTCCGATCGTGACCGAACTTTCAGGACGTGTTCTCTAAGCTGTAGTGAGCCTATAGGAACTTTCGGATCTAAGTTTGGAGGTCATGGGACCCACGGGCCCGGTTTGACCTATTCGGGTAAGTTTGACCAGGGTTGACCGAGTGTCTCCTGAGGTCGGTTCATCCTCTAACGAACGTCGTTGACCTTAGAATTCCTCGTACGACGTTTTGGTACACTTGAGTTGAGTTTGGTTAAGGTTGACTTTTAAGGTTATCGCTTCGGTCCGGTTGTTAACCTTAATCCTCGTGTTCTTGAATTAGGTTCTCAAGCTCTTCGTGATCCTCGAGTGGAACCCTTTTCGGGTTGGGCAGCGTGGGACCAACGGTGAGTGGACTTTGTTTTCAAACAAGCATGATTTTAAAGAATTGAATGCGATGCATGTAAATGATATTTAAATATTGTTTTAAATCTTGATTTAATCTTTGGATGGATTTATTATGATTGATTTGGTGTTTGAGTTTTATATTTGATTTTGGGTTGCCGGTTTGTTTGTGGGGCCCTGTTGGCTATATTTTATTATTATGCTTATCTTTGAGTATTGATTTTGGGACGAGTCAAGCGTCCGGTAGTATTTTTTGTACGATTTTGAGTACGGTGGAATTTGATGGATTTTTTCGTATGAATTATATTTAATAATTGAGTTCATGGTTTTGTTGGGTTTCAGACTTTAACATTTTATTTGTTACGATTGTCGTGGGTTATACTTTAAACCTTTGGAATTTATATTTTATATATTTTTGGGAAACTTATATATCTACTTTGAATGTATAAATATATTTACTTTGAATTGAGTATTTGGGCGGTAAGATTTGGACGCTAGTATAGTCTGGTTGATTACGTATTTGGTTTTGATATTTAAACCTTATTGATTATGTTCATGCTAATACTTTGATTATATATATATATATGTATATATACATATAGATCAACTTGGAAGGATCATGTCGGATTATTGAGGCTATCGAGAATACATGTCGGATTAATGAGGCTATCAGGAATATATGTCGGATTATCGGGAATTGATCATATGTATATATATGTATATATATATATATATATCTACTTTGAATATATATTACATATATATATCTACTTTGAAAATAAGTATGTATATCCACTTTGTATATATATAAATATATATCTACTTTGAGTATATATGTATATTTACTTTGATATGGAGTTTTGGAACATATATATGTACGGATTGGACTTTCGGTTATATTTTAAGGAATCACTACTTATATTGTTTTAAAGTATGAATTTCAAGGATGTCGCTTATACGTGGGAATTTCGAATGCTTGAGTTTGAGTATTGTATTTTAAAGGATAATTATGTTTTGTATATATATATATATATATATATATATTTGTACATATATATATATGTATATTTTGAATAATACGTTTCGGGGTTTGGACTTTATATTTTTAAAGGGGTAGTACCTACTATGTTTTGAAGCATATGTTTTACTTAGGGTTTGACTTGACGTTTTCTTGACTTGGGTTTTGAATATGGTTTGATTATGCATTTTCAGTGATTATGGCATTTTAATGGTTTATGGATTGTTACACCATCGTTTGACGCTTGTGTCTGTTTTAACTATAGAATTGTATGTTTGGGACGGTGATGTCCTTATTTTGAGAATATGTGATGTTATTGGTTTTGTTATACGTATATATGTTATGGTGTGTGATATTTTGGGGTTTGGGTACATGTGGTTAAATGTGTATGTATATATGGTTTATCGTGTGGTGTTGGTTTGAGTGCAGTTGGCACTGTGTTATGTACCTTCCCCTGTTCTTGATGTGGTGACTATGATATGGAGTATGGTTCGATCCGGTGCATACCTTAACGGGGTGTAGCCGTAGACCCTTGATTGGGTAGTCTGCGCGTATGACTAGTTCGGACGCATGGTTATTGAGGACTCTGCCATGCGGGCCGGGGAGCTTAGTCCCAGTTGGACGGCTCGACCCCGGGCACGAGGCCATTGCGATGCCGTCCGATGTCCAGTTATCCTGGGCATGAGACCATCGTGAATGTTGTCCCGGTGTCCAGTTAAACAATCCCCTGTTGGATTGTTTCCCCTGGTACTTGTATTTTGGTGTCGAGGTTATATTATATACATACGCATGCGTTAGTACCTTCGTATTCTTATTTTCTTTCGGTGATGATACTTCCTCGCTTGCAGTGCCTACGGGCATGCAGTTATTTGAGTGTGGGAAAGAAAGGGATAAAGTCTTTTAAAGTGTTTTTATATTACTTTGTGGTTGTTTTGGATTTCTTGGATTTATCTTGGTCATTTGGTATTTTACGTTGTTTTGTTTTATGGAAACTTTATTATTTTCTCATGCTTACGATTTTCAAGTTGTTTCGGTTTATGATTATTTTTATGACTACTCGGATAAGTTTTGGGAGGTTATGCCACGGGAAAAGAAAATGGTTTGGAATGGTTTTATTCTTTGATTATTTTGAGATATTGGTTTTTGAAACAATTATGTATACAACGGATTTTAAATGCTTGGTTTACATGGTTTTGAATCGGTGGGGTTAGTACGTTGTTTTGAACTACTAAACTTTGTTTTTGTCCACTCACACTTTTTCTGTTTTGCGCCCCCCAGGCAGTAGTCGTGCTTTGAAACTGTCTGGCCGAGCGCTTCTCTTCTTGAGCGTCGACTTGATTGTAGGACCTCGCGTCCCTTATCTTAACTTTGAATTTCTGCTGTTAAACTTGCATACTCTTAGTTGCTCTGTTATTGCCCATTAGGGTTGAACTTGTTGGCCAGAGGTCTGTTATGTATTTATTGCATGCTGGCAGTTGGTTATACATATTCTACTGTTGTTGAATAGGTTGAACTTTTGGGTTTGGTTGTGTTTCTGGGGAGACTCTGCCCGTTTTTCGACAGAAGTCTTGACCCCTCTGTCTGTTTGTCTCGGGAAGAGGGATTCTGTAGTATGTGGGCCCGGCATCGGGATGATGTCGGATGTCAGCAGGATTCGGCACGGGTTCCGGGGTGGAATCCGGGTCGGGTCCTGTCATATTGTTATTATTATCATTATTATTATTGTTATTATTATATTTATTAGGTTTTTGAATAGTTTTATTGGTCTCGTGAAATGTTGTATAGACGGTGTTATATGAATATTTATATTGTTAACCCGATTGGTTTGGAAACTAATTTAAAGGAGGGTGGGTTATATTTTAGTTATACAAATTTATATTTACATATAATTATGTATGTATATATGGGTTATGAATGAGGATTTCATATTTACTCTGCTCACACTGGCCGATGATGGATGTCGGCGTGTGGTGGTGTTAATGGTGTGGTCGTGAGCATATTTGTATTTGTATTACTTTATATATATATATATACATAAATGTATGTGAATATACGATATGTTGGAGTGCTATTAGCACCACCCTATGTACCCCCTGATACTGTGTACACACGTGGCGTTGGAATTTCCAGCGTGTAGTAGAGGTCCGGGCACCATTGGCCGGATGTGCCGAAGGCCTTGGCAGGCAGTCTACGCGCGTAGGACTTGAGTTTGGGCCGCACGTGCGATGCAATGCCGGCGTGTGTGCTCATGAGCAGTAGTCCCCCGGTCACATCTCGTCTAACATCAAGATAGTTTAGTAGAATGTAAGATGAAAAGTGCGAAGTCTGGTGTAGTTTTTTATTACGATGGCAAAGAAGTTAAAGATAATGTTGATGGTTGAATTTTGGTTAAGAGATCGACATTGTGCAAAGTTGCAGCCAATTTGATTGATTCGGCGTTGTTGTATGATGAAGGTTCTAACTTGCTGCAAAAAACATTTGACGACATTCATGGGAAGCTGATTAGCTGGCATCATCAAGAGCTCCTGTTGAAGAAGCCAATAAAGAGGGGGGAAACTAGTTCTGCCCAAGTGAGAATGAAATATCCAAACCGAGTAAAATCAAAAGGCCGTCTGAAAGAAGGAGATGTGATCATGAAAGAAGGAGATGTCCAAGACTTGCGATCCCGTAAGCAAATTTATCATATATTTTAGTTGAAGATATTTCCTTTTAATGATTTGTCATTGTTTATGCATTTTTGTTTCGATGTTGTAGCTCTTCATCTCCTGACGCATACATTGGTGCTCCAGTTGCTGAGAATATGCAGCCCACTCAGAGGACGCAGAACAATGAAGGTACTTAGCCAAGTATGACAGAGGCATTTATGCAGGAGTTTGATTTAATGCACGGACCCTGCGTTTGAGTATCTAGTGATATCTATTGCCGTCGTTTTTGAGTAGCTAGTGATACCTATTGGCAGGAGTTTGATTTAATGCACAGACAGAGTTTGAGTAGCTAGTGATGCATGTTTCTGTTTGAGTAGCTAGTGACACGTATTGGTATCATTTTTGAGTAGCTACTGATACAGTTTTGAGTATCTAGTGATACCTATTGGCAGGAGTTTGATTTAATGCACGGACAAAGTTTGAGTAGCTAGTGATGCATGTTTCCGTTTGAGTAGCTAGTGATACGTATTGGTGTTGTTTTTGAGTAGCTAGTGATATGTTTGGAGTAGCTAGTGATACCTATTGGCTGGAGTTTGATTTAATAAACGGACGCTGAGTTTAAGTAGTACCTGTTTGCGTTGGTTTTGAATGTGTGACACTCTTGTAATCGGTTCATGTCTAATACTGAAGGTTTTTTTTCTTTGTTGAAAATTAGCGATAATGACTTTACGTATGTGGAAGCCAAGCCATTATGCTCCAGTAAACTCCAAAAAGGTTATGGTGTGGTTGGGATCATGAATCCAACCATCGATTGGTAAACTGGAACTGGAAAGAATGAAAATGCATGGCACCCACGTTTTATCAAACAATTCCATTGAATATAAAAATTATGTTTTAGTAAAGTAATGTTGAAAATTAGAGATAATGATACTCAAGGTTAAATTGACATATGACATTATGTGCAAGCCGAGCCATTATGGTAATCAAGATGTTATCATGATTACTTAAAATTGAAATTTAACATAACCACAAATAAATAAATATTTGACATGTACAAGTCTAATGTTTTACTAACTACTTTTTGAAACTTTGGATGATTCTTTTATTTGTCCTGATTTTGGTCATACCTAATAATTTTATATTTTACTAAAGTATTTTTATTTATTTATAGAAATCATTCACATACTAGTTATTGGTGGAGTAATAGAGAAAAAATAGAAGTGAGATTAGTGGAAGAAAAACATGGAAACACCTTTTTCTGTTTATTGTAATTTTCTTGTAATTTATATTGGTTTTTTCAGTTAATTACATTCTCACTTTTTTTCTTGGTCTGGAAATTACATTCTCACTTTAAGTTTTCATATACATAAACATCAACCAAAAAGATAAATTAATAAATAAAAAAATTAGCCTACTATTCGTATACATTCAATCAACCCAAAAGAGGAATAAATAATATGTATATAAAAATTATGTGTTAGTAAAGTTATATTGAAGCCATCCGCATGTAAGGACTCGATGAACTACATATCTGTCAGGCATTCCTTATTACAATACACATATATCCATTTATCCCCACCGACAAGAATTCAACAAAACATTTGAGCAGATGCGTTTTGTTTATAAATGTGAAATGTGAAATTTGAAGTACGCGATCGTAGGAAATGTCGTACTGAGACCGCCACCATTTTTTGGGAATTTGTTTGAATTATTATTGATTTTAAAATAAAATTTTAAGTGTAAACAAACAAATAATTGGAGGAGATGACAGGTGGCGGCGTCCCTTGCTGACCCGTGTTGCTGGATATGAGGATAAGGTCTTCCGATTAATTGAAATTTTTTTATAATGAATAAGAACAAGGAGTATACAAATTCGTACGTATTTGTAAGGAGGAATACTTCGTATATGAAGTGAAATAGCTGGTGTACTTATCTCAACTATATCAATACTATTGTGTGGAACACAAGTTCCTGCAAAAATTTGGTTGTCATCGGGTTTCTAGATAACATTGTTTAATATGGAACACGTTTAAATTATAAAATTTTCCCTATGAATATTGACACCTTTGTGAGAGCGTGATTCCCAACGATTGCTTTAAGTGTGAATTCCCAACGTAGCATGGAATGAATGTCTCCATCCGCTTTTGGGTGTCCATTTTTTGGGTATCGTATTACATTAAAGAAATGCATTTTTTTTTTCCACAAGCTTAAAAATGGAGGCAAATCATCCGCCACCTGTGCTGTGCATCAACTTTTAGATCCAAATTTTCATAACCAAGATTGGAGCTTAATGAAGCATAATGGAAGCAACCGACTGACACAGCAGAATGCCGGTTGATACTTTATTAATTGAAACCAAAGACATATAATTGAAACTAGAAACCTTTCTTCTGATACTATGTTTAGTAAGTTTAACAGAAATTAAAAAAACAAAGCAGATGAGCCAGCAACATAACACAAGCAAATGAAACGATGAGTTCGAATAAAATTGAACAAGAAAAAGATTTTAATTTCTGAAAGTGGTTGCTAACCTCCGATGTCCCAACATCAACAACAAAAACCATTTTAAAAAACCTCTTAATGGAAATCATCTTCCCCCAAAAAAAAAAAGTTATCTTAATAAACTGCATTCATGCTGCTAATAAACAAATTACTATTTCTTGAAGAAGCAATGACTGATCTTGTTTCCACAGATATGACCGATCTTTTCACTTCATTTAAAAAAAATAAACATATCATCAATTTCATCCCCAAGAGTCATCCTATAGCCAAGATTCTCAAGCTTACATAATACACAGAAGCCATTGGAAAATAAAAAAACATGTTTTATAATAGTTACCAAATTTGTAGGGCAACCAGAGCTTCCTCCCTGCTTAGGATGGTGAAACTTACAAGAAGTGCCAAATTTTCAAGTCCCTCTCATATAATACTGCCACCAAAGAATCACAGCACATCCTGTTGAGGACGCATCATCACATGGTCCATTGGTTCCAAGCAGTGAGAGTGCACAGAATTGTAATACACCTACTAATAGCCTAGCATAGCTCTCTAGGTTGTTATCGCTTAGTTAAGCTTCACGTGTATTCATTAGTAAACTATTTTTACTTTGTTAGTCAATGCACAGGTGGCACTATTGGTTAGAGCTAATCTATTGTTGTATAAATACACCCTGTAAAGCTTATTCAACATAATGAGAAATATCAGTTTTTCACATTTCTCTTCATGGTATCAAGAGCCTAAGTCTCACGACGATTTTCTTGGTTCTTTCTTGCTTTCCAAACAGTATTTTTTTTTCTTTCGCTGCCTTGATTTCTTTGATTTCTTCTTCCTTTCATCTCTGCAATTTCTTCACATGGCGTCTGATTCTGGATCTGCTTCTCAATTTGCAACCTCATCTCCCATTGCGAACCCTAATTCTCTATATCAATCTCCTACAATTCAGAATGTTGCAAGTATGGTTCCGGTGAAGCTTAAGCGTGATAACTATCTGCTCTGGCAATCTCTCTTCATCCTTGTTCTTCGTCGCTACAAGCTTATTGATTTTGTTGAAGGCACCGAGATTTGTCCTCCCTCACACCTCTCTCTGTCTTCTGGTGCTTCGACTCCTAATCTAGCCTATGAGGCATGGCTTGATAAAGATCAAAGCTTGATCATCTGGATTAATTCCACTCTTTCTAAAGATTTACTTCCTTACACTGTTGGAGCTCATACCTCTTGCGATCTATGGCTTATTCTGGAAAAACGTTTCTCTGGTACTACACTCTACTCAGCTCAAGCATCGCTTGCAGACTCTTCAGAAAGGTAGTCTCTCTATGGCTCAATATCTGTAATATGTAAAGGAGATCACCGATGGCCTTGCTGCTGCTGGTTTGATTGTTGATGAACCTGACATTGTTGCCTATATTCTTGCTGGTTTGTCTGAGGAGTATGAATCTCTTGTTATTTCGATTGAAGTTCGTCTTGAACCTGTGAGTTCTGATGAATTACATGGACTCTTACTTGCTCGTGAGTCACACCTCAATCGCAGGAAAGTGAAGGCTTCTTCCTTTGTTTCTTCAGAGCCTTTTCATGCTTATAATGTCACTCCACAACGCTCCTCCTCTCAATTCTCCAATCGTGGTTGTGGTTCTCACTTTTCTCGAGGCCGAAACTCTGGTAATAACTACCGTGGCAACAATTATCGTGGCTACTCCTCTCAAGGTCATCGCGGTCAATTTTCTCAATCATATGCTACTGCTTCTAATTCTTCTGGTGGTATTCTTGGCTCCGCTCCTTCACAAGTTTATTTTAGTGGTGATCATTCTTCACAAGCTCATTCTTCTGTACACTGCCAACTTTGCTGCCAATTTGGTCACACTGCTTTTCACTGTTCTCTTTTTGGCAAACCTCCCACTGCTCTATTTGCCTCATCTAATTGTTCTCAATCTCCCTCTAACAATGGTTCTCCGACTTATTGGGTTACTGACACTGGTGCTAGTCATCATGTCACTCCTGACTTCTCTAATTTCACTCAGTCTACTCCAAATGACGGCTCTGAGCAATTACACGTTGGTGATGGCAAAGGTTTGGCCTATGTTGCACCGATATGGATACAGGTACGGTGATACGATACGATATGATACACCGATACGGCAAATCTCTAAAAACTAGGATACGGGTACGGCACCGATACGGCGATTAAAATAATATATATTTAAAAATAATAATATTAAAAAAATAACATATACTCATTACCCATTATTAGCCAACACCCCGCATACCGAACAGCCCATTTACTTGACAGCCCAACAATATAAACAAAAAAAGATAAGAAAAATGGGTGCTTGTGTTTAGGGGGGAAAATAGAATAGAATCCAAACAGTGTCATCCTTTCGATGACTTCAAAGACATAATAAAGAAAGGAAATACTCTTTTTCTCACTTGGCACATCTCACGAGGCACCACTAGAGGAGTAGTGGCGCGCAGAATATATCACATCTTCGGTGGATGGGACTAGTCTACTCTCTGGCCCACTAATATTTCAAAACTAAATTGAAGAAGAAAATCTTTTCCAGAGCAGAAAAAAAAGAAGAAAATCTTGAAGAGCAACGGCATTGAATCGGAGATTCCTCTCCTTCTTCTTCCTTCTTCTTCCTCTTCTTCTTTTTCTTCCTTCTTCTTCTTCCTTCTTTTGCCTTGATGTCGTATCGGTGCCGTATCGGTGGAGTATCGGAGCCGTATCACCATGTCAACATCCCAGAAAAGTCCACGATACGCCACCTGGCGTATCGGATACGTATCGGTGCCGTATTGAAACCGTATCGCCGTATCGGATACTCGCATACCCCTAAAAACTGCCGTATCCGTGCAACAGAGGGTTTGGCTATTTCTCATACTAGCACTTCTTTTATTCAGACTCCTCTTCATTAGTTTAAACTGCTAGATGTTCTTTATGTGCCTCAAGCAGTTCATAATTTACTATCAGTGCATAAATTTGTGAAGGACAATCACTGTGAATTAGTCTTTAATGAGTTTGTATTTTATATCAAGGATATGGCTTCTGGAAAGACATTGTATCAAGGCCCAGCTGAGAATGGTTTATATCCCTTCTACTATTCCTCCTCTGTCAAGCTTAGCTCTGGCTCTCCTCAAGCCTTTCTAGTTACTAAACATGATGCTCTTACTTGGCATCATAGACTAGGCCATCCATCCATTCCTGTTCTTAGGTCTATAGTTTCTAAGAATAATATTCATGTTCTTCGAGGTTCTGCTGTAATGCACTATGTATGCTCAGCTTATGCTATTGGTAAATCAACAAGACTTCCTTGTAATGAAACTTTGTTTGTTTCTACTACTCCATTACAATTGTTGCACTCTGATATTTGGGGTCCAACTCCTATTGATTCTTTATCCGGTTTTAAATACTATCTGCTTTTTATTGATGATTTCACTAAGTATACTTGGTTATATCCTCTTAAATACAAGTCTGAGGTGTCTGCAACATTCAAGATTTTTAAGGCCAAGGTTGAGAATCATTTTAATCTCAAGATAAAGTCTCTACGGTCTGATTTAGGGGGTGAGTACTTAAGTACCGATTTTCTGCATTTTCTCAATCATAGTGGAATTGTGCATCAATTGAGTTACCCTCATACACCTCAGCAAAATGGATGTGCTAAAAGGAAACATCGGCATATTGTGGAAATGTCATGGACTCTTTTAGCTCATTCTTTTGTACCTAAGTTTTGGGTGGATGCATTTCACACTTATGTTTTCCTCATTAATGGACTTCCAGCTTATGGTGACTCAGTTTCTCCTTGGGAACAGCTCTTTGGTCTTGCTCCTAAGTATACTGCCTTGAAGACATTTGGGTGTGTTTGTTTCCCTTGGTTACATCCCTATGCTTCTCATAAGTTGGATTTCAAAAGCAAAGTTTGTGTATTTCTTGGTTACAGCTTGCATCATAGCGGTTATTGCTGCTTGGATCCTATTACTGAAAGGGTTTATATTTCTTGCCATGTCATCTTTGATGAATCTTGTTTTCCTTTTCAAACTTCCTTGGACACATCATCCACGTCCCCGTCATCTGCTATGTCTTCCCCTTCCTCTTTCCCTATCACTCTTCCTTTCTCTACTGGTCCTAGTGATAGTGGAAGCGGGTGTGATTGTCTCTTTGGATTCTTCTCCTAGTGGTCCAAGTGTCCATGGCAATGATGCAACTTCTCCCTCCGTTTCTCTTCCCCTTAACACCTATCATATGGTCACCCGATCTAAAGCTGGTATCTTTAAACCTAAGCTGTATGCTGCTACCAAGCATCCTATTCCATCTTCTATGACTCAAGCCTTAAGTTTTCCTCATGTGCCCACAAACTATGCTTAGGGAGCAAAGTCTTTACATTGGCAGGACGCTATGAATGCTGAATTTGAAGCTCTTAAAACCACTGGCACTTGGGAGTTAGTTCCACCTTCTTCTCAATATAATCTTGTTGGCTGTAAATGCGTTTTTAGAATCAAACAAAAACCAGATGGCACCATTGACAGGTATAAAGCACGGGTTAGTTGCTAAAGGTTTTCATCAAATGAAAGGCTTGGATTATCATGATACCTTCAGTCCAGTTGCTAAGCCTGTTACCATTCGCATTCTTCTCTCTCTGGCTGTTACTAATGATTGGTTTCTCAATCAATTAGATGTCAGCAATGCCTTTTTGCATGGCCACTTGAAGGAGGATGTTTATATGGTTCAACCTCCTGGCTTTGTGGATGCTTCTCGGCCAGATTTTGTGTACAAGCTTAACCGATCTCTCTATGGTCTTAAGCAGACTCCAAGAGCCTGGTATGATGAATTGTTTAAGGCTCTTCTTTCTCTCGATTTTGTCTCAATCTGATACCAGCTTGTTCACTAAGCATAGTTCTGCCTCTGTTTTATTTGTCTTAGTATATGTTAACGATATCATTGTCACTTGCAGTTCTACTGCCTAATGTCGAGCCTTGATCTCTACTTTGGGTTCCTTATTTCCTGTTAAAGACTTGGGTCCCTTGCATTACTTTCTTGGCATTGAAGTTAAACGAACAGCCTCTGGGTTATTTCTCTCTCAGTCTAAATATGTTCTTGATTTGTTGTGTAAGACTAATATGCTTAGTGTTAAACCTTGTTTCACTCCTGTTGGCTCCATCAAACTTGATCACTCTGGGCAATTGCTCCCTGATCCTGCATTTTACAGATCCACTGTAGGTGCTTTGCAGTACTTGACATGGACTCGGCCTGATTTGGCTTTTGCAGTCAATCAAGTTTGTCAATACATGCATTCTCCAAGAGATATTCATCTTGTTGCAGTCAAGCGGATTCTTCAATATTTGAAGGATGGATCATGGTCTTTGTTTCTTTACAGGACCTCAACACCTTACTGCATGGTCTGACGCCGACTGGCAAGTTGAGTTGTGGATCGCAGGTCTACTAGTGGCTATTGTTTGTTTCTAGGTCCTAATCTGATTTCTTGGAGTGCTAAAAAGCAACCCACTGTTGCTAGATCTTCTACAAAGGCTAAGTACAGATCCCTTGCTCACACAGCTACTAAAATTACTTGGGTGTGTAAAATCTTGAAGGATGTTCGTCATTGTCTGCACCATCCTCCTATTCTTTATTGTGATAATCAAAGTGCCATCTCTTTAGCTTATAATCCTGTTTTCCATGCTCGGACGAAGCATGTTGAAATTGACTATCACTATATCCGTGAACAAGTTCTTAACAAGTCTATTCAAGTTGCTTATGTCGCTACTGCTCAGCAACTTGCTGATATCTTCACCAAATCTCTTGCTGCTGATTGTTTTCTGTATTTGAACTCCAAGCTTTTTGTTTAGTCCCCTTCCTTCAGCTTGAGGGGGAGTGTTGAGGACACATCATCACATGGTCCATTGGTTCCAAGCAGTGAGAGTGCACAAAATTGTAAAACACCTACTAATAGCCTAGCATAGCTCTCTAGGTTGTTATCGCTTAGTTAAGCTTCACGTGTATTCATTAGTAAACTGTTTTTAGTTTGTTAGTCAATGTACAGGTGGCACTGTTGGTTAGAGCTAATCTATTGCTGTATAAATACACCTTGTAAAGCTTATTCAACATAATGAGAAAATATCAGTTTTTCACATTTCTCTTCACATCCTATTTTGAAAAAAAAATTCACAACACAATCAAAACAAAGGAGATTCACAAAATTTCAAGGACTATCAAGATCTGCTACTTTTTCTACCATCAATCTGTACAATTCCCTGCTTAGGCTGGTTGAAAACTTATCAAAACCGTAAACTAGATACAATGAACCAGCAACAATATACCCATTTTTTCCAGAACAAATACAGAAAAATTAATCAGGAAACATATTTTTAAAAAAACAAACAAATTGGCATTTAGGAATTGATACAAACTAAGAGCAAGAGGGTTACTGGAAGGAAGAGGGAGAGAGGAGACAAACCAACCTAGATTATGCAAAAATAAAAATAAAACTTGAAACCCAAATACGAAATAAGAGATTGAATTCTTGAAATGGATACTTACAAAGCAATCATACTTCTTGGAGACCATGTAGCCACAGAGAGAGAGAGAGAGAGAGAGAGAGAGAGAGAGAGAGAGAGAGAGAGAGAGAGAGAGAGAGAGAGAGAGAGAGAGAGAGAGAGAGAGAGAGAGAGTGTGTGTGTGTGTGTGTGTGATATATGAGGAGAGGAAGAGGGAGAGGGAGAGGTTGAGCAGAGAGTGGGTGTGGGAATTTTAGGGTTTGGGTCTGGAAAAGATATAAGGAGAGGGAAGTGGTTTCGATTTGGGGCTGAAAAGAGAAAAGAAGCGTGAATTTTTTTAGGATGAGGGAACAATAGGGGTAGCGAAATTAGCCCAAAAAATAGCGCCAGCGAAAAAAAAGGGAGGAGAAATCAATGTCTATGACGCACATACCATGTCATAGAAATCAATGTCCAAGACTCGCCACTTGCCAATCTATTATATTTCATATTATTTCTTGACAATTTAATTTCTAAAATTCATAATAAATAAATTAAAAATTAAAAAAATACACAGAAAATTCATATGAACATATTGTGATATTCTCTTCTCCTTAAAGCTCCAAAATGCTAATTCTAAATTATAAAAATACAAATCAATAATAAAAACTCAACTTTGTTCATAGATATAAATCAATTCTATAAAATCATGATTTTAGATTTCCATAATTGAATGTTGTGTCATAAGAAATTTGTAGCAATTTTTGGTATATTTTTCTAATTTTTATATAATTTTTTAAGAATTGTTTAAGATAAAACACAATAAATTACAAAAACATGATACGTGTTACCATCTTATAAGGCCACGCATGAGAAATGCTCATAGGGTGCTCTTTAGAAGCTGCCACGTGTCAATCTATTATATTTCATATTATTTCCTTACGATTTGACTTCTAAAATTCATAATAATAAAAATTAAAAATCATAAAAATACACCGAAAATTCTTATGTTCTCTTCTCCTTAGAGCTCCAAAATTCTAATTCTGAATTATAAAAATACAAGCACAATGATAAACGCTCAACTTTGTTCATAGACAAATCAAAACATTCTATCACATACAATCTTGTTTCTTTGATTCAATGATTCCCATTAATTCAGATATGTAGAATCATAATTTTAGATCTCCATAATTAAATGCTACATCATAAGGAGTTTGTAACAAATTTTTGTGTATTTTTCTTATTTGTATTTAATTTCTTATGAATTTGTTAAAGATAAAAACGTCAAATACAACGTCAAGATACAACGTTTTGTTTATAAATGCTGTAAATAATTACTATATGCAGCATTTAATAAATAAACGTTGTAACCAAATGTTGTAAAAGCTTGCATTTTTGGTAGTATACACACATGCATGATCAACACATCTTCACAAATATAACCACACATAGTATTAGCATTAACTTGGGTTTTGAAGACGCACATGCTGAATATTATTTAATACCCATCCCAAGTTATTGTGTTTTGATAGCATAAAAACACACACACACATATATATATAATATGAAAAGTCTCTCGTATGAAAACATTGATTCCATAATACTCTTTACCACTAAACCCTAAACCCTAAACCCTACCATTTTAAATCAATTTTGAAGTAAAAAGAAATAGTTAATTGGATGAGATGCCAGGTGGCGGCGTCCCTTGTTGACACATGGAAATGGATGACATACTAGGCACTCCTTGCGTTGACACGTGTCACATTTGTTATATTTTAATCATATTTTGTTGTAAATCATTTAAAATATTTTAAAAATGGGGAAAATACAGAAAAAAAATACATACATATTTCTCAGCACCAATACTTCGTATCCCAAGTCCAAAAAATGGTTTACAATTGTTTTAAAATTACAATTTGGGGGTCATCCCTAAATGTGAATGATGCAAATAAAAACATAACTACACTTTGTAAACCCTAAGCTATTGTTTGTTTGATCACATAAGGACCGGATCTAAATTTGAATGCAATGGCGAAATTTGAAGTACGTGATTGAAGGAAATGTCATACCGATCCTGACATTATTTTTTGGGAATTTTTTGAATTATAATAGATTTTTAAATCAATTTTGAAGTAAAAAGAAATAGTTAATTGGATGAGATGCCAAGTGGCGGCGTCCCCTACTGACACGTGGAAGTGGATGGGATACTAGGCTCTCCTTGCGCTGACACATGTAATATTTGTTATATTTTAATCATATTTTGTTGTAAAATCGTTTAAAATATTTTAAAAATTGGAAAAATACAAGAAAAACGTACGTATTTCTCAGCACAAATACTTCGTATCCCAAGTCCAAAAAGTGGTTTACAATTATTTTAAAATTACAATTTGGGGGTCATCCCTAAATGTGAACGATGCAAATGAAAACATAACTACACTTTGTAAACCCTATGCTATTGTTTGTTTGATCGCATAAGGACCAGATCGAAATTTGAATGCAATGGCGAAATTTGAAGTTTGTGATTGAAGGAAATGTCATACCGATCCCGACATTATTTTTTGGGAATTTTTTGAATTATAATAGATTTTTAAATCAATTTTGAAGTAAAAAGAAATAATTAATTGGATGAGAAAAATACAAAACAAAACAATACATACGTACTTCTCATCACCAATACATCGTATTCCAAGTCCAATTTTTAAATAATTAATAAAAACAAGGACTATACAGACTGGGAGGGAATTAAATATTTTTCATACAAACATAAAAAAATCTTTTTAATTCACTGAAAAACTTAGAGTGAGAATGTAATTAACTGAAAAACCCAATAGAAATTACAAGAAAATTACAATAAAAAGTTAAATATATTTAGATTAAAATAATAATAATAATAGGCATTAATAAATAAATATTTTAGTAAAATAAAAAAGTAGTTATGTTAAAAAACATTAGATTTTTACATGTCAAATATTTATTTATTTGTGGTTATGTTAAATTTCAAATTTAAGTAATCATGATAACATTTTGATTACCATAATGGCTTGGCTTCCACATACGTATGGTCATATGTGGATTTAACCATCAGTATCATTATCGCTAATTTTCAACATTACTTTACTAAAATATACTTTTTTATATTCAATGGAATTGTTTGATAAAACAACACGTGAGTGTCATGCATTTTCATTCTTTCCAGTTCAGTTTACCAACCGATGGTTGGATTCATGATCCCAACCACACCATCACCTTTTTGGAGTTTACTGAAGCATAATGGCTTGGCTTCCACATACGTAATGTCATATGTCGATTTAACCTTCAGTATCATTATCGCTAATTTTCAACAAAGAAATAAAACCTTCAGTTTTAGACATGAACCGATTACAAGAGTGTCACAAACTCTTGTTGCACATTCATAACCAACGCAAACAAGTATCACTGGCTACTCAAACTCAGCGTCTATGCATTTAATCAAACTCTAGCTAATAAGTATCACTAGCTACTACAAAAGGTATCACTAGAAACTCAAAAAGGTATCAATAGCTACTTAAAAAAACGCCATTAGGTATCACTAGCTTCTCAAACGCGAATAGGTATCACTACCTCTATCTTGAAATAGAATGATTCATTTTTTTCTTGGTCACCCAAAAAATGCTCCTTGAGAAGGTCTGCATCATGGCCACTCACCTCTACTCTCATGTCCCTTCGATATTATAAACATCTTTCCTTAAAAACCCAATATTTTATAATCGTTGCACCTCAAGAAGGCTTAACTGTTGAAGTACCCGGATATTAACTTTGGAAAGATATGCATTATATACCTTTGCAGACTTAGTAACTTTACGGTCGCATCTCAGCAAATGGACTTTATCGTATGTTGTCATTTCATGGTTGTGTTTCTCCTTGAAGGCTACAACAATGTACTTATTCTTCAAAAATGGCAACAAAACAGCAAGTTTAGCTAGGCAACTAGTTTGAACCCATCCTTGCCTTCTTTTCTTACCACTAACATTGGTTGTCCCTTGTTTACAGCATACAAATTCTTTCCTTACTACCTCCCATGTCACACTTGATGTTTTGGTTGTAGAACAGTGAATGTCAAATCCTGCTTTTAGTGCATACATATTATACAGTTTCAACACATCCTCAAGAGAATCAAATTCAAGTCTCAGTTTTGGTTAGAACTACACACTTACTTCCGGTGTCACCTATGCTTCAGACTCCATTTCACAATTCTTGCAAATTAACCCTGAAAATCATATCACCATCATAATAATATTGCCACATGCTTTCAAAGAGAATTCAAATATATATTAACCACAATACTATAAACACAGAAATATCAAATTTTCAACAAATATCACATAGACTATCAAATATTAGTAAAATAATGAAGTTTGAAACGAAATAAGCTATGACCCATTAGTGAATACACATGCTACACCTACGAAGCATTTTGGAATCTCTACTGAAACCTTAAACAGCCTACATCCAAAATAGCGTAAATTATGCCCATATATTTAGTCAAAATATTTCCTCCAGTATACTGAAATTAACAAATACAGGATATCAGTTACCTCCTAATTGATTTTGATCTTCAAATTTTCAACAAATATCACATAGACTATCAAACATTAGTAAATAATGAAGTCTGAAACGAAATAAGCTATGACCCATTAGTGAATAAACGTGATACACCTAGGAAGGCTTTTGGAGTCTCTAGTGAAACCTTACACAACCTACATCCAAAATAGCGAAAATTAAGCCCATATTTTTGGTCAAAACATTTCCTCCAGTATAATGAAATTAACAAATACAAGATATCAGTTACCTCCTAAGTGATTTTGATCTTCAAATTTTCCACAAATATCAAATAGACTATGCAACATTAGTAAATAATGGAGTCTGAAATGAAATAATCTATGAACCCATTAGTGAGTATAAATGCTACACCTACGAGGCCGTTTGGAGTCTCTAGTGAAACCTTAAACAACCTACATCCAAACTAGCGTGAGTTACCTCCTAAGTGATTTTGATCTTCAAATTTTCAACAAATATCAAACAGACAATCAAACATTAGTAAATGATGGAGTTTAATTTGGAGTCGCTAGTTAAACATTAAACAACCTACTCGAATTCACTCCAAATCATGCCACCAGTGGAATTCACAAATACATGATATCGCTTACCTTGTAACTGATTTTGAGCTTCGAAATTTCAACAAAAATGATAATATCGTTGATTTAGAGCGGCACATCTACCCCAAAAAAACTTCGACCTTCCTCTCCTCAACGATTCCAACTCAACGCTAGTTTCCATTTTGCTCCAACACTTTAAACCGATGACTCCATAACCAGAGCGTCTCGAATCCTCAAGTATTTGAAGGCAACGCCAGTTTCGCTTGTGCTCAACTATTCTAACAAGGTGTCACGCTCAGCAGTTTTTTGGTAACCAGATGGGTGGTCATCAATGCTTCATCAAACCAGAAAAAGAACACAATCATCAAACCAGAAAAATGATCACAATCATCAAACCAGATAATTGAAAACAGAAAAAAGAAAACAGAAAGGGTTTAGCTTGCTACATGTGCTCTTCAGGATAATAGCTTGCTTTGTATGCTTTGAATGACCAAACTAGAAAAATGAATAGCTGTTTTGGAGGGGTAGATGTGTTTATTAAAACAGAAAAAAGAAGAAAACCATGTCCGAGAGAGAGAGAGAGAGAGAGAGAGAGACAGAGAGACAGAGAGAGACAGAGAGAGAGACAACAACTTTTTTTGGAGGGAGATATTGTGGTCTTCAAGAGCACAATACATCTGTTTTGGTGGGAGGAGGCGTCATTCTAGTGGAATAGTTTCAGTACGTTCAGTTACAATTACTTCTTAGCAGCCGTTAGATGAAATGTGAACATACAAGCCTTGTGGGTTTTAAATTTGAGAATGTTAAAAGTTATAATGTTTGTACTCTGTCTCTGTACCAACAGCCGAAGCAAATCCATGAGATTAAAGATTTCCTTCTAACTGCAAGAAGGAAGGATGCACGCTCTGTCAAAATCAAGAGGAGCAAAGATGTGGTCAAGTTTAAGGTTCAATGCTCCAAGTGTTGATGTTGACTCGTCTAAATAAGGAAGGACTGGGTTTTCTCATTGTTTTGGAATGCTTGTCAGATTTGGACTGAGTTTTCTCTTTGTTTTGGGATCCTTTTAGGTTTCCTATTCCTTGTATGATTGTACTAAAGCCCTATACTTATAAATAGGCACTTTAGAACTAGATTTTTCATAAGCACAAGACAGAGAACAAGAGCTAAGCATAAAAAACCAAGGGTGTGAGAAAAGAGATCTAGGGATTGAGAGAGTAAAGGGGGTTTCTTCATTGTAACCAAAGGGATTCTTTCATACTAGTGAATTTCTCGGGGATCACCGGAGAGGACGTAAGCACGACACCGAACCTCTATAAATTCTTGTGTTCTTGTGTGTGTGTTTACGTTGTGGTTTCACGTGTGCTTTATCTTTGCGTGACTTGTGTGTGATTGTTGCGTAGTCCATCAACGACAAGGTCTTGGAGTGTTTTCGCACAACAAGTGGTATCAGAGCCGTGGTTGCGGTGGGTATTGGTTTATGCCCAAGTGCTCTTACAACTTTAAGAGCGACTGTGTGTTGACGATGGCAGGTGACAAGGACGAAGAAAGTTCCGGTACAAAGTCACAACGGGTATCAAGCACAAAAGTGGAGTTAAAGCCGTTCACCGGTAAGGAGAACTTCACGCTTTGGCAAAGAAGAATGAAGCATGTCCTTAAGCAGCAGGGTCTCAGCAAAGTTTTGGAAGGCAAGGAAAAGAAGCCGGTAACCATGACAGATGCAGAGTGGGATGACCTAGACGAGCTTGCTAGAGGATCCATTGAACAACATCTTACCGACAAGGTGTTGTGTAATGCGATGGAAGACACCGCGAAGCAGACATGGGATTAGCTAGAAGAGATGTTTGCGTCAAAATCATTGTCCAACAAGCTTTTCTTGAAGGAAGAGATTCACTCTCTTAATATGGAGGAGGGCGCAAGCATGATGGAGCACATGAGCGCCTTTAATAGGTGTATTGCTGACTTGCAGAGAATGGATGAGTTTTATAAGTCGGAAGACAAGGTCATGATGTTGCTGACATCTTTACCTCCATCTTATAAACACTTTCGCACGACGCTGATGTTCAGAAAGGGAACTTTGAAGTATGAAGAGGTCATGCAAGACATCCTGACGCATGACAGAATGGTTCAACGTTCCGGTGGAGTCTCTTAAGGTGAAGGTCTTGTGGTCAAGTCCGGAGAGAGAGGTCGATTGAGCAAGCGCGAAGGCAAGAAGAGCAAAGGATCATTGGAAAAAGAATTGCCCTACATGGCGAGAGAAGAGAAACAAAGGGAAGAAGTCGGATGAAGCCAGGGTGGCAGAGGAGGGCGACGGTGAGCGTTTACTTATTAATAGCATTGTTAATACTGATGCACTTGCTATTACTTCCAGGGTTTCTGCTTCTTATTAGATTTTGGATTCTGGGTTCTCGTATTACATGTGTTCAAACAAGTCTTGGTTTGACACATATTGACAGGACCTGACCCGAATTCCACCCCGGAACCCGTGCCGAACCCTGCTGACAACCGACATTAACTCAATGTCGGGCCCACTTACTAAAAAGAAACCCTTTTCAGTAATCAAAAGAGAAAGGGGGCCAAGACTCATGCCAAAAAAAAATCGGGCAGAGTCTCCTCTGAAATAAGAACATTCCCAAAAAGATTCAACCTGATAAAACATACAGAAAATGTATATCCAACTGCCAGCATGCATACAAGATACATCAAAGGCCTCAGGCCAACAAATTTCAACCCTAATGGGCGACACAGAGTATAACTAGAGTATACAAATGTAAAGTGGCAGAAATAAAGGTGTTTACATAATAGGGGCAAGTGCCCTACAGTCAAACGAGCCTGAGAAGAGGAGCACTCAGTCGAACAGCTCAGATGCTACGATTACGGCCTGGTGGGGTGCAAAACAGAAAGAGTGTGAGTGGACAAAAACAAAGTTTCATAAGTTAAAGCAACATAGTAACCCCACCGTTTCAAAACCAATGCTGAAATCATGCAGTTCAAAACATTTATATAGATTTTCAGTTCAATAACCAAAATCCCAATACAATAGTATAATAGCTTGAACATCACATCATGGTACAATTCCCATTCTCACATAATCACCGGCCCGTAGACACGACAAGCGAGGAAAGATCCTATCTAACATCAATAAGAATACGAATATAATAACCCACGCATATATATATAATATAACATCTCAACACCAATCAAGTGTACCGGGGAAACCATCCACCAGGGAATAGTTTAACTGGATACGAGAACAACATCATAATGGCCCCGTACGCAGGGTCAAGCCGTCCAAACATGGACTAAGCTACCTGGCCCGTATGGCAGAATCCTCAATACCCATACGTCCGAACTAGTCTTGCGCGTTGACTAAACTACTCAATTAAGAGTCTACAGCTACACCTCGTTAAAGTATGCACCGGATCGAACCATAATTCAGTAACCGTATCAGAATAGTAGGGGGAGGTACATAATACGGTGTTCACAACACTCACATCATATACTTCCCAATTTCATTCCATAAATATGTACCCAACCCAAAATACAAATATCCGGACGCAAGCGTCCAAACTCAATGACTAACAAAGATATTCAAAGTAGTCAATAGTATTGAAATCATTAAACTCATATGCATGTTTGTTTATTCATTGACAGTTATGTGTATTTGAAAACAAAGTCCACTCACAAGTAGTCCCAAGCAGCCTGACCCTGGGAGGGTCTTGCTTGTGAAGTACGAGGTGCATGCGTACCTAATTTCAAGAATACGATTAAAGATTAACAACCGAACCTTAGAACGATAACTTGAAATCAAACCCTTAACTAACCCTTGGTCAAACCAGTCCCGAATAGGTCAAACCGGGCCCGTGGGGCCCACGACCTGCGAAAATGGAGGTTTCGACCGGAAATTACAGAGCTCACCATCGTTCAACGTCGGGGTTTCAGCAGGGGATCTTGGGCGGGATGTGACCGGAAGAAGGAGAGGAATCGATTGGGACTGGTCTCAGGTCCAACCGTGACCGGACGGTGGTGTTTCGAAGGTGAGATGGCGCCGGCTGCATGGAGGAGAAAGAGAGAGGAGAGAGAACGCATGAGGGAGGAAAGAGAAAGAAGCTGATTGGCCAGTTGGGGTACTTTTATAATTTTATCGCTTTTGCCAAATGACCAGAATGCCCCTCAAGCTCCCGACCTCATATTGCAACGTGCTGCCCGTCAACGGACTCGTTTCGACGATCCGGACGTAATAGCGCAACCTGTTTCACCAAATTCGCGTCCGAAAATTAAGTTCACCATAATACCCCTTTAATTTAATTTAATTTAATTATTTAAATTCCATTTTTGATTATTTAATTCCAATTAATTCCTTTAAAATTATTCTTTTTAGTTAACCCTAGTTATTTTTATTTAATTTGAATTAAGGGTCAGGGACGTCACACTTATGAGGCGGACAATGGCGGCGAAGTTGTGATGGGGGACGTCACACATATGAAGCTGAATCTAGATGGTACTGTGCAGAAAAACAAAGCTCGATTGGTGGCTAAAGGCTACTCACAAAAGCCTGGAATTGACTACAATGAAACCTTTACCCCAGTGGCAAGATTGGACACTATTAGAACTTTACTTGCTCTTGCTGCACAGAAGGAATGGAGTCTCTATCAACTAGATGTGAAATCTACATTTCTTAATGGGGTTTTAAAGGAAGAAGTGTATGTGGATCAACCACAAGGGTTTGTGAAGCAGGATGAGGAAACAAAGGTATACAAGTTACATAAAGCTTTCTATGGTTTGAAGCAAGCACTAAGAGCATGGTATGATGAAATTGATGCTTATTTCAACAAGGCTGGTTTCAAGAAAAGTCCAACTGAGGCAACTTTGTATGTTAAAGCAGATGATTCAGATATTCTCATTGTCTCTTTGTATGTTGATGACATAGTGTACACTGGTAGCAGCTCTCAAATGATTGAGGAATTTAGAAGAGATATGATGGAGCACTATGAAATGACTGATTTGGGACTACTAAACCATTTCCTTGGGATGGGAGTGATACAAACCAGGAAGAACATCTTCATACACCAAAAGAAATATGCACAGAAGTTAATTGAGAAGTTTGGTTTAAAAGACTGCAAAGCAGTGGCTACTCCTCTTGCAATGAATGAAAGGCTATGTAAAGTTGATGGAAGTGAAGCTGCAAATGAGGGAGAATATAAACAGATTGTTGGAAGTTTACTCTATTTGACTGCAACCAGACCTGATGTGATGTTTGTAGCAAGTCTCTTGGCTAGATTTATGCATAATCTAACTAAGAAACACACGGGGACAGCTAAGAGAGTACTGAGGTATATCCAGGGAACAATTGATTTTGGAATTGTCTTTGAGAAAGGGAAAGCAACTACCTTAATTGTCTATTGTGATAGTGATTGGGCAGGCAATGAAGATGATATGAGAAGCACTTCAGGGTATGCTTTTACACTAGGATCAGGTGTGTTTTCATGGGCTTCGATCAAGCAGAACACAGTGGCTTTGTCTACTGTAGAAGCAGAATATGTTAGTGCTGCAGAAGCCACTTCTCAAGCAAAATGGCTGAGATTTGTACTTGAGGACTTTGGAGAAGAACAAGTTGAAGAAACTCAAATCATGTGTGATAACACATCAGCAATTGCTATGGCAAAGAATCTTGTCCTTCATCAAAAGACAAGACTCATCAGCAGAAAATTTCATTTCATCCGAGAAGCAATCCAAGCCAAAGGGAATAGTGTACTGCAGAACTGAGGAACAAATTGCAGACATACTTACTAAAGCCTTACCTAAGGATCGATTTGGATATCTAAGGGAGCTCCTAGGAGTCAAATCAGCTAAAGGATTAGAGGAGAGTGTTGGTGTGTAATCCTTCAGCCGATGCTTGGAGGCAAGGGCGCAGGACAATTGCTCAGTTTATTAATTGCTTTCATTTTAAATATACACCCTTGGATCATAGTCCATGTGGCAATATCATGTTGTTTAAGCTTAAGTGATAGAATAGGACATATGGCATCATCTCATAGGATGATACCAATTAAAGGCTGAGATTGCAGCTTATTGTAAAAGTGAAGGATCTCCCTTCCTTTATTCTTTGTATAACCGTAACAAATAGTGCACAATATCAGTGTGAGTGTTAGCTCAGATTTTCATCACTCTCTCTCTCTCTCTGAAATTCTCTGAACCTTCCTCCAAATTCTCTGCATATTGAAAAGATTGCAGGTGATTATCATCACTACACTAACAAATCCGGTTAAAAATGAAAATACTATGCATGTTGAGACACTTTATAAAGGAAAAATTGACATAAGAGATTATTTGCACTCATTCATGAAAACCGAGGATCAACTCACAGTCTAACAGATATCTTAACTAAGGCGGTGTCTAATAATGTTTTTCTATTCTACACTGAACAAGTTGGAATTAGAGATATATTTGCACCAATTTGCGAGGAAGTGTTGGGGCGATTAGTTTTCATTAAAGAGTTGACTTTGGAATCCATATTGTTGGTACCGTGACTAACCGAGCAACTAGGAGTCCCACATCGGAAAACTACAAGAGATGGAGACTCCCCCTCACCTATAAAAGGAGACCACTCTCCACTTAGAAAGGGATCCCCCCTACAGTGGGCTTTGTATTTAGTCATGGGCTTCACCTTACTTTTCGTTATCTTTGGGCCCAGCCCCTTATACAAATGTAAAATACACATTATTAATGAGAATATACTTCTCCGTGGATGTAGCCCATTCATTAAGGGTGAACCACGTATATCTTGTCTTCTGTATATTTATCGCTTGCCCAAATCTTCACACACATGCTGAAGGTCCACACCTTCAATCATCACACCTCATCACTAAGTTGGACTCAATCTTGGCTGAACCATTTTGAGCATCAACAGTTTGGCGCCGTCTGTGGGAATCGACACAAGAAGCTTCTGTTGTTCTTCCATTCCTCTAGTGCTCTTCGGCACCCTCCCATGTGCCTTCGTCAACACCCTACGGCTCTCGGCCTCAACTCTTAACCTCGGCCCTCGGCTCTTAACTCTCATCCCTGGCTCTCGTCTTCGGCCTGCTTCTTCGGCACCCCCATGCCTTTCGCACATTCCTTGACGCGTCGTGCCTTTGGCCTCGCTCCTTCAAGACACCGTGCCTCGCACCCGTCCCTTCGGCATGCTCTTTGCCACAATCCCGAATGGGCCCATTGACCTCAAAATTTGCCAACAAGTGCCCTTGCCGATCGGCAAGAGGGGTGCTGAAGACATTTAGCCACGCACACGTATGTGAACAGCTCCAAGCCCCCGCCGAAGGCCAAGTGACATCACCAAAACCCATTATTTTGATTCCTTGCCGAGGCCCAGCCCCACTTTGCCAAAACCCCTTTTGCCTAAGCTCACCTTCGGCACCCCCATGCCTAAGCACATTGCCTTGCAACATGCAAGCTTTGTGTCGCCTTCGGCATCCCTTTATCTTCGGCACCACCGTGCCTAAGTTCACTTTCGGCACCACCATGCCTAAGCTCACCTTCGGCACCCCTGTGCCTAAGCACATTGCCTTGCAACATGCAAGATTTGTATATTTGGCATCCCTTCACCTTCGGCACCCTCGTGCCTTGTCACATTGCCTTGCAACATGCAAGCTCGTGCATTTGGCAACCCCTTTACCTTCGGCACCCCCGTGCCCTTCGACATTTTATCTTGCAACATGCAAGCTTTGCGCCTTCGGCCCCCCGTGCCTTCAGCCTATACCTTCGGAACCTCGTGCCTAGGCCATTTGCCTTGCAACATGCAAGCTTTGTGCCTTTGGCTACACTTTGTGCCTTCGGCCCCCCGTGCCTTCAGCCTATACCTTCGGAACCTCGTGCCTAGGCCATTTGCCTTGCAACATGCAAGCTTTGTGCCTTCGGCTACACTTTGCGCCTTCGGCCCCGTGCCTTAGCCTCTTCCTTCGGCACCTCGTGCCTAGGCCATTTGCCTTGCAACATGCAAGCTTTGCGCCTTCGGCCCCATATGCCTTAAGCCTCTTCCTTCGGCACCTTGTGCCTAGGCCATTTGCCTTGCAACATGCAAGCTTTGTGCCTTTGGCTACACTTTGCGCCTTCGGCCCCCCGTGCCTTAAGCCTCTTCCTTCGGCACATCGTGCCTAGGCCATTTGCCTTGCCACATGCAAGCTTTGTGCCTTCGTCCTCCTCCTTAGGCACATCACCTATAACACTTTAGCCCGAGCCACGGCCTCAACATCTCCATGTTTGCCCAAGCTCTCCACATTCGGCACCTAGCTCCTCAACTCAAGCCTCAGACCTTTGGCACTTAGCTCCTCAGCTCAAGCCTCGGACCTTCGGCACCTAGCTCCTCGGCTCAAGCCTCAAACCTTTGGCACCTAGCTCCTCGGCTCAAGCCTCAAGACCTTTGGCACCTAGCTCCTCGGCTCAAGCCTCAAGACCTTTGGCACCTAGCTCCTCCACTCAAGCCTCGAGACCTTTGGCACCTAGCTCCTCGGCTCAAGCCTCGAGACCTTTGGCACCTAGCTCCTCAGCTCAAGCCTCAGACCTTCGGCACCTAGCTCCTCAGCTCAAGCCTTGGACCTTTACCACCTAGCTCCTTAACTCAAGCCTCAGACCTTTGCCACCTAGCTCCTCGGCTCAAGCCTTGGACCTTTGGCACCTAGCTCCTCGGCTCAAGCCTCGAGACCTTCGGCACCTAGCTCCTTAGCTAAAGCCTCGGACCTTCGGCACCTAGCTCCTCGGCTCAAGCCTCGGACCTTTAGCACCTACCTCCTCGGCTCAAGCCTCAAGACCTTTGGCACCTACCTCCTCGGCTCAAGCCTCAAGACCTTTGGCACCTACCTCCTCAACTCAAGCCTCGGACCTTTGGTACCTAGCTCCTCGGCTCAAGCCTCGAGACTTCCGACACCTAGCTCCTCAGCTCAAGCCTTGGACCTTTGGCACCTAGCTCCTCAATTCAAGCCTCAGACCTTCGGCACCTAGCTCCTTAGCTCAAGCCTCGGACCTCTCAAGCCTCGAGACTTTCGACACCTAGCTCCTCGGCTCAAGCCTTGGACCTTTGGCACCTAGCTCCTCGGTTCAAGCCTCGGACCTTCGGCACCTAGCTCCTTAGCTCAAGCCTCGGACCTTCGGTACCTAGCTCCTCAACTCAAGCCTTGGATCTTTGGCACCTAGCTCCTCGGCTCAAGCCTCGAGACCTTCGGCACCTAGCTCTTTAGCTAAAGCCTTAGACCTTCGACACCTAGCTCCTCAGCTCAAGCCTCGAGACCTTCGGTACCTAGCTCCTCGGCTCAAGCCTTGGACCTTCGTCACCTAGCTCCTCGGCTCAAGCCCCGGACCTTCACCTAGCTCCTCGGCTCAAGCCTCGAGACCTTCGGTACCTAGCTCCTCGGTTCAAGCCTTGGACCTTCGTCACCTAGCTCCTCGGCTCAAGCCCCAGACCTTCGGCACCTAGCTCCTTAGCTAAAGCCTCGACCTTTGGCACCTAGCTCCTCGGCTCAAGCCTCGAGACCTTCGGTACCTAGCTCCTCGGCTCAAGCCTTTGACCTTCGTCACCTAGCTCCTCGGCTCAAGCCTCGAGACCTTTGTCACCTAGCTCCTCAGCTCAAGCCTCAGACCTTCGGTACCTAGCTGAGAAAAGGACTCTCCCTCTCCAATATATAGACAGCTCTTCAACTCGAGAAGAAAATCTAGCAAAGACCATTCAACATTACGACATCAATTTTACCTCTATTGAGATTTCTCAATTGTACTCATTTTATTCACAGTAAGAGAGGTGACTTGGGTTTAATTGGGATATGTATTGAAAGTGATTTAAACTAACTAATACCACAACTAGGATTGTATGATTGCATGATCTTATTTTTCTTATTTCGATGTTGATCCAATCTTTGGCATCAACATACTTTATTAGCAAAGTCAAAAGTCTGATTAGCATCTCCCCACAAGTACCACCATTAAGAATATTTAGGTTCCCTGAAAGGTCCTTGTTCGTACCAAAAATAGCACATGCCTTGATCTACAGTTTTTTGAAGGAAAAAATTGGGGTAGATGAAAGGCCTAAGGCGTTAAAGACTCATCCTATATTCGTGAAAGCCCAAAATGGGAGTCAGCCAGGCCCAATGGCCCTTCAGCTGCAGTTATTGACCAAAAAGACTATGGTCAATGAAGCGCTTCGGAGACACCAGCGCATTGGACACAAATGTCCGATGCTTTATGTCTCTTTCTAATGCAAATGCCATGTCTCCTTTCGGACAGAAAATGTTCGAAAGCAATACTTTGAGGAAATCTCCCTCGCAAGTTGGTTTTTTCAAAGATTGGTTAAACCTCACCACGATTTGGTTTAATCACTGAAAATCCGAGCATGACCCACCAAATCAGAGGAAGTATGGTCGACAGCAAGTGGAGGAGTGTAGTAAGTAGAGGCGTTTCACACCACCATTAATGTGATTGCCACCGCATTTAATGCGGTATGGCCACTATTCCCATCAAAAGAGCTCTAACCCATCAGCACGAAATATTGGGAGGCCATCCCCAAGATTTTCTGGTTCAAATCAACCTGCAAGATCACCCCACTACACACCAGAAAATCTTCACTTTGACGATTCCTTGTTCATTTCCAGGTCACATCAGCAGAGACAGGTTTTCCACAAGTAGCAACCAGGCTGCGTTCATCTACGTAATTCCTAAAAACCCTCCAGACATCACCAGCAAGGGGACTCGTCTGCCTATATATACTAAGTCCCAATGACAGCGATGACACACACAACTTCAGCCAAAAGCCGGACTCAACGTCTCAAAACCCGGTCTCAACGTCTTAGACTCAATCTCTTGCAAAGTGTCTCTCTGCAGACAAAAGCCAAGACTTGACTCAACTCCCTTCGCTTTCTTTGAGTTCCCAGTTGACAACTCCTTGTTGGAACTCTCTTCTTTTCCCAAACACATAGCTCTGTTTAATTCCCAGTTGACAACTCCTTATTGGAATAACATTGCCATTGTTTGTAACCTATATGCTCTGCGAGCAATGCTTAGTATGGTTTGATAGTTGGTTTCGATTTCCAGCTCACCCATTCCAAAGCAAGTGTCCTTACTTGCGATATGGGCTAGTTTCTGGTCGCAAGTAATACTAGTTTGTTAGTATCGGACAACACGACACTGTCGCAGACAGACCATTGTCTTCTGTCCGATACTGCAGATTTTCTGTCCGATTGTACCATCTTTAGCTTTTTCTTGTTTGTTGATTTACTGTATTTAGATCAGTCTCGGTCTAACCAGACTTGTATTCAATCATTAATGAAAATATCATGTTTATGGGACTGATTTTAGTACAAAGAATCCACCATTGAATGTTCAGTCCGATCAACGGACTAGAACATTGCATTTCCTGCGGTTTGCTTAATTATACTTGAAACATTAAAAGTCATCTTCATTGAGGCAGAAAAAGAACCTATCCAAAGCCAAATTCCCCTCTTTGGAGCACAGTGGCCTTCGTTAGAAGAAAGAATAAATGAGCGCAGTTACATCCATCAACCTCTCCTCTTTCTACTAGAAGAGCATCACTAGTAGTGGCACGCCTTTCGTACCTCTTTGAGGAACAGTCTCCGAATCCACATTAGGTTCCTTGAAGCACAAGCAAACCAAGCACAAAGCCGCTAAGTTGCCAAAGTACAGCCTGCTCAGCGGTTAGGGGCATCACAAGGTGTTCAGAAGCATTTCCAGAAGAACATATTTCTGGCACGCCCGGTGGGACTTTAACAGACGTGTATGGTCAACAAAACCCGCAGGAAGCGCTATTTGAGAAGCAGTGCATCTCCACCAATGAGTCCTCCTAACCAAGTTGTTGTTACTACTGAGGAAGTCAAGATTGAAGATGTACCAATATCGCCTAGACAAACATCAGTGGAGCAGTTACTGCTCCATATGTTAGAAAAATTGGATAATCAAGCCAAAGCTTTTCAAAGCTGGCAAGAAACCTATGCTCATACAATGGCTTCGCCAAACCAGGGGGAGTTCAGCCTTCCAAGGACAAACCATGTCTCTCAACCTATTGAGGTGCCAGCAGGAGGATCTAACTGGTACCAAAGCCGTACTACCGGCCAAGGCTACTTTGATCTGAGCTCTTCTCCTATTGGTATTCCAAATACTGGATCGATACTCGGTCTAGATACGGAAGCTACTCTACCCCGAAATAATGGTAAGGACAAGCAAAAAGTGTCCAAACTAGTAACACAGGGGGTAGTACAGGCGAAATATCAAGCTCCAAAGCATGCAGCTGCTTTTCCTCCCTTAGGGACCATGAGAAATGGTCAAAGAGGCAGGGGAAGAGGAGGTTGGAGGCAGACAGGTCAAACCAGTAGAGGTGTTAACTATACCAACAATGCTAGTAATGGGACTAATAAAAATTATGGCAGGACCAGAGAGGTAAGAACTAGTAACACCGTTGAGTTACATGAAGAGTCCGATGAAGAAGTGGAAGAAAGAATTCCAAATCTTGATCAAGACAACAACATACCTCCAAACGATGATGACTAGCAAATGGTTGTGTTGAATGAGATGGCAGAGCTCAGGCAAATCGTCTTGAATGGACAGAATGGTGTCCGAAGACCAACAAGGCCAGTGTATCAAAAGCCGTATCTGGCTCACATTGATGAAATACCATTCCCGAGAGGGTTTAAGGTACCATCTTTTACTTTATTTAATGGAGAGGATTTATATGCATATGCTTTAGAGCATGTAGGGAAATTCTCCGCCCACTGCCTATCTATTGAGTCAAATCCTAACCTTAAACTAAGGTTATTTGGAAGCTCTCTATCAGGGCAGGCTTTTACTTGGTATTCCAACCTAACTCCAAATTCCATTGGAACTTGGGATCAGATGGAATCCAGTTTTTACGATTAGTACTATAGACCTGAGCCTGAGGTTACTATCAATGACCTAACTGATCTTAAACAATATGAACAGGAATCTGTTCATGATTTTATTGCCAGGTTTAAGAAAGTGAGAATGAAGTGTAAAATCCCCATGGAAGAGAAGCATTTCACCAGAATGGCACAGAATGCACTAAATATACCCCTAAGGATGAAGTTCGATGATGTGGAATTCATCGATGTTCAAGAAGTGGCTCAGAAGGTGGGAAAATATGAATTGCTACTCAAGGAGGATATCCAGAGGAAAAGCTCATCCAGACCAATGTATGGCTCCAAACCAGCCTATTTTAAGACTCAGAATCCTGTTCATCAGCTGGAGGTCTTTGAAGGAGATACGGAAGAAGTGGAGGAGTGCATGGCTATGGAGGTAGCAGTGGCAGAGCTGTTGCCACAAAAGAGTCTGATCATGTGTAAAACGGTGGTGAGACCATCCAAAGAGCAAAGAAATGCTCCACCTCCGACTTGGGGCTTTGTACCATACAAGCAAAATCATAAGTCATACTCTTTTGACTTATCCATCGCAGATGGTATTTTTGATAAGCTGGTCGAACGAAGAGCACTCAAGCTTGGACCAAATCAGAAAATCCCAAGACCAGAGGAGTTGAAGGGGAAATCATATTGCAAATACCACGATTCTTTCAATTCAGAGATCTAGTGCAGGACATGATCATCCGAGGAGATATCAAGATGGAAAAAGCCTCATTAGATGCGGTGGAGAAGAACCCTTTTCCAAACATGCAAGTTAATATGGTAAATATCAAATGGCCCAACCAGGCCAAAAGGAAGCTCACCATAGACCTAGAAGAAAGCGAAGGCAGAAAAGTGTCTTTGAAGCAAGAAGAAAGACCCAAAGCTTCAATAGTAGCTGAGGTTGTCTTGTGCAGCAGATGCAAGCGTGAGTGTGATCTTGAGATACCTGCAATAGGTGCCAAGATAGACGAAGAAATAATTGACAGAGAGGCCAAGATGGTGGCCGAGATTGTTAAACCATCCACTAGCTGTTTCGGGCCTAATAGTCCGAAAGAGGAGATCAAGGTGGACGCAGGTGGTCAAGAAAGGAGATCAAGGTGGACGCAGGTTGCTTCCAGCCCAAGTAATGTCTCGGACTCCACCAAGCCAAAGATAAAAAGTTTCAAGGAGTCGTTTGGAACGGTGATGCATGAAGGAAGGTGGTTTGCTTTGCAAAAAGATGGAAAACCTGAGAGAGAGCTCACGAGAACTCAACTCCGAAAAGCACAAAGGCATTTTGGAATTGCAAGAAGAATGGCAGAACAAGCCGAATCCTGTGCGACAGTAACAGAAACTACCCATAAGGGAAGTCACCAGCTTGAGAAAAGGAAAAGCGAAGCTAAAAAGGAAGTTGTCACTGCTAAAACTGCCAGTGAATTCTGTCCGAAGCAAGAACAAATCCTGTCCGAAGAACCAATCGGACAACAGAATCCCAAAGAAAGAGAAGAGGAAGAGGAAATCATAATCAACTCAATAGACAGTGATGAAAGTTGGCTGGAGAATTACGACTTGGAAACTGGAATCCTAAGAGAGGCATTCAGTTTCATGATTTGCGTCTTACCAGTCAGTTTCATGGCAAAGGACAACCAATCACATTCACTAGAAGGAGATTACCTAGTGGAGGAGACTGTGGTGGCATCCATCAGACTGGACGACCCCACGGACCAGGAACAGGCGCAGAAGTGTCAGAAAGGAGAAGAAATAACGCCAAGAGGCCAAGGACAGCCTTTAACTTCATTTGGAAGGCCAACGAGCAAAATGGCCGACCACTTGAGACCAATGTTCATAAAAGCCCACTTAGAGGGAGTACCCTTCACCAAGGTCATGATAGATGAAGGAGCAGCTATAAACATTCTCCCAGCAAAACATTTACATAGGTTATGAAAAACCAAAGAGGAGCTAATTCCTACTGAGATGACTGTATCTGATTTCGCAGGAGGAGTTAACCAGACTTATGGAATACTACCTGTGAAGATTACTGTCGGCAGCAAGACCACAAGCATATCTTGCTTTGTGGTAGCCACAACCTCCACATATCATGTGTTTCTAGGAAGGGATTATCTGCACCAGAGTATGTCCATCGCATCTACCATGCACCAACAGCTGCTTCAATGGAATGAAAACAGAGATGACTATGTGTTGATTGAAGCAGACTCTCAGCCATTTGTGAACTCTGCAAACGCACTAGAGGCCATATACTACGAACCGAAGACCACACCCTTCTAGGTGGATAATCTGCTATTAGAAAGCCAGGACATAATGGCCGGGCAGATTTTCCTCAGGAAAAAGGGTATATACGAAGGAATGGTCACGGACTTAGTCCTAGACCAGATTGGCTTACCAACGGCACAAGCAGCATCAGATGCTAGATCTCAAGCTATTACAATCCAGGATCTAATCAGGAGATTGCGAGTCTATTGGCAGGAAAAGAAGCGATTGAAGCAAAATGAGACCATTAACATCGCAAAATTTATAATGGAAGATGAAAAGGCTCACAAGTCCGAAGATGGCAAGATCATCGACATGGCACCATCTCCTTTCGACAACTCAGTACCCAAGGTGCAAGATCCCTTGGAGGAAGTAAACCTGGGCACAAAGGAAGATCCAAGGCCAACATTTGTAAGTGGCCTCTTGGAACCTTCCCTCAAAAAAGAAATCATAGCTGTGCTTCATGAGTTCAAAGATTGTTTCGCCTGGCATTATCATGAAATGCCTGGCTTAGACAGAAATCTTGTGGAACACAGATTGCCAATTAAGGAAGGTTACAAACCTGTTAAGCAAACTTAGAGGAGGATCTCCGTCGAGACTGAGTTGAAAGTTAAAGAAGAAATCAAGAGATTGAAAGATGCAGGATTTATCAGAACAGCCAAGTACACTGATTGGCTGTCTAATATCGTCCCTGTATTAAAAAAGATTACAGGAGCAGTCAGAATTTGTGTAGATTACAGAAATCTGAATGAAGCAACCTCAAAAGATGAATATCCTATGCCAATGGCAGATATGCTAATTGATGGGGCCTCACAGAATCAGTTACTATCTTTCATGGATGGCAACGTAGGCTACAATCAGATAATGATTGTTGAGGAGGATATCCATAAGACAGCCTTTCGTTGTCCAGGGGAAGTTGGAGCTTATGAACATGTGGTGATGCCCTTCGGACTAAAAAAAGCAGGGGCTACTTACTAGAGAGCCATGAACTCGATCTTTCATGATATGATCGGACACACCATTGAAGTCTATATTGATGATGTGGTGGTAAAATCTAAGGATAAGCCAAGCCATGTGGCTAACCTCAGAGATGCGTTCATCAGAATGAGGAGATTCAAATTGAAGATGAACCCCAAAAAAATGTGCCTTTGGGGTGCAAGCTGGAAACTATTTAGGTTTCTTAGTTCACCAGAGAGGCATTGAGATTGATAAGAACAAAGCAAAAGCCATCATTGACGCTCCTGCCCCAAAGAATAAGAAACAGCTTCAGAGCCTGTTGGGGAAGATAAACTTCCTGAGAAGATTCATAACCAATTTTTTTGGCAAAGTACATGCTTTTTCTACTCTGTTGAAAATCAAAGAAGAAAAAAGATTTTGTGTGGAAGGAACCTCAACAGAAGGCATTCGAAAAGATCAAAACATACCTGGCTAACCCTCTAGTAATCATGCCACCAAAGAAGGGGAGGCCATTGAAACTTTACATCTCGGCATCGGACACATCCATTGGGAGCTTGTTGGCTCAAGAAAATGACGAGGGAAAGGAGCAAGCCATATATTATTTGAGCAGAATCCTCTAAGAAGTGGAAACGAGATACTCACCTATTGAAAGAGTATGCTTGGCTTTGTATTTCTCTGCAGTCAAATTAAGGCATTACATGTTGCCTTTTACGGTCTATATCATTGCAAATACGGATATGATCAAGTACATGCTGTCCAGGCCTGTGTTGAGAGGCCAGTTGGGAAAATGGATATTGGCTTTATCCGAATTTAATTTTCAGTATGTCCCATAGAAGGCTATGAAAGGCCAGGCAGTGGCCGATTTCTTAGCAGCTCACCCCAGTACAAAAATGGAGAGCATAGAGTCTCTGGAAGTGGGAAACGTGGAACTTACTAAGCATGGCATCCGATTCTTACCAGTGCACATGGTGAGAATTGTGCCCTGGAAATTGTTCTTTGATGGCTCCAAGACAGACACCTCTGCAGGAGCTGGCATTATGATTAAAGATCCCAAGGGGGCAGTATTTTCATACGCCTTTCAGTTAGATTTCGAAAGCACCAACAATAGAGCAGAATATGAAGTTCTCATCATCGGACTGGAAATGCTGTTAGAATTGAAAGTGCAACATGTGGAGATCTACGGTGATTTGCAGCTGGTAATCAAGCAGCTAACTAATGAATACAAGTGTAGAGATCCAAACATGGCTGCCTACTATGTAGCTGCCATAAACCTGTGTTCACAGTTTGCAGAAGTTAGTGCTGAATATATACCAAGAGAAGAGAATTTGGCAGCCAACAACATGGCCCAAATTGCTTCTGGTTTTCAAGACCAAGTATCCTCTAAGATCATCCCAGTTCGGAAAAGGACCCTGCCTTCTATTCTCACAAGAGGAATGGACATGGAGGAAAATTTTTTGAAACCAGAAGATGATGCTGACTGGAGGACACCTCTCTGCAATTATCTTGCTGAACCATCAAATTATGTCTTGATTAACGAAGAATTGTTAAGAAAGACAGGTGATGGATTGCTTTTGAGGTGTATCGGACTAGAAGAATCAATTAGAGTAATGGCAAAAGTGCACTAGGGGACCTGTGGAGCTCACCAGTTTGGAAGGAAGATGAAATGGTTGCTAAGAAGATATGGCTATTTTTGGCCAACTATGGAGAAGGATTGCGTGAATTACAGTAAAGGCTGTGAAGAGTGCCAAAGACATGGTCCCATTCAGCATTTCCCAGCAGTTCCTTTGAACCCGATTGTCAAACCATGGCCTTTCAGGGGTTGGGCAATGGACTTCAATGGAAAAATCAGACCAGAATCTAGCGAGAAACATACTTTCATAGTGGTAGCTACAGATTACTTCACCAAGTGGGTGGAAGCCAAGGCATTGAAAGAAATTACATCATATGAAATGGTCAAGTTCATTGAGGACCAGATAATATATAGGTTTAGTATTCCAGAGACGATCACCACTGACAGAGGTACTTCTTTCATGTCTAGAGAGGTCATGAGGTTGGAAGAACAACATGGGATCAAGTTTGTACAGTCGAGCCCCTACTTCCCTTAGGCCAACGGACAAGCGGAAGCAATCAACAAAGTACTCATCAACATTATCAAGAGAATGACATATAGCAATCCTAGGAATTGGCATGAGAAGCTGTCCGAAGCACTTTGGGCATACAGGACATCAAAGAGGAATGTTACTGGAATTACACCGTTTGCCTTAACCTATGGGCAAGATGTTGTTCTCCATGTAGAAATCAATGTAAGGTCCCTAAGGATAGCTCAACAACATGATTTGCATTCTGCGATGACCCAAGAACCATTTATTGGTTGGGAAGAAGGCAATGGCAAGGGCTTACAACAAGAGAGTCAGAGGCAAGACGTTTGAAGAGGGAGAAATCGTTTGGAAAGTTATGCTACCCCTGGGTTCTCACATGCCAGGTTTTGGCAAGTGGAGTCCGACCTGGGAAGGACCCTACATGATATACAAGATTCTAGGCAAGGGGGCATATCTACTTAAAGACAGAGATGGGCAGACTCATCAGAATCCTATCAATGGCAAATGGCTCAAAAAGTTCTATCCTACCCTTTGAGTTTCAAACAGTATGTAACCAATCTTATCTTGTTATTTTTGAAGTTATGAATGATCATTCGTAATTAAGATTTCAAGTATATTGATAATTTTTGGCCAAGATATGGCCAGGAAATTGCAATCATTTGAACATTCAGAAGTCTAGAAATGGAAGCAAGTTGTGAAATCAAAAATCATAATTCATAAAGATATGCATTGCGCCAAAATCAAGTGGCAAAAGACATAAAAATATCCATAGGCTTGTCTTTCATATATAAATAAAATTCAAAAATTATTCAGAAGAGTTCAAGGTCTAGATTATGTCCCTAATTATGGCTACACAGCCTTCGTGCTGATCAGCAACCAACTTGCGCAAGAAGGAGAGGCGGTGGACAGCAACTCTGAAAACTGGAAGTTGCTTCTTTAAAGTTCGGACAGTGGTGTCTGCAGCTTTGGCCTTCTCCAGATTCTCATTAATCTTCAGTAGAGCTTCATCTCTCCTGGCCTTGGCTAACTCTAGCTCCTGTTCCAGCCTTGAAACATCCATCTGGGCAAACTCAAAGTCCTCAGCGTACTTCTTGCCAGCAGACACTGCTTCTGATCTGACTTGAATGCATTGGTCATACCTCAGAAGAGATGATTCAGCGTTTGGAGCCAAATCAACGCTGGTATGATATTGATCCAGGAGGTCTCTGAGTTCCTTGACATGGTTGGAAGCCAGGGTGAGATACTCTTGCTAGGCTGGGAAGGCTTTTGACAGCACCACTATAGCTTCGTAGATGGTCTGCATCTCCACGTAGCTCTGGGCGATGTTGAAAGGTCTAGTAGCCCAATCAATGAGAGTCTGCTTTGCTTCAACCACCTCAGCTGAGACACCATCTGTCTCTGGAGAATCTTCCAAATTCAGGAGCTGCTGCAGGCTTCTCTTGGCTGCAGATCCAGGACTGTCAGCTCCTCCTTCATCATGATCTTCTCCTTCTTCCTCATCATCTGGAACTTTTAAAATGATGTCTTCATCTCCAGCTTGATGGGAGCTGATAGGGGCAACATGTGTGATAGGAGCCGTCTGCACATAAGAGTTTACAGATCACAGTTAAAGCCTACAATCAAATGCCAGACTAATGGCAAGATACTGAAACAGAAAGGGGATTAACTGGCTTGGAGTCTTGAAGATTGGCTCAGCATCGGCCACAAATGGCTCAGACTTCACTCCAGCATCCATCGGACTGCTGGCATTGCCTTCCATTTCAGCCACTTTTTCTTCAGCAGATGGAGCAGCTCTGCACTTTTATCCCCAACCTTACTCACCACCTCATGATGAATATGCACTGGAGTTTGGAGATGAGCAGCAGGATCTGAGAATCCAATTCTAGGCTGATCAGCAGTCTTTTCTTCTTTATGCCCAACAGAGGCAGTCTCAACCTATACCGCATAACCATGATGCATGAAAAACCAGATAATGGTTTGCTGAAATTGAGTGCTGATGTTAGCATGATTAAGAAATCTCACCTCGGATAAAGGGACAGTTTGTGTCCCAGATCCTGCAGCTACTGCTAAAGAGGGCATTGGAGGCTGAGTCTAGGCAGCCTATAAAGGAATAACTTTGTTAGATCAAAAGAAGGACCAAGCATTGGTTCACAATTCTGTCCGGATAATTGAGATATTACCTGAGGAGTCATTAGACTCTTTGGAGTAGGGACAGTTGGCTCAGCAGCTTTCCCTTTAGATACGGCTGTTTTCGACTATCAGATCAAAAATAAGAAGGAAAAAGTTAAAATTGAGTCAAGCACTCTACACTTCAGACCAAATTAATGCTTATACTCGCCACAGGGGAAGGAGTGGGTGCTGCTGAAGTCTGCTTAAGCTTGGAAGTATAGGTTCGGACAGGCTTATGCTGCGAGCAAAGTAAACAAAATATGACTACTTATGCAAAACCTCTACAAAATAAGAATTGAAATGCCAAAGAATGGCCTTACCTGAGTTAGGGCTCGTCAATGGGCCGGGCGGGGCCGGGTTTTTTTAGAAAATTAAAAGTCCATGGGCTACCCATAGTCTGGGCCTGAGAAAGCCCATCGGGCCGGGTCGGGCTAGGCCCAACGGGCCGGGTCGGGCTAGGCCCAACAGGCCGGGCCGAAATGGGCCTACTTCATTTAAAAAGAAGTAGAATAAGATGAGAAAGAAACATAATTAAATTTTGTATCACTAGTTTAGGAACGAAGTTTATTTTTCAGTTTCGACATATGTCCAGTTTTTTACCTATAACTTTTCAACCATTTATCCAAATTTTGTGTTCTTTATATGGTTGGATTCAACACAGAAAAATGAAGAAGACAACGCGGACGAAATGTCAAAACTGGATACAAAAATGAGCAGAATTCAGTGGAAACAAACATAACATTTCGAATAAGTAATATAATTCTAATGCTTGAATTTAATGTAACCAAATGCTAATTATCAATAGGGGGTATGTTTTCATCTTCCAAAGCCACTTAACTTTGATGCACAAGCTTTTGTATATATATAATTATTTATACATAATTATACCACCAATTTTAAACCCTTATTTATACATAATTATATATGTATGCGGGCCTAACGGGCCGGGCTTTTGTGGGCGGGCCGGGCCGGGCTTTCTTGGGCTTAATCGGGCCGGGCCTATGGGCCGGGCTGGGCTTTGGACACCCAAGCCCAAGCCCGGCCCAGCCCATTGCGGGCCGGGCCATCCCAAAGCCCATAACGGGCCGGGCCGGGCTTTTTCTCGATGGGCCGGGCGGGCCCCCATCGGCCCATGAGCCCGCGGGCCAAATGATGAGCCCTAACCTGAGTAGTGACTGGAGCAGCTGTAGAGGAATCCACATTAAGGGCAGGGGTTTCTAAAATCTCCTCCCCCATGCTCTCCCTCTCTTTCATCTCCAGATCAGAGAAACCCTTGGTGCAGAAGCTAAGAATGGAGGCATTTTAGGCTTTTGGGGGCTGGCCACGTTTTTGGATGCCACATCTTGAACTTTCTTTGTTCTTTGCTCTCTTTCCTTGTCAGCTGCAGGAGGAGGAGTCTCTTTCGTTTCAGAGGTTTTCTGCCTATGCGCAGTCAATTTAACTACAGAAAATCAATTCAACCAATCAGTCAGATGAATCCTGGAAATGACAACAATGTCAGAACAGAATGGTAACACTCACCTCTCTTGGAGTGGAAGGCTTGTGCTACCTCTGCTGGAGATGAGTGAGCTGCTGGAGTAGGACGAGCCCCTTGGCTGACTCCAACCTTAGCAGGAGTAACTTTAGTATTTCAGGTGCCATGTAAATGAGAGTGGCAACCATGTTTTTTTTGTGGAAACCATCAGTAGGTTTTCCAGATGACCTCCAATTCCCAATAGAAACTCCTTTAAGATCTTTCTTGTACTCAGCCAAACCAAAGTCTGCTAAGTGTGGATAAAGATCTGTCCACCTGCATCGTAAGGGTATAATATTAGTTAAATTCGTCCAAAACTAGTAAAAAGAGGATTTCTGTTTGCTACAAAATAAGATAAAGGAAGGCATTTACAAGAATATTTGCCGGTTTCACATCCCTATGTACAATCCCGAGGACATGCAGATATTGCAAAGCCTTTGCTGGAAAAGGAAAACAATGTAATTTCATGCAACTAAATAATTTTAGAAACCTCGAAATGAAAATATTAGTAAAAATAAAATGCATGTTTCCGGCAATAAGCTGTAATTGCAAACTCATCAACATAACACAAGTTCGATCAATTCATGATGTTACAGTACAGCCTCTTGCTGAACCATCATCAATTTATCCTATAGACCATCTTGCGGTTATCCCCATTCTTAATTTCTATGGCCCCCGAACTAAAAATCCTAGCTCAACCCCTGCAGACACACACATTCACATGCATACACACCTAGAGTTATTTTAAGAAATATTCAGACACCCTTTGTGGTGAGGCTAGAAACCATAGACCTCTCAGAGTCTTAACATATGTATGTGTATGTATGTTTATATGTATAAATCTGTATGTGTGTGTGTATCTATATAAATATGTACGTAGACATATACACACGTGTGTGTGTGTATGTATTGTGATACTTGATACCCAGGTGGTTCAATAAAGAGGGTAAAATGACAGAGCCCATTAAATCATAAAATCAAAATCACAATTATAACGTGCCCTTCCTACAAAATTAGTTCACACATTTCCTCTGTTAATGGTAGGGCTGAATACTAAGATGATCTGAACTCATAAAAACACTCGGAGAAAATCACAGAAGCAACTAAGTCATACCTAATTGGACAGCAACCACAAGCACCTGATTGATATTCGGACTCCATTCTTCCATGTGTAATTTCTCAGATAAGTTCGGAGGCTCAAAGAATTCGAAGAAATACATGTAATTGGGTGGCTTTGCATGTGCGGCAACCAGTTTTGCTATTCCCGGATGATCAAGCTTACTTCAATGAACATATATACTCCAAATCATATGTACACATAAATAGATTCATATGCACACATAAATAGATTCATATGCATACATACATACATATACAGAACTATATCCTCACAGCATTGAAGCATGTAATGTGAATTATACATAAACCATAAACATACCATAGCAATAGCAACTCCTTGTGGAACTTATCAAGATCCTCAGAAGTAGACAAGATGGGTTTCTTCACAGCAACTTTCTTTCCATCCAAAATTGCTTCATATACAACACTCTCAGCCCCTACACACACAATCAGCACCAAAAAGCATACCGGAAAATAACCAATTAATCAATAAATTAGAAATATCGAAAAGAAAAGGCAAGTGGCGATAGGCATTAGGCATTAGGCATTAGGCATTAGCCAAACAGAGCCTTAGCTAGAGCCTGAACTGGAAAGAGGAAAAGGAGTGTGAGTTACCTCGGGCAATTGGTTTGAGGAGAGTGTAAGAGGAAGGTGGAAGATGGAGAGGAATGGAATTGCTGCTGCAGCAACCTCTAATGCACGCGTTTGGTTCCACAATTTCAAGCCCCATCTCTCCAAAACACACACTCTCCTCTCTCTCGCGGTGTAACTCGGTGTGGCGAAGAAGAAAGAAAGAAAGCAGCAGCAATTAAATTACGAAAAGGATGTGTACGGGTGTATTTTTTTTGTAGGTGGTCTGCTGTTAGGAATTTTCGTTCTGCTACCGTATGAAATTCAATAGTACAAATTCCACCTGCGATATTTTGTTTTCTTTTTTGGGAAATAGCTCAAAATGCCACCCATTTCATAATTTTTTCTGAAAATACCACCCCTCTCCATTTTTTTTGCAACTACCACCTATAAATATATATTTATTGTCCACTTATTGCAAACATATCACATTTTCAGAAATTTGGTTCTCTCTCAGCTCGCTCAGCCCCATTTTCTCTCTTTGTATCTGTCGTTGCTCTCTCTAGCGCAGCTCTCTGTCTCTCTCTTTGCTCTAGCGCAGATCTCTGTCTCTCTTTTTGCTCTCTCTCTAGCGCAGCCCTCTCGTTCTCTCTCTCTCTATCTCTCTCATTTTTTAGCAGAACCCTATTCTCTTTCTCACTCTTTGCCTCTGCAACTTCTATGAATTTTTCAATTTTATTTATTTATTTTTAATATACTCGGTCCGTTGCGGTCAACCACTCAGCGAAAATCGAAATCAAAAGTGCTTGATTAAATATGCAGAACGACGAGGTCATATGGCATGTTATCAGGCATGTGAGGTGGCCTTGGTTTGTTGGTAAAATGTTCTACTCTCTTCTTTTTTTTCCTCTCTGTTTCTTTGCTGAGAAAATGTAGATGAATGGAAAAGATAAAAAAAGAATGAAAGTTTGAACATTTGGGATTGTAATAAATTCGGAACCCAAGATAATTGAAGAGCCAACTGTACTGGATACTTGTGATAATATCCCATTGACTGATTGTGGGCAACAATATAAATACATCTTGTTGGTTACTTTCTTGTTAGGAAGATATTGGCATTTCTCACCACGACTTCCTCAAATTTAGAAATGCTTGCCCCACGACTTCCTTGTTACTTTCTTGTTAACAAGGTGATTTTCTGTATTGTAAATGTCTTCTATATAACAAAGAAAAATAATAGTCTGTTGGAAGGATCCTAGCTTTTTCCTTATATAATTAAATTTACTTTTGTTATGGATTTTATTTCTGTTTATGAATCCTTGTTCTCTTTTCAGATGACGTTAATGAACTTCCTCCTCGCTGCTTGCACGCGGCTGTGTTGCCTTCTTTTTCCCTTCGCAGGATAGTATTGTTAGGGTTCGGTGGCAATTTATTTTGCATGTCTAAATTATAGTTTGTAATGGATGTGTGTGTATTGTATGTAGATTGACTAAATATTGTTGTCCTATTGTATGTGTATTGCACTAATATTGGCTTTGTATTGTATAGATATTGTATGCATATTGCCAACCTATTGCATGTATATTGTGATACTATTGTTGTCGTATTGCAGTTATATTGGCTTAAGATTTCTCAAATTAGTTTTGACTTTATTCCTTTTAAATAATTTCTGCAGCAATTCTACTTTTCTGCTTAGTATTCTGTTGTTATTGGAATTTGGAACCTCATACTGTTTAGAAAGGGGTCAGATATACTTTACCCCCATGAACAAATGTGGAAAATCACGTAACACGCTTTCACCACAATATTAGAAAAAGAAGTCCCTCGTTTGTTCTGAATTTTTCATTAATAGCTATTCTGTCAGTATATTCACCATTCGTACAATTTTAGGGCTAAGTTCGTATGAGCAAATGACTAATTTGAAATATGTAATCAATCATTTTGCCCTCTGACTCAATCTTTGAAACATTGGTGTGGTGATTAATAGATGCGCAAATGTGCAATGCGCAGTGTGCATGTACAAATAAATGTGCAGATTCGTTTGTTTACTTCCATGTGTTAGAAATCATGGTAATTTAACAGTTTTATCACAGAAGAATGAAGGTTTGGAATGCATAGAAGCCTGCAATATACACTAAGTATAGAGATGGTTTCCAAATATCATGTTGAGCACTGTGACCCATGTCAAGTTAAACTGCATAAATTAGTGTACTAGTTGTTCTTTATCTTTTTGAAGATTCATTAGTTGTTCCAAAAATTAGTTATCCCTATTAGATGACATAATGTTTGAACTAATGGTCATCAACTCAATCCTGCCTTTGCTTACTTGGAGAAGCTCCGCTGTTTACTTTTTTTTTGTCAAAAGGAAACAATGGAAAACTATTTATCTATTCCAAATTAAATTCATGTGTTCTTTGTTTTCCTTACAGGAAAATGAAGTTCAAACAATGGACATATGTCAAAAATGAAAAACAGAGGAAGTGCATAATTCGTTTTTGCCTAAAACACAATAAACTGGTGATACATTGGTGATACAGTGGCGATACAGAAGCGATGAAAGAGTGCTTGAAATTGTTGTTTCTGTTTATTTTGGGCTTCTTCTTTTGTTTCATTTCAATTACTTAGCTTTAATAATTAGATCATTACAAGATGAATTTGTGTCAATTATTAATACAACAATTACATATATGAAGATTAAGACGAACAACGTATCGTATCACCAAACATAATCAAACCACCAAATGTAATCATTTTTTTCTTCAACCCATCACGAAGCATTTGCATATTTATTCATACCTTCCTTTTTTTGTAAATTATTTTTTAGTTATTATTTTTTAAAATAATTTCTTACAATGTCTTACGGTGCAATTATGATGCACCTGACTGCCTGTTTTTGAAAGGCACGTTGTTTCTTTCTCGTCTTCATCTTCTTTTTGAATGAAGTAGGGTCTAAACCGTAAACCCATTGATGAGCCGTAGTCAATATACATACAATATAATAGCAATATTAGGCCAATATACAAGCACTAGAGAGGCAATAGTATGTCAATATAACAGCAATACGACATCAATAGTATCACAATATACATGCAATAGGGTGGCAATATGCATTCAATATCTATACAATACAAAGCCAATATTAGTGCAATACACATACAATAGGACAACAATATTTAGTCAATCTACATACAATACACACACATCCATTACAGACTACAATTTAGACATGCAAAATAAAACGCCACCGAACCCTAACAATACTATCCCGCGAAGGGAAAAGGAAGGCAACACATCTCCATCTTCTTTCCATATCTGCTACTCCTCTCAACTAAGTACCCGTCAAGATACTCATCTATGGATACCCACTTGTCTAAGGTGGCCACAGAAGCCTTGGAAAAATTTTCACCAAGCTGGTTTGGCCCCAATTTAAAAATTGTGAAAAATGCCGCAGACCATTCATTGAGAATTCTTTGAAAGCGAAAAATTTACACTGTTAAACATCAACTGTTGTTTCATTGCGACTCCATTTCTTTAACTGTTGGTTCCGTATATGCTGAAACTTGGAAGATGAACCAAAAAACTAACATACATTGAAGGTACCAAAGTCAGTGGGATTGAACATTTTGAAGCAATCTCTTAATGAGGCTGCTCCATCTCCATATATCTTAGTCAAAATGAAAAAGGATGCAGATTTGTATTAGTCAAGTTTTCTTTGAGATCATAAATTTGAAGGGAAAATAGGGATAATTTGACAGACCTCAAAGGTGAAAGCCATTGGCGCCCTTACAATATCGAACATATAATCAGTTGTTGTCCCGTGTGCCAGATACCTACAATTAAGCAGTATTAAAACTTAATGGAAAATCTTACAATAAGCATTTTAAAATAGTGAGCTTTAAATCCTTTAAACTCTGGCTCATGAGTTTCGGTGTAAAGATTAATGAGCCAACTAAACTACTTAAAATTTTAGACCCAGCAGGGTTTTAGCCTTGCAGTCCAACTACCCCTATGCCCTCACGAGTGCCAAAGTTTCTCTGTCAAACCCTATAAACCTCATCGTCCAGCACAATTCAACTGGTTATTGAGGCTAGCATCCCCGCCATGTAATCAATCATATTGGGCAAGCAAAAAACAGAAGATATCATTGGTAATAATAACAACGAACAACTGAACAATAAAAGTGACTGTTAGTAATACTAACCCAACAGAACCTCCACCAGACCCAATCATGCAATGGTTTTGGCAATGTAGACGGTTGAGTTCCTCAAGCAATCACTTCATCTGGTGCGAGGAAACTCCGTCAGGGTTGTGTTCTTATGGTCATATGGCATAAATAGAGCCTACAAAAACCAGAAGCTATATAAGAAATGTGCCATATGCAAAGTACACAAACCCTAAATTAAAAATTAAACAAAAATTAAGGGTCACTACACTTTAGTGGTAATTGGTAAAAGAATATAAAACTGTATACACTGTAAGTGACAAAATTGTACGTGACATTGCAACTTTTGTCAAACAGAAGTGCTTTAATAAGAAACTTCCAGAAATGGTGAATATGACTTCGGAGTCAACAAGAGGGAATAATAACTAAAAGTTCGTCTGACCTACCTCCATTCCAGAGTGTATATTAACCCATATGTGTGGATCAAATGACATGGCAACTTTCCGCATTATCTGAGTTTCAGGTTCGCTGAAAGGAGCAGTTCCAGGATTTTCCTCATATGGATCATAATCCTGTGACAGAAAAACAACATAAAAACAAAAGAACAGTCTTAAGCACAAAATAGCACAAGAAACGAAATGACAGTTGAATATTTAAGTTCAAGAGAGGAAGCAAGGGAAACAATGAATGAGACTACGGCTTCATCTAATGACGTGTTATATATTAAGTGCACTGCTATATAATGGTAAAGAAGGTCCACCTCAAGAAGACAATTAAAAGATGAAACAAACAAGCAACATGATAAATGCGGTATAGCATGAATAAGAAAGAAAGACTAGCATTAAATGAACAAGCATGATTAACCTTCTCCTTTTTGTCCCAATCTACGCTCCAATTACGGTTGAGATCTGTTGAATTATAAGTGCTCTAGCTGATTTCATAGTTAGTTGTCTTTCAGTTTTTCTTGTAATGTTAGTCTTTAATCCAAGTGGCGTAGGTTGATTGGTTAGATTTAATGGAAGGCTGAGATTGCATTGTGATGTAATGCATCCAGTTGGCACTGTATAACGGTAATATTCTCACACCAAGTGTGTGAGCAGGTGTGTACCAATCTTTGAAGTCTGAGAATGAGAATGTTCTCTGCTACACGTATAGCAGAGTGATTTTGCAATCTCTCTCTCGTTCATTCTTCTCCTTTTTTATCTCACCAAACAAAACTCATATACATATTCAAATATATTAACATGGCCTCAGAGCCAGGTTCGATTATTTGAAGCTGGGCGTTTATTCTGTGAAGGAAATCGATTGGTGAAGCTCATTCCAAGCTCACGAAGCTGATTGAGCTTGATCAATTGTAGATCTGAAAACAACTTGTTTCCAGGTGCATCTGAAATTCAAAAATGGCTGGATCTGGAAGCTCAGAGGCGAGACTTCCAATTTTCTCTGGAGAGAACTATGAGTTTTGGCGTGATAATGAAACCTTATCTGATGATCTTACTAGACTAAATGAATTGATCAATCAAATGAAAACGTTTGGTGAAGTGCCTTCAAAAGAGAGGCAGGTTCAAAAGGTCTTAATTAGTCTAAGTAAGAAATATGATCCTATATGTCTTGTGATTGAAAACACAAAGGATCTGGAAACTGTGGAGTTGCAAGAAGTGATTGCTATATTGAAGAGTCAAGAACAGAGGTTTGAAATGCATAATGTTGATACACATGAAAAAGCATTTGCCTCATTCACTGTGAGTTCCAAAGGTCAGAATAAAAATGGATCTCAGTCTGGTTCATTCAAGTCACAGGGAAATTGGAATTCTACAAGAAAGCCATGGGAATCAAAAGGCAAGTCACAGCAGAACAGTAATCCTGCACAGAATGTCAATTCTACAAACCAGGAGAATGCTAAACCTCAATGCAAGGTGTGTTCAAAGCATGATTTTGGTGAGTGCAGATACAAGGGAAAACCAAAATGCTATAATCGTGATAGATTTGGACATTTTGCTAGGGACATCTTGTGAATAAGAATGTGCGTAAGGCAAATTATGTAAACCAAATGGAGGCGACAGGGAATCTGTTTTATGCCAATTGCACAACCACTGAGATCAAAGCCAATGGAGAATGGTATGTTGATAGTGGCTGTAGCAATCATATGACAGGAGATTTAAAACTGCTGGTTGATGTGAGAACTAATGTGGTAGGAAGGTACAAATACTGATCGGTACACTTGTGAATGTAGGCGGCATTGGCTCACCGATGATTGACACGAGAAAAAGGCAGGAAATACATCGTAGAAGTAATGTATCTGCCAGGGTTGAAGGAAAACCTACTCGGTGTTGGGCGGATGGATCAACATGGATCTTGCCTGGTGTTTGGAGAAGGAATGTGCAGGGTATTTGATAGTCCATCTATGGATTATCTAATCATCAAAGTACCAATGAAGAGTAACAGATGCTATCCGGTATCCTTTCTTGTTGACAACCAGCTGCTCATGAAAACCCGGTTTCACTCAATGCACATGGATGTGGCATAAGAGACTAGCTCACTTGCATTTTACAGTGTCCGAAACAGCTTAAGAGAGAAAGGCATGGTGCATGGCTTACCAAAATTGGAAGAACAAAGTGGTTGAAGGGTGTCAATTGGGAAAACAACACAGGGTTGTGTTTCCAAAGGAACAAGCTCAAAGAGCAAGCAAGGCACTTGAATTAGTGCATGTAGATCTGTGTGGTCCTATGAGAAATGAATGCATTGCAAAGAACAGATATTTCATGTTGATTATTGATGACTTCACAAGGATGGTTTGGGTATACTTTTTGAGAAACAAGTCGAAGCCTTCAGTTGTTTCAAGAAGTTCAAATCTATTACTGAACTACAAACTGGACACAAAGTGAAATGCATCAGAAGTGACAAAGGTGGAGAGTTTCTTTCTGCAGAATTTGTGGAGTTTTGTGAAGCTCAAGGCATTCAAAGGCAACTCACAATGGCCTATACTCCTCAAAGAAATGGAGTGGTAGAGAGGAAGAATAGGACTGTCATTGAAATGGCCAAATCAATGTTGCATGAGAAAGGAATACCCTATTTCCTATGGGCTGAAGCTGTGCATACAGCTGTTTACTTGCTGAACAGGTGTCCTACCAAAGCTCTCAACAACATCACTCCATTTGAAGCATATAGTGGAAGGAAACCTGGAATTGCTCACCTGAAAATATTCGGTTCTTTGTGTTATGTTCATGTGCCGGATGAATTGAGACACAAAACTGGAACCCAAGAGTATAAAAGGGGTGTTTGTAGGATATGCAATTTGTGAAAAAGGTCATAGGATATTTGATCCAAGCTCTAACAAGCTGATATTGTCAAGGGATGTGACATTTGATGAAGAAGGTGTTTGGAATTGGACAGATAACAATGGTTCAGACATGACATCATACTCAGTTGAAAATCAAGTAGATTTTGATGTCAATCCTGGAAATTCAGATGACAATGGTGGGGCTACACTTCAAACTCAGAATCTGCAGGAAGGAAATCTGTCAACTTCACATCACACTCCAAGTGATATCAGCAGTGAAGAAAGGAGAACTCAAGCCTATGATCATTCTCCATTAAAGTGGAGGAGGCTAGATGATGTGCTGGCACAATGTAACTTGTGCATCATGGAACCAGAAAACTATGCTGATGCTGCACAGGATGAATCTTGGCTTAAAGCTATGCAAGATGAACTGCAGATGATAGAAAAGAATGGAACATGGGAATTGGTGGACAGACCATCTGAAAAACCAGTGATTGGAGTTAAATGGGTTTACAAAACAGAGCTAAACTTGGATGGTTCAATTCAAAAGAATAAAGCAAGGTTAGTAGCCAAAGGATATGCTCAGAAGCCTGGACTGGATTACAATGAAACATATGCACCTGTAGCCAGATTGGATACTATCAGAACACTTATTGCCCTTGCTGCTCAAAAGAACTGGAAATTGTATCAACTTGATGTGAAGTCTGCCTTCCTTAATGGAGTGTTACAAGAAGAAGTCTACATTGATCAACCGGATGGTTTTGTGATTCAAGATCAAGAAGACAAGGTATATAAGCTGCATAAGGCTCTATATGGCTTGAAACAAGCACCTAGGGCCTGGTATGGAGAGATAGATAGCTATTTCTCTCAATGTGGCTTCGAGAAAAGCTTAAGTGAAGCAACCTTGTACACCAAGGCAAGGGGAGATAAGGAGATCCTAATTGTGTCTATTTATGTAGACGATATTGTATATACAGGGAGCAGTCAAGCACTGTTGAAGGAATTCAAAGAAGATATGATGGTTAAGTATGAGATGACTGACTTGGGTCTACTTCATCATTTCCTTGGCATGGGAGTTATTCAAACTGAGTCTAGTATATTTCTACATCAAAAGAAGTATGCTAGCACCTTGTTAAACAAATTTGGCTTGACTGAATGCAAGTCTGTAACCACACCTCTTGTTGCCACTTAGAAACTAGCTAAGGATGATGGAAGTGGAGCTGCAGATGAAGAACACTACAGAAGCATTGTTGGTAGTCTGCTGTACTTAACTGCTACAAGACCTGACATCATGTATGCTGCAAGTCTGCTAGCCAGATTCATGCATTGTCCTACAAACAGGCATTATGGAATAGCTAAACGTGTCTTGAGATATGTCAAGGGAACTCTAGACTACGGCTTAGAGTATGTGAAAGGCAGGAAATCAATTCTGATCGGCTACTGTGACAGTGATTGGGGAGAATCAGTTGATGATAGCAAAAGTACATCAGGATATGCTTTTACTTTTGGAAGTGGTGTGTTCTCTTGGGCCTCAGTGAAACAGAACTGTGTTGCACTGTCCACTGCAGAAGCTGAGTACATCAGTGCAGCAGAGGCTACTACACAGGCCATTTGGCTACGTTTTGTGCTAGAGGATTTTGGAGAGCTTCAAACTGAAGCTACTTCACTGCATTGTGATAACATCTCAGCAATAGCTATCACTAAGAATCCTGTATTCCACCAGAAGACAAAGCATATTGACAGGAGATACCATTTCATCAAGGATGCTTTTCAAGAAGGAGTTATTAATCTGGAATATTGTCCCACGAATGAGCAACTGGCTGACATCTTCACCAAACCTTTGGCCAAAGATCGATTCAATTATCTCAGAGGCATGCTTGGAGTGAAATCAGCTCAAGACTTAAAGGGGAGTGTTGAATTATAAGTGCTCTAACTGATTTCATAGTTAGTTGTCTTTCAGTTTTTCTTGTAATGTTAGTCTTTAATCCAAGTGGCGTAGGTTGATTGGTTAGATTTAATGGAAGACTGAGATTGCATTGTGATGTAATGCATCCAGCTGGCACTGTATAACGGTAATATTCTCACCCCAAGTGTGTGAGCAGGTGTGTACCAATCTTTGAAGTCTGAGAATGAGAATGTTCTCTGCTACACGTATAGCAGAGTGATTTTGCAATCTCTCTCTCGTTCATTCTTCTCCTTTTTATCTCACCAAACAAAACTCATATACATATTCAAATACACTAACAAGATCAACTCCTCTCCCTGTCACAAGATCCAAACTTAAACACAATATACATACATACATAAACATATATATATCACACACACACGCATACATACGCAATACATGCTAGAAGAATATTCACACGTGAGTGCAGAAAGTTGGTCTAGGAACAGGAGTAAAAGTATGGACTACTAGAAAATGGGGTAATTTATAAAACTGCCATGCTATCCTTGCTTTTAAAATCTATTATTAGTTCCTTTTAAATAATAGGTGAACATTTTATATTGCATACATATTGATTGACAAAGAGGATTCTATTTATAATAGAGTGTGTGTATATATATATGTGTATTTCAAAAACCACAAAATCAACCGCTTTACCATTTCTTCTCTCACAGAGGTCTCCTGCTTCAACAATCCTGCGGCCATTTAGGTTTTCCATTGGAACCATCTGACATAAAATTAGATATCATAACTCAAAAAATACCAAAGTTCTTCAAGTGCCTCTGAAGAAATAGCTCAACAGAATTGAACAGGAAAATATTTCAAGCCCTGGGGCATCAGGTTCTAATGATAAGTACTATAGATCAAGCGTACCAGTTGCAAACCCTTTAACATATAATATAAATTTCTCAAGAGCAATACGTGCAGATGGATCCACGAGAAACATGGAAAGAAATCATCTCCATATAAGGAGTTGCCAACTTGTAAGTTTGAGCTCATATACTCACACTAGAGGTAAACAGCAAAGGGCATAAAAATATTGCTCACAATTTCTGAAGAAATGTCTGATACATTGAAGTGGAAGAAGATGAGGATATGAGAAGGAGGTGCTTATCCATTATTTCAAATTCTAGCGGCCCTAATATTTCTAGCTCATGTTGTAGTATGCTCCTTAGATGGATGAAGCAAAATGCAGAAGTGTTTATATAAACAGTTGACATCATCTGGTAAAAGCAAATTGCATCTACATTAATAATTATTAGGGAAAGAGTCTTGCAGCACATTATCAAAAAGTTACCTTTATCAAGAGTTTGTCAAGGGTATGGTCTAAGGAGGCTGGGTCCAGGTTGGGTAGAAACTGTTCTTTACTCAAGATTGAAAGGATTCGAAAAGCAAGCTTAGATGTAATGAGCTCCCTTCCATGCTGTCCAAAACTCTGGAAGACAAGGAATCATCTGTCAAAAACACCAGCCATTACCAATCTGAGATTATCTATACACTAAAAAACATATGATAAATATTCTGTAATTCATTACTACAGTTTGATATAGTGTTGAAGTACGTGGAAATCCCCGCCTTTGTTTAACTTGAGAAATTAAAGAACATTAAGGCCTATAAACAGCCAACCCTGAATGCAAAATCTAATTAATAGGAATCCAACGCATAAAAATACATTAAAAACTTACAAGAAGGATCCGAAACTTTGGCCTATCATCAGTCTCTTGCCTTCTCTGGCAATAGGTAACTACTGCGATCTCAGCAGAGTAGCCCTTGTTTCGAGATTTAATTGTATCGAATTGTCATTAACATCAAAGTTTTAGGAAACTAAATGAATTTCAGGAAAAGAATAAACCGGCAAAGGAAACTTACAGTGAGCCGATCTGGATGACGAAAGACCAAAGCTTTTATTTCTTCCATCAAATCCCCACGGCAGACCGAGTATATTAAAAATAAATAAATAAAATTGAAAAATCCACAGAAGTTGCAGAGGCAAAGAGTGAGAAAGAGAATAGGGTTCTGCTAAAAAATGAGAGAGACAGAGAGAGACAGAGAGCAAAAAGAGAGACAGAGATCTGCGCTAGAGCAAAGAGAGAGACAGAGAGCTGCGCTAGAAAGAGCAACCACAGAGACAGAGAGAGAAAAGGGGGCTGAGCGAGCTGAGAGAGAACCAAATTTATGAAAATGTGATATGTGTGCAATATGTGACGACTCTGACCCAATTTTTAAATAAAATGAATTAATTAATTAAGTTAATTAATTTGGATAATTAATATGAATTATTGGAATTAAATTGGAATTTAATAATTAAAGATGTATTTTGGTCAACTATATTTTCGAGACGGAATTTGGCAAAACGAGTTGCGTCATTGCGTCCAGCTCGTCGAAACAAGTCCGATGACGGGCGGAACGTTTCGATACGAGCTTCGGATTGTTCGGAGGACATAATGGTCATTTCAAAAATTGTTAAATGCCCCTCAGCCAATCAGAAAACGATTTTTCTCTCTCTCCTCACTTTCTCTCTCCTCTCCCGCGTCTCTCTCCGGTTCTATCTCTCTCTCTCCGATTGGTCTCTCTCTCGTTGCCGGCGACACAGGTCACGGCTGGACCTAAGACCGGTCGCAAAAGGACCGGCTCGACCTAAGACCGGTCGCAAAAGGGCCGGCTTGACTTCGCCGACAAGACCCACCAGCTTTCCCAGCTGGAAAGCTTGAATCCAGCCAGCGCTGTCGACTGGTTTTCTCCGAAACCTCACGGCTTCGCGCCTCCATCCTCAGCCACCCATCGCGTCGATTAAGGTATGAAACATTGCCTCCTCTTCTCCCTGAAGCTTGTTTCATAATTGGTTTCATTCGATTTAGTGGTTTTGAAACGGATCTGAAATCCTAGGGTTTGGCTGGTTTGGCTGAATTTCGATCGGGGTTATAAGGTGGTTGCCGGTCAATTCTATGGCAGCTTCCACCGGTTCTGAGCTCCACTCTTGGTGGCGGTTCGAATGGTGTGGGTGTCGTCGCCAGATTCCACGTTTCGTGACTGGCCGGAATTGCTCAAGCCACCCACCCTTAAGGAGGCGCGTGCGCCGGGGTGTGGTGGCGGTTCAACCTTCCGTTGTGTTTCTCGTGCTGTCACGAATGAGTACGTGTGCTCGGATTGCGATTCGGACGTCGTTTGACGATCGAACCAACATACACCTATTGCGCGTTTCGTGGGTTCAATAGGTTCGGACCATTGGATTGAATCCGAATTCACGTATGTGGTTCCTCGTACTTCTAGGAGCGTATAGGATTTGACGGATCGTAATTCGGAGTCTCGGATACTCCAGATCAATTACTTGAAGCTTGAATTAAATCGTAACCGTCCGATCGTGCGATCGTGAGCGATCCGACCGTCCGATCGAGACCAAACTTTCAGGACACACTGTTTAGGTCGTGTTGAACCTATAGGAACTTTCGGATCTAAGTTTGGAGGTCATGGGACCCACGGGCCTGGTTTGACCTATTTGGGTCGGTTTGACCAAGTTTGACCAGGGTTGACCGAGCATCTCCCGAGGTCGGTTTGACACATAGTTGACTTTGTTGGACTTCTAGGAATGTCCGGATCGATTTGTAGGTCGTGGGCTCCACGGGCCCGAGTTGACTGAAACGGGGTGTTTGACTGCCGGTTGACCGTGAGTCTTCCGGGGCGGTCCCGTTGGTTAAAAGAGGTAGTTTGACCTTAGAATTTTTCGTACGATGTACATGCACTTTAAAGTCGGGTTTTGGTAGGGTTTGAGTTTAAGGTTCTCGTACGATTCACGGTACTAATCTAATCCTCGTATCTATCGCTTTAGGTACTTTGACTCTGCTACGCAGCAGGCTGGACCCTTTTAAGGTTGTGCAGCGTAGAACCAACGGCGAGTGGACTTTGTTTTCAAATGAACATGATTTGAATGAATTTCATGAACTGCATAAATGAGATTTAATAATTGTTTAAAATCTTGAATGTTTAAATCTTATTTGACTTTGGTTGAAAAGTACTAAAAGAACTAGCATTTGAGTTTAATGCTTGATTTGGGTTGCCGGTTTGTATGTGGGGCCCTGATGGTCATATTTTATGATTTGGGTTAATCGTTTTATTAGTCCCTCAACTTAGACCCGATTCGCATTTTCGTCTCTCAATTTCCAAAATCGTTCTACTCGTCCTCTAACTTTAGTTTCGGTAGGAGAAATAGTCCTACCGTCAATTTTGTTAACTTTTCTGTTAAATGCAGGGGCAAAATAGTCTTTTTTGTATTAAAACAAAAAAATTAGTATGTTTATATTAAAAAAAATCAAAATCAAAATAATCCCTTTCACTAAAAATATGAATCTATAGTGAAAGGGATTATTTTTATTTTTATTATTTTTGGTTTTAGTTTTTTTAAATATAAAAATACTAATTTTTTTTGTTTTAATACAAAAAGACTATTTTGTCCCTGTATTTAACAGAAAAGGTTAACAAAATTGACGGTAGGACTATTTGTCCTACCAAAACTAAAGTTAGAGGACGATTAGAACGATTTTGGAAATTGAGGGACGAAAATGCGAATCCGGTCTAAGTTGAGGGACTAATAGACCTAATAACCTTTATGATTTTGTATACTTTTGAGTATTGAATGGGACGTAGTGACGTCTGGTGATGTTTGCGTACGATTTGGGTACGATAAAAATATTATGGATTATATTACATATATGAGAGTTACGTAAGCCTTGGGTTTTGGTTATTATATTTTATTTATATAATTGAGCTATATTTTAAGAATTGTTATGCGTCTTGTACATATACTTTGGGTTCGGGTTACGGACGCTTTAAACGTCCGGATATTTAGGTTAATGGGTTATTATATATATATATATATATATATATATATGTATACTTGGAGTAGATATTTTGAATATGGGGTTTTGGGGACGTTTAAACGTCCGGACGTATATGTATACGGAATTGGACTTAAGGTTGTATTTTTAAAGGAGTGTTATGTATATTATATATATATGTATATATATATATATTGAATAAACGTTTCGGGGTTTGAATAATATACTTTTTAGAATAGTTATCTATACTATTATTTTGGGGCTTATGTCGAATTTGGGTTTGATTGACGTTTCTCGACTTGAGATTTTAAAATGAGTTAACATGCTTGACTTGAGCATTGTTTGAGATTTAAATACGGTTTTTCAATGATTTGTGACATTTGAATTGATTAAGGTCCGTTATGCGGTCTTTTGACCCTTGTGATTATTTTGAATATAGAAATATATGTTTTGGATGGTGATGTCCCGACTTTGAGTATATATATGAGTTATTTGGTGATGGACTTGTATATGTCCTGGTGTGCATTGTTTTGGGGTTGGGTACATGTGATTGTTTTGGGAATTGGAAAGTGACTGGTTATATATATATATATATTGTTATCGCGTGGCGATTGATTTGAGTGCTGTTAGCACCTTGTATTGTACCTCCCCTGCTCGACATCGATGATCGCATGCCGATTGATATGATACGATGCGGTTACCTAGATTTGGTATGGTTCGATCCGGTGCATACCTTAACGGGGTGTAGTCAGTAGACCTTTGATTGGGTAGTCTGCGCGCGTAGGACAGATTTCGGAGTTATGGTTGGTAAGTTTCTACCATATAGGCCTGTGAGTTTAGTCCCACTTTGGACGGCTCAACCTTGGGCACGGTGTCTCGATGAGACTGTGCAGTGTCGATCAAATGATCCCCTGTTGGATTGTTTTCCCCTGGTACTTGTGTTTGGTGTTGAGGTTATACTATACCTATACACGTGTGTTAGTATCTTCGTATTCATATTTCTTTTAGTGAGGATCGTTTCTCGCTTGTTGTGCTTGTGAGCATGTGATTGTGAGAGTGGGGAAGTTCGGAAAGCTGTTTACTGTTTCGATTGCGATATGCTTGATTTGACTACGGTATTTATTAGGTTATGTTTTGGATTTTGAATCCGAAACTGATTTATTATATATATATATATATATATATATATATATATATATATATATATATGATTTGAACTACAATTAATGTCTTTATTGCTGTCAAGTTTGGTTTGCTTGATGTAAACGAGTTATTCGGCATTTTAAGATTTGTTTTACCTTATGTGAATTTTATTCCATCTTTATGCTTTTATGTTAACAAGTCCTATTGTTTATACTTTATAAACCTGTATGGGTTGATTTGAGAGGTTATGCCTCGGGAAAAGTAAAAGGGTGTTTTGTTCAGAAAAAGGTTTTGAGCTGGATTGCTCTCACGTACTTTGAGGTAGTATGGTTTTTAAATCAATTAAGTATATAAATGATTTCATATGCATGGTTCGCATTGTTTTAAACGTTGGGGTTAGTACTTTGATTTAAGTATGTAAAACCTTGTTTTTGTCCACTCACACTCTTTCTGTTTTAAGCCCCCCAGACCGTAGTTGGTGCGTTGACACCGTTCAGCCGTGCGCTCCTCTTCTCGAGCTTTGACTGAAGGGTAGGATCTATGTCCTTGAACCCTAAACTTTGTATTCAGTTATTTCTATTCCACTTACTCTTAGATTGCTCTGTATTATCCGTTAGGGTTGAATTGTTTGGCCGGAGGCCTATTATGTATTTGTGTATGCATGCTAGCAATTGGGATATTCTTATATGTTGTGTTTTGGCAGGTTGTTAATTTTGGGTTAGTCCCCATTTCGGGAGACTACGCCCGATTTTTGGCAGAAGTCTTGGCCCCTTGTATGTTGGTTGTCGGGAAGAGGGTAACTGTTTAGTTTGTGGGCCCTACATGGGTTGATGTTGGGCATAACCGCAGGGTTCGTCTCGGGTTCCGGGTGGAATCTGGTCGGTCTGTCACAATATGTGGACAATAAATATATATTTATAGGTGGTAGTTGCAAAAAAAAAAAAAAAAAAAAAGGAAGGAGTGGTATTTTCAGAAAAAATTATGAAATGGGTGGCATTTTGAGCTATTTCCCTTGTTTTTGGGTAATGTTCACTTTACTATCCTCAAGTTTACTGAATGCATAAGTTTTTTTCGTCCAAGTCCTATGCATAAAGTTTATTTTGTTATCACTTTAATACATTTGTCAGTCTCACAATCATGTTTTCCGTTAAATAATAATATGATATTACTATGTGAACTCACCTATATTTTGGCACGTGGACTAAATAATAAAAATATGTTTAATTAATTAATTATATTGTTAAATATTTAAAAATTTATAAAATCTAATAAATAATAATAAAAATTTCACTTTCTCTGTGCACCTCCCATTGAGGTCTCAGTTAAACTGGAGGTGGTGAATTTTTTTATTAAAAAAATCCATTTTAGATTTGAATTTGAAATTTTATATGAAAAAAAAGTTTTTTACAGAATTTAGATGGAATTGATCACATTGTGACTAACATATACAAACAAGGACCAAATGGGCCAAACTTTTTTTTTCATTTTTTCAAAATAATTTAGTTTTCAATGATAATAATTAAACAAAAACTCAAATAGGATGAAATTAAATTATGAAATTCGGCTTTTCGATGTGAAAGGAAGAAACAAAGTGATTATGTAATGAGAGTGCAAGCCAGGCAGCACACTAAGGTATAATGGCTCTTGATCTGTGGGGTCTAGGTTTGGAACCCAACACCCCAATCATATCCATAGTTTTAGTTTGCAACCCACCCATTGAGGTTGGGGGGCCCTACTAACCCGAGGGTAGGGGCGTGTTTAGTGCGACTTCACACAAGGTGAACAGCCCAAGACCATCATACCTCACCTAACAAGACTTAACTCAAACAACCAATCACTTTAATGCCCCCATTAGTTATAAGCCCACGATACTAGACTCGGCAATATCAAAATGTTATGTAACCCCTTATAAGCATTTGTATTATTGAGTGTTTTTCCAATGTTGGACTTTACAATAATCATCATTATGAAACCCCAATAGTGAGTTCAAAATCCTCACTAGCAAATTCTAGCTCTCCAATATGAAATGGAGTGTTGCTTCTTAGTAGTTGCTTTATTAATCATTAAATTGTCTATATAATTAATTAGTCGATGAATTGCAATCATTTATGTTTGAAAATTTCCATTATATCGTTTTGGTGCCAGTGGAGTTAAGAGGTATTTATTCTCAAGTCCCTCATTTTGGTAGGAATATAATTCAGATATACGGAATTTTTATGTACCACATGTCATCACCAATAAGCAAATAAAAATAATCAACATCAAAACAGAGAAATTCAGATTTAAACAAGAGAAAAAAAAAATTTTCTCTTACAAGCATTGTATGATGATAACAAAGTAGTAAGTCATTATAAGCATTGATTGAGACATGGGATTCTAAAAAATTTCTTCAACTGTGATAGTGCATCACCCTTCCATCTTAGGTAGCCAAACCCTATAAAATAACATCTAAAGAACTTATGTGCAAAAGCACTTACATGTTGACAGGCTGAGTCACCAAGTGATTTTGCTAAAATCACTTCTATGGAAACAATCACAAAACCAGCTCTTGACACCTCAATAAAAGGCAGAAGAATTATTTGAGTTGGTGGGGTGGGACGTAAGGCCCTCTCCAGTCATAGGGCTAAATGTAGTTCAAGGCTAAAATATTAATTTTTAAAGAATAGTGTAGAGTTAAATTTTTCCATCTCCAGTCATGCAAGGCTGTATTTTAGGGCCCTTCATATTTTATGATTTTGAGAAAAACTATTGTACACCATTCATACATTCCACAACTATGTATTGTTTAATTTAATTAAATTACTATTTAGAGAAAATATTCCATATATGACACGTGTACATAGATTTTTTATAAGATTTTGTGTCCACGTGGCACGTCTTATCCTAAAGGAATCTTAATAATTTTTCGGATATGATTTTCGAGTGACACGTGTTGGTTCGAGAGCAACTATTCAAATATCCGATTAGATTTTTGCCGACGTGGCACCTCTTATCTTCATCTTCAAATGTCAATAAATGGAGTGTTTTCAATTCAATATCTCACAACTTCATCTCATTCATTTGTAAATGGAAGGATTGATGATGCCCCTGTATATTTTTGTGACATGTGTTCCCAAAGCCCAGTGCTTTTTTGGTTAGTACTCACAATGCTATCTTCGGAGACTTTTATGAAAGACTTGCAAAGATGTTCATCTTCCAGTTGTTCCCAATTTCGTCCCTTCAAAGTCCGGGACATTTTTCAAACAATATGAATAACAAAATAAGTAAAGAAAATAAATTTATAGGATATGTTTGGATGAAATGAGTATGGAAAATATTTGACAAAAAGAAAGAGTGGAAAGTTGTGAATAAGTAGAGAATGTGATAGAATTTGTAAGAAATGTGGAATGAAATGTGTGGGAAAATTTTGAAGAAAATTTGAGATATTTATAGACATATTTTAGGTTTTTAAATTTTTTTAAAAAAAATAATAATAATGAAGCCAACAAAGGCAATTAAAAAAAATTGGATGCGTTTCAATGGTTCTGACCTCCAACAGTCGTAACCAATTTTTTTTTATATATTCTTTTAAACAAAACGAATTTAAAATATTTAAAAAGTTTGAATTTTTTTTTAAAGTAACTTTTCAATCAATGGTTCCGACCTCTAACGGTTAGAGAACAATTATATATATATATATATAGAAATAAAATGAATTTAAAAATATTTTAAAAGGTTAGTTAAAACAAAACTTAACGGCTGGCTGACGTCAGCACACCTTTAATATTGGTTATTGGAGCTGCAATTGTACGAGATGTTTCATGCTCTTTTTCACGCATAATACTTTTTTTTTTCTTAGAAAGCACATGCACTGGGTCCACAAAAAACTTGGCCTAGGGCAAAACTGGGCTACAAGTGGCTTGGTTGGAGGGCTAAAGGGCCAAATTTGGCAAAAATAAATTTTAGCCCATGATTGGAGATGGATTTTGCATTATTTTAGGGCTATATTTGGCCCATGGCTGGAGATGACCTAAAAAGCTTAAACTAAATTTTATGGGGTGCGCCAGGCCCATGCAATAGTGCAACGCTTGGGCGACACTTGAGAGCCCCAATAGCAAGCTACTGTAGTGGGCCCTCTCCTTAAAGAAATTAATTTAATATCGTGTGAGCCATTGGCCCACGTATTAGATATTAAACTGATACGAACAGATACTACACTTGCCCCACGTTTAGAAAGGTATGCTTGTTTATGCGTTGGACTGATTTTTTTATACACAGCTCTGTTCTCCCCCTTCAACTGGTCAATGTGGGACAATGGGTCAACACCCTGTCTTGAAGAAATCTTTGTTGTCTTTGTGCTTCAATGCAAGTACATCTAAATCCTCTTCGCAGCCTTCTGATCATCATAGGAATAATTCATCCAATAACTATAAATAAATACAATTAGAAACTGAACCAATTTATTTATTTATTAAGTTGCAACAAATGAAAGAACATAAAAAATATATGTTGTTTTGCAAGTTGGGAGATAAAGGAAGAGACAAAAAGTTATTGTGTGATGAAAGGCCAAGCCAGCAGCACGCTGAGGTGTAATGGCTCTTGATCTGTGCTGTAGAGGTCCAGTTTTTTTATATATAAAAAATTTATGTCTGGTACTCCAGTTTTGTTTTCTCCCTTTTTGTTTGGTACCCAACAACCCCAATCAAATTTTCAGAGTTTTGCGTTTGCCACCCACCCGTTTTGGTTGGGTGGCCCTACTTACCCAAGGGTAGAGGGCGTGTTTTGTGAGACTTCACCGTAGTGAACAGTCCAAGAGCACTACACCTCACTTGACAAGGCTTTGTTCAAACAACCAATTTTTTTTAATGCTCTGCTTAGTTACAAGCCCACTATACTATACTCGGCAATAACAAAGTATTACTTAAGTCATTATAAGCATTTATATTATTGTGTGTTTTTCCAATGTGGGACTTTACCCCAATAGTGATATCAAAATCCTGACTAGAAAATTAGGGCCCGTTCGGTAACGTTTTCAGAGAATATTTTCAAATAATGAAAACGAGAAAATGAATTTGCATTTTCAGGATTCAAGAATACGTCTGGTAGCTTAATTGGAAAACAGTTTCAGAAAATGAAAACAGTGAAAATGTGTCTAGTAGTACAATTTGAAATTAACAAAAACCAAATCAATATTTCATACCAATAAAAAAATATGAAAGTTATTTTTATTAATGCCTCCTCCAAAAAGAATGCAATTTTTTTGAAAAAGAAAAATCATTTTTTTTGGTGGAAAAAATTATAATAATCTTTAAAAATAGAATAATGTATTAAAAAAAATTAAAATGAACTTAGAAAAAACAAAATTGAACCGTATCTCCCCCACCTTCTCTATTGATTTTATTTTTTTATAATCAAATACCCCATCTTCTCTTTTAACTCTCTGCAAATCCCACACCACCCCATCCCATCGCAATTACCCCATCAACCCACCACTCTCCCCCTCCCAATCATCTTCTTCATCACAGCACAGTTAGCACCCAGCCAAGATTTTGATGAGCTAATCTAACAGAAGACCCACAAATTTTACCCAGCAAGGAACCCACTAATTTCCCTAGAAAAAAAAAATTTGAAGACCCATATATCTAACTGATGAGAAGATCCAGTAATTTCACCGAAAAAAGAAAAAAAAGGAAATTGATTAGAAGACCCAGTGTGGGAAATTGACGAGAGCTTGAGATAAATGGGGTGCTGGAGGTAAAGAAAGGGGGAGAGAAGAGAAGGGTGAGCGAGGGGGAGAGAAGAATTTTGGGCCTTGGTCTGATGGGAAGAGAGGATTGAGCGACATATTGAGCAGAAGCAGCAGGGTGTTTTGAGCGTTTGTTTTTTGGGAGAATGAAAACATCCTTTTTCTGTTTTGTAGAAGTATACGTGAAAGTAGATCTCATTTTATGAAAACATTTTTGCTGTTTTTTGTTTTTGCCCACCGAACAGGTTTTGACTTTGTTTTTGTTTTTTGAAAATGAAAATGGGCCCTTAAAACATAAATGAACGGGGTCTTATCTTTCTAGTCTAGCTCGAGTATCTCTTCATTCTTTTTTTGTGAGCTCGAGTATTTCTTCATAAGTCTAGTATTATTATTCAAAAATATCATCCAGTTAGTTTAGTCATCCATTCTCAAGTTCCTAATTCGCGAATGAAATAGGACCTAAATGCTAACAAAAAACCAATGGTGGTAAAAGGGTGAGATAGACGTAATTGGCACCACCCACGCACGATAATAGCATCAAAACAGATATATTCAGATTGAAAGAATAGTATAACAAAAAACCTATGGCGTAGCTTACTTGCTACTCCACCTGTGATTTGAAGTTATATATTTTTAATTTTTCTTGAAGAATACCTAAAATATAACATTATATTATTTAAGGTGTATCATGTATCTCGCACTCGCTTATGTTGCTTCCAAAGGATTGGCGCCTGCATTGCTATCACCTTACATAGGATGGCTATAACCAACTTCCACACGGCTCACCGGATAGGCTTGACCAAATTCCATGGAAGGATTGGAAGCTTCTCCTCCTCTACAACATTTGCCAAAAAAAGAAACAAAAAACAACATTTAGAAGCGATGGGGGAGCTCGATTTTTCGCTCAAAAAATTCAAAGGATTAAACGATAATTATTAAACTAAAAATATCAAGAGATTTGATGTCCACAATGAGTAATATTGTATACACTTGTTTTTGCATTGATCAGAGAAAGAATGAAGGTTACCGTTTTGACCCTGACAACCATCTCAGCTCCTCTAGTTCACCATCAAAACCCTGCATATTCACCTCTGAAATATCATTGCTACATTCAACAATATATGAAGACTTATTCCATTTTCTATTTGGTGGTGCTGATCTTTTGATTCTCCTCATCTCAGCCTAGACATAGATAAACCAAGATTGCATAGTGAAAGAATGAAAATGAAACAAATTTAAAGCTAGAAAATTAAAAATAACTTAAAGTTACTGTTAATTTTAGTTTTCATTTTCTACAGTAGTCCATACACATTCTTCCACCTCCCTCCTACCATCGTTCCCCTACCATTCTTCATCGCTCATTTTTTCATATATTTCCTCTATCTTTATCTCTATCAAGAAAATTTAACTTTAAAAAAAAAAAAGAGAAAAACTTACCATCTCAACATTTGTATCCTTAGGAAAGTCTTCGCAAAGTTCAAATGAGACCAAAATATATCCAATTATCGCCGTCGGCACTCTTTTCGGTTTTGCTTGAACTTGTGCTACAGCCTACATGTGACTAGAAATGCAAATCGATTATATGAGAGTGACTGGTCAGGGCCATAAGCCACCAGAACAACCTATGAGAGAAAGATTTGATGTTTCGGACCTCAAATATTTGACTGAGAAAATTTTCTTATGTACCAATCAGACCAAAGTCACTAAAAAAACCTATGAGAAATTGGCAACATCTCTATATTACCGATGAAATGCTTATTTGTGAAGTACTCCTAGATATTTTCATGAAGAGAAAAAGATAGCAAGAGAGTTATAACGTCATTGAGGAGCTAACCTCGCCTAATCCTCTATTATTAACAAACAAACAAAAACGAAAAAAATAAGAGAGTTATAATGACAAAACAAGGAAGAATGGAGGCAACAAGGCAAAACAAAGGAGAGAAGACATCAAATGCACATGGTCGGAGAATGGAGAAATGCTCTAGATTTATAGGGAAGAGGGTCTGATTTTGTTTTTGGTAGAAAATACAATCTTCCATAAAAAATTTGCACCCAGGAAAAGGGAGGTGTATGGAAATATAACTAAATGAGAGCTTTCAATTTTTTTTTCCACATTTTAAAAAATGCTGTCACACATTAAAGGAAAGTGAAAACAATATATGATTTTAATTTTCAAATTACATATGTTTATGGAGTAACTGTTTTTATTGACCCACATCCAATTGTCATAAGGTTGCCTTGTACACCGGATTTGCTATTTTATTCTCAGTTGGCTTCCAAATCAGTCCATCCATAAACCTAGGAACCTTTAAAATAAGTGTTTTGGAAGATGTGTGATTTGGAATGCTAAATCCCCCAAAATCACTAGATAATTAATTTCCTTTTTATATTGATGGCAAGTGAATCGAACAATGGGGTATAATCATCGAATATGCCAGTTTGGCTTCCTAAAGCTTAATGTTGTATAATCATCGAATAGTCGTTGTCATGACAATTGAGCATGAGGCCCAAATAGGCAATGGGTTTCTCATGTTATAAAAACCATGAGGGTCTGCTTGTATTTATACAGGTAAGATCTTAGATAAATGTTACTGAGTGTTGAATAACGTAAAAAATCTCACATTGGAATCTTAACAAAATAAAATAAAATATATATTATATTACAACAAAAAAATATGTAGGGACCAATTTCTCAATGACCACATCTACAATAGTCACAAATAATGTGCATTTAATAACTAAGTATGCTAAATGGTCTCCAAAATGACTGGCATGTAATTTGTAATTTTTAATGACCAAATTTGGTGACAAATAGTGACTAATTTAAATTTAATCACCGAAAACAACTTAAATTGCCTAATTAGTTACCAACATATATGAACGGTGGGCTTACGGCCCCGTTTGGGATTGCTTTTTTTCGTCAAAAACCTGCTTCACTTTAAAGTTAAGCAGTTTAAGGTGTTTGGTAAATCTAAAATATCCTGATTATTTTAAAAGCAGTGGCCTTTTGACAGCAGCTTTTAAAAGCAGGCTATGAGTTGCTTTTCAAAATTGCTTTCAAAAGAAGCAGAGATGAGCAGTTAATGAATTTTTTTAATTCCCAAAATACCATCATTAAATTTTTTTAAAGACACCACCTCCACCTCCACCTCCACCTCCACCTCCAACTCCACCATCTCCATCACCACATTCACCACCACCGACCGCCACAACCACCACCACCTCTTTCTCCGCCACCATCACCACCACAACCACCACCTCCTCCGCAACCTCCACCACCTCCACCACCAACACCACCACCACCATCTCATCCTCAACCTCCATCACCATCACCTCCACAACCACCATCCCCCCCCCACCACTACCATACCACAACCACTACCTCAACCTTCATTGTCACCACCACCACCACCACCGACCGCCACCGCCACCACCACCACCACCACATCCCTTTCCTTCTTCACCACCATCACCATCACCACCACAACCACCACCTCATTCTCCACCTCCACCACCTCCACCTCCACTACCAACACCACTACCACCACGCCGCCACCGCCACCACCTCCTCCTCCTTCTCAACCTCCACCACCACTACCTCCACCTCTCCAACCGCCATCCCCACTACCACAACCACCACATCCACCTTCCTCACCACGTCCACCACCATCTCTTTCACCACCACCTTCACCTCCATCTCTTTCACCACCAACTCCACCACCACCATTACCACCACATAATTAGCGCATAGCACTTTCAACAGTCTATTTAGTAATTATTCACAGTTACAACATTTTTATATTAAAATTTACCAAACGGTTTTGACACTACTTTTTGCACTAACAACACTTTAAAAATATTGTTTACCAAACATGTAACTGATTTACTTTACAACTAATTATTTTCAAAGCACAGCAGAAGTAACTTTTTTTAAAAGTGACAGCAATCCCAAACTGGCCCTACTTCTTTTCTATCACACATTAGTGACCAATTAACTTTTAAAAATAAATAAAAAATTATTTGTTAACTTCACTAAAAAAGGAGGCCTTCTTCGGCGAGAGCGAGAGCGAGCGAGCAACGACCGCCTTCTTCGGCGAGAGCGAGCAGCGATTATCTTCGTCGAGCGAGCAGCGATCGTCTTCTTCGTCGAGCGAGCGAGCGTCCTCTCCGTTTATGTGGTTTTGATTTCTAGGTTTTGTCCTAATTTCAGGTGAGCTTTCGATTTCTCTGTGGTTTCAATGTCAGCTTTCGATCTCTATCCCTCTACATGGTTTTCTATCTCCCTCAATCTCTCTCTGAAATCATCTAGGTTTCACCTGGAAGCTTCTCTGTTCTCAATTATCCAGGTGCGCTCTCTATGCTTGTGCTTGATTTCGATTTTTTAATTGTGGTTTCGATTGATTTTGATTTCGATTTGAGTTAGATTTTGAGTTCGACATTGAGTTTGATTATCTCCCAAAAATTTCATGCCCTAATTTCCTAAATTCGTAGTTTCTCCTAATTGTCATTTGGTTTGGGTTGTGATTTTCATTATGAATGAGAATATGTTCTGTTTGATTATATTTACTTCAAGAGATTATGTGTTTCCGATGTGCAAGTTTGGTAAGCAAATAAGAATATGTTCTGTTAATGATTTTTAAACTTGTTATAGAGTGTTTTAGAATGAGATAAATGGTATATCCCTCCCATACAGATCATCTACATACAGATGTTGCATTGCATAGTAAAGAAGAAGCAGACATTGTTATTCAAATTGTGTTTTTATGTTTAGTGTCGGTTTAAATTCAAATATCATATGCTTTTGTGATTTAAAACAGGGTTTGATGTTTGACAACTTTCTTCTTTTTCCTCCTAAACTCCTTATCCTTTTATGCTCAGTGATCTTTGACCGAATGAAAGTTCTCTGTCAGAGATGAAGGTGAATGACCACTATTTGATTCTTGAATTGCAGACAAGATGGTGAGGAGGCGTGCACTACTCCCAGGAGACTCTGAGTTCCCACAGTTACTTCATATATTTTCAGGTGTTTGTTTAATTTCCTCACTCAATTTCGCATTTCGATTTTAGTTACCTAAATATTTGTAAGCAAACCATGATATTTGATAGAATGACAGTTTTTTCTTTCTCCATATCTGAGCTTACATCTTCTTTTATGCGTTATGGATCTAAGAATTATTCCCATGTCTAGACTCATAAGAATTGTTCTCTATCATAAATATTATAGTTTGACTTTCATGATGATCTTAAAGATCTGTCTTTATAGTTTCACTGCTTACTATATATATATTTTTCCGAAAGTAAGTTTTACTTTGTTTGCTAAATTGAACTTGGAGGTTAGCATCAATCCCTTCTCCCCTCACCTTGTCTTGTCTTGTCATGTCTTCGATCCAAGTTGATTGCACCTGATTATTTGGAAGCACACATAGATTTGATGGATATTTTAATCCAAGGGTAAGGGACTATTCACGGAAACCTATGAACTCCCCAAATTAGAGATACATTGGAATACTTGTTACTAATGACCTGCTGTGAAATTCTGGAGAAGATCTGTAGTATCTTCTTCTTATGTAATGATTACATGTAGAAGTTCCTTTGCTTGGGCCACACAGAGATAATCACTAATTCTTTTGGTTGTAGTGACCAATAGTTGAGAATGGTCACTAAATAGAATTTGTGACGAGCTTCTAGTGACCAACCAATGACCACCAGTGTTTGGACTTTAATTGCATTCAGTGACCAAAGTTGGTACTTTTTGTGACGAAGTTGCTGGCCACTAATACTTGTTTTTCTTGTAGTGTTAAGCGGTTCTACTATTAATCCAAGATCTTTTGTGATAAAACTCCACACATACTGGGTGTGGGCTGCTAGTCTGTCTCTTAGAAATCTTGACACCAAGTGATCAACCAAAGGTTTTTAATATGTTAATTTTGGTGACATTGAAAAATTATTAATCCCGTTGATGGGAAATTTGTCATCAATGCTTCTGAATTTGGTATTAGTTGAATCCTGCTTTAGTCATTGAATTACTAGGCTTCATTTGGCACAATTCCTGTAAAAAAAAACCTTCAAGATTTTTGTAGTAGTGAAGGAAATGCAATGTTAACAATTGTATAGTAGTGAAAGCTTTTTGCCGCAAGTCTTTATGTCTGCAGCAACACTGGAATTTGGTTGTTGAACTATCTATTTATTTGAACTGTAAAAACCTTAATGCAGGCTGGTAAGTAGGCCTGTCAAAATTTGGTTGTTGAACTTTGAAATTTGATGGGACATTGAGCTCAATGATGGTTTGATGTGTTGGAAAATGAAAGATATTTAGGATAGGTTACGAAATTTTGATGTTGTATTCGGCTAACAAAGTCAAAAAAATTGCAGCAGAGGGATCTTCAAGAACTATTTATTTGAAGAGAGAATTTAACATCAATCCTTGATAACTCTAAAAAATACATGAACTTATGCTTTAACCATCAGATCTGCTCAAACATTTGAATGATATACAAATGAAATCTAGTACATGAATTATAAAACACTTCAACACTTGGAATTGAAATGGAATTGTTTCTCAAGAATTGATGAGGTTAGAGATGTGGAATTGCAACTTGCTATTCCAAACTTCAAGAACTAACTCTGTATGCACATCCTCATAAAATTCTTCAGGACAGAACTCAACCTCCTCATCAATGTGCTGAAAAGAGGGAAACAATATTAAACTAGAAAAATAATACTCATCAGCTTATACTAAAACTGGAAGTGACAAATGGTGGCCAGTCTCAATACAAAATTTTGTCAACTGAAAAAAAGGCAATATACAAAACACTCTGGAGCTAAAGAGAAGGATGCATGAACTTCTAAACACAATAAGTTACACCACATTGAAAGTGTTCAGTAAAGAATGTGACCATGCTGACCAGTATTCCTATCAGTATAATTTAACAAAACAAAAACATGATCATATCACTAAAAACAGAAAAGTTCCTTCAATTCCTATATATCATCAGATGGAGATGCAAAATACATTAAAGAAACCTATCAGAAACCCAGTTAACGTAATCCTAGCCTACTATTTTGAGTGTAAATTTCTCTCTCATATTTTAGAGCACCCAGGGGTCTCCTTATTTTAGGATCAAGACAGGGGCATATTTGGAGTCGGGTTCCTGACATTCACTCTAAATTTTAACTTAGAATCTCATTTAGGGAGGAGCCCATTGGAGATGCTCTAACGAGATACCACATCAAAATTAGGTTGTTTTGTTTTGTTTTCGTCTACTTTATCGCAATGATGGAACACTTAAATTAAGAAAACCTCAAACACACATGAAATACATTGTAATTTCTTGTCAAATTAGAATCTAATTTGATCATGCTAACTCAATTTTTTTGTTTGTTTTTAGTAATAAGATTTACTTAATATAGAAGTTGGAGATGGCAACATATATATACTCACCTCTGCACTTCTCTGTGTTAACATCATATCTCTACTATCTCATTAGAATTCGTTTCCCTGTATTCAAAAGAAAAGAATGTGTATTATTGAGATGCAATCAGGTTTGAAAAAGAAACACTTTAATTGTTATATTATTGACTAAACACCAGTAAACATTCAGGAGCATACCTTTCTTCGTGAATGTTCCCTATAGTGCTATTGAGGTCCCCCATCCACTCAGACTTTCCCAACTCTGTGTGTACTTGGATTCTAGAATGTGTGTTGACAACCTTAGAAGCAAATGTTCTTAAATCTGGACATCTTATAACCTTCAATTCCATCAAAGATGGCAACTTCAAAGTATAAGCTTCAGTAGAGAAACAAATGAGGTTTGGTAGATATTTCAGCGTCATAGAATTCAGTTGAGGGAATGTAATTTCCTGATCAGCACATTCAGTGTCTGCTTTTGCAATAACTTGTTCAATCTTCTCACATTTCCCAACTTTTAAGTCCTTTAAACTGACAAGGAGCTTGGCTACAGTTGACAAGAACAAATATCGCAAACTGCCACAGCGGGATACACTTAAGAATGTCAAGTTTCCGAAGCCTGTGATATGTTGTGAACCGCCCGTTTCCCATACGTGCATTAAACTTGGCAATTCGTCTAATGACAAGTCACACAACTTGTTGAATGCTTCAACATTATGGCTTTCCACAGCCTTCGGTCCCTTGAGTTGGAAAACAACTTCCAATGACTCACAAGATAGTACAGAAAGACTTTCTAGATTATCGTAATCATTTGAGTCTTGATCAAGATTTGTTGGTGCAACCTAGAAAATCAAACATAAATTGAGCAACCGTATATAATTTATATAATTTCAATATGGCAATGTCATTGTCATTCTCAATTGTAGCTCGAGGGTAGAGGTTCATAGAAATAAATTAAAATGCTTACCTCTTGATTGACTGGACGTGGCAGTATTTGAACAATATTTGTTCTTGAAGTAGGTTTGCTCATTGGGCCACATGAATAAGGTGCACATCCACAAGATCCTGAAGAAATACCTTCATCTTCGTCTTCGGGATGAGCTGTTGAATCTTTCTCCAACTTTTTTATTTGTAGAATTACTGAAGCCAATGTCTTCAGTTTGGGAAGCCTGTCTAGATTAAAACTATTTAGTTTGGGAAACAAAGTCATGCCCGTCTGATCCTCTTTTTCATTTTCATCTGCGGATCTGACTATAGTTTCCATTTTCTCGCATTTCCCTATGTTGAGCTTTTCAAGATTCACAAGTAGCCTGGCAATTGAGTGTGGGAACACATATTGGAGATCATCACTATAATTTATTTTTAAATATCTTAAGTTTTGGAAGCCCTGGAATCCACGCGGAATGTTCTTCCAAAGGTGTTGACATGGAGAAGCGAATGAAATCTCCAATTTTCGTAAATGAGAAAATGCTGGAACCATGTGGCCTTTCAGATCAAATAACACATCTACAATGCCACTGGCATATATTAGTTCGACTTCTTCTAGATTTTGTAACCATAAAATGCACTTTGATGGAAATACCGCTCTTTCAAAGCTTCTAGAAGATTGATGGTCGTCATATGAAGTTCCTATCACATTTTGATCCTTGGGCATTGTTACCTGAAAAGATTCATAATTATAAATATTTAAAGAAACATTTTATAGATCAACTTCAGACAATTTCCTTTAAAAATATCCTCTCAAAAATGAAATTAATAACAAGCTGGGGGAATGTATAGAGGAATCTATGGAATATATATATATGTATAGAGGAATCTATCGGCTTCCAACAATGCTCAATTATTTTTTTTTAATTTTTTTGTAGCTTTGCTTGGAATCCTACCAACCAGCATGTTTTACTCAAATTGGATCGACTGCTCTTATTTTAGAAATCACACTATAAATAAATAAAAAACAAAATTACACTATAAATATTTTTACCTAAGTCGAGTTAAAAGGTAGTCTTGGACTAAAATTATAGCCCTAGACTAAAATTAAAATGTAGTCCTGGACTAATATTTTGGAGGACTAAAATTGCGAATGGAAGGAATTTGTTAAAATGTGGGTCCATCAGAGTTAGAGTGGTTCCGCATCAAACAAACAAATTCGACAAGCTTTGCCTCATCTGTTTCAGCAAACTTCTAACCTTTTTCACGAAGGTTTGAAGTTTGCTAAAACAATCAAACTAAATTGAGGCACAAAGGTTGGAGCAAATTCAAACTAAACAGTCAAACTAAATTCAGACCCAAAAAAAAAAAATTTGAGGCACAAAAAATTAACAAAACAATTATACTATTCAAGCATCGAAATAATAAGTTATATATGTAACAAAACATACCTCATGCTTGGAGTATAGCTTCTTGGCTTCGTAGAAACCAACGAAATTAGGTAGAATGCTGAGTTTCAAATTTGTTAATTTAGGGAAAGCTATGATGTCCGATGCCGTCTCATCTTCCCTCCACTCCTTTGACACGATTTCTTTCATTTGCCAACACTCGCGAACAAGTAAGCTTTGGAGTTGAACCAAGTTGCTTGCTACTGATAGAGAAAAGGCATATTTTAAAACAGGGCAATCACGTAATTCAAGAGATCTTAAGTTCATAAAACAGCTCTGTGGAAGTTGGTCCTGGCATATTGCTTTTAGCTTGGGCATCCCCGAGAGTTTGATTGATTGGATGAGAGGGAAGGCTGTTTGTTGACTCCAACTTGCTCCATTTACAAGGTATTCTATCTCAGGGCAGCCCCAAATTGTTAAAACTTTTAAGTGTTGCAATCCCTCTTCGTCTAATTCATTGAGGACACACTTTAAATTCTTAATCTTTCCCAAGACTAAATCTTCACATTTCTTAAATAAGAGTCGAACAGTTTCAAATTCCATGAATTCCGTTGCATCACTTTCAACAATTACCAACTTATTTTCGAATGCATAACAACCAGTACTTGATGGAATTATATGTCTACCAAACCAGTTGGATATGTGGAATCTTATTGTTGTCTGGATTGTCAAGTAAAAGTCTTTTGGAAAGAAGTTGAAATCGGGTATATCTATGACTAAAACCTTCAAATGATTAGACGAAGACATCACCTCAACAAGGCTTGCCATCCTCTTATCTTCGCTTTCTGCTGCTGATCGTTCCCATTCGTGAAAACTATTTTCCATATACAACTCTTCAAGACTAGATAAGCTCGATAAGAGACCATGTGGAATCTTCTTAAGATAACGACAATCCGTGATATCTAACAACCTTAAATGTTTAAGAAGTCCAATTTCCCTTGGCAACTCTAAGATGTTAGAGCAATTACGAAAGCTGAGGATCTCTAAATTTTCCAATCTTCCAATAACATCAGATATATATCTGAAATCACAATCATTTAGGGACAAGGTTCGAAGGCTCTTCAATACTCCTAGTGAACTTGGCAAGGCTGATATCCCACGCATGCCTAAAACCTTCAACTCTTTCATCCCTTTACACTTGATGTCCATGCTATTTTCCGAATAATGTTCGCCTTCTAAGTGTAGAAGCTCAAGTTTTGGACACTCCAGACCAACTGGGATCTCATCAATATTAATTGGTATCAGTGAGATTGTTGTGTAATGGTCGTATATCTTTGGCCACCCTTTCTTTTCAGCATTTATTAGAAATCTATGTGGATCTCTTGAGGCAATTTGTATGGCAACATCACGAACTATGTCATGCATCTTGGTATGGTCTTTCAATTTGCCCTCTAGCAACAAAAACCTTCTTTGAAGGTTGTCAACCAAAGTATGCACTCTATTTCTTGCTTCTTCCACTGAATCAGTGTTACTAAAATACCCTCGGCCCCACCCATATCTAACCAAATACTCAATTGGAATATCATAATCTTCAGGAAATAAACAACAAAGCAAAAGGCATGACTTCGCTTCATCACTCTCCAATCTATCATAACTCCATTGTATGTTTGAATAAACTCTGTCATTCATCGAAGAGATGCTTCCAGGAGCTGAACTTTGTAGCTGTTTGAGGGCATCAACCCATTCATGCTTCCTCTTATTTTCTAGTGCTTTCGCAACAGTTAAAATAGCAATAGGTAAACCTGCACACTCCTTCGTGACTCGTTTTGCCAAATCAGGATAGTCCAATGGTGTACCTACGATTTCACGGAAGAGTTCCCATGATTCCTCTGGTGTTAAAACTGGGATTGTAAAATTTTCTTGACTTCCCATTGCATTGCACACTTCCAAGTTTCGTGAGGTCAACAAAACTTTGCACCCTTTATGAGTACTTCCATAAGGAAGTCCTATAGCCTCAAAATCGAGCTCTGTCCACACATCATCTAATACAATCAGGATCCTATTTATTTCCATGAGTCTTCCGTAGAGCCTTCGTGCTCTTCCCCTTTCGGTATCCACCTTGTCATATGTAAGCTCCAGCTGCTCTGCAATTTCTGATTGAATCTTCCGAATGCTTGGGCTTTGGGACACAACTGCCATCACAATCTTATCAAATACTTTCAATCCTGCCAATCTTTTGATGATTTCTTTCACCGTTGTGGTTTTACCCACACCCCCCATACCACAAATCCCAATCATGTTAACTTCTTCATTCTTCAAAACCTCTATCACCCTATTCACACATGTCATTCTGGATTTAAAATCCTTAAAACCTTCTTTGAATGCTGACCATATCATCGGTGGAGGTGCAGGATGGGCAACATTATTGAATGTTCCTTCTTTTTGGAGATGAAGAACATCTTGTGTAATCTTAGTGGCTTTCCTACTCATGTTCCACCGGTACAAGCATTGTCTTTTCATGTTGACTTCTTCCTCAAAATGCGACACTTTCTGAATTAACTCGTTAACACTTGTTAGCCAACTTCGAACATCAGAGTTGATAACTTCACCATTCCTTTTGGCAGCATTAACCAATTCTTGCACCCCATCTTTCATGTCAAAAAGCTTTTCAAGTTGATCCTTTAGATCTTTCATGTTGGTATCATAGTAAATCAAATAGCCAAATTCTCTGCCTATTGGTGTCACCAAGGACTCTGCAATTTTGGACGCAATTGAAATAACAATATCCATTTCCTTGTGAGATCAAAGACACGTAGATGAATGCTTATCTCTGTATCTTGTCTCCCAATCTGTACAAAGTCCAATGAAAAATAGACCAATAGAAAAATAATTAGTAGGATTTATTTGAACACTTTGTAGGATTTTACCATTATCAACGAAATATACTTTCCATGTGTTATCTGAGTATGATTATCTTTGCTTTATATAAGCAAAAGTTTCTAAGGAAAACAACACCATTTTACATTTATGTGTAGTCATATCCAATAGGTCATCAGTTCGTGACATCTTTTGTACTTATAAAAATGAAATTTTTAACATCATCAACGAAATTTTTAATGCCTAAAATGTGACATCTTTTGTACTTCAAAAAAAAAAAAAAAAGCCATCGGACAATTGTTTACTTTCACGCCTTAAATGCACGAACCTTTCCGAAGATTATGTTTTCTTCAAAGGGATTAAAGTTTTGATTATGTGAAAATTAAATACATAGGTTGATTATAGTACTTCTATTAAAATTTTATTTTATTTGACTACGCCTCCATTGGAACCAAAAGGAATAAGTTTTATATAGAGGACTCATCAGCCAAATAGGCTGTGTCTTAGCTATATTAAATTAACAAGTTAATTTCTAGTTTTATTCTGGGAAATAAAAAATAAAAAATATCTAGTTTTATTGGTTTTTAATTTCCTTTGCCAATTAGGTTTTCTTAAGAAATCAAGGGATAAGATTGCTAGGCTGCTTTACTCTAGTATAAGTAGGCTATTAAGAGACTCATGTATTCAATTTTTTATGCATATAATTCCAGACTTTAGTCACTACAATTTCTTTTAGGATATTTGACCTAGAACTCAATTATCTTCATTCTAACTTCTATTCTATAGCTTTATCATTTTATTATATGTATTTTGGGACTGTTTGGTTCACTAGACAACAACTTATAGACGGTACCCTGCATCAAATTAGTACTAGAGGCTAGGAAAATCCTTCCTCCACTCCATAGTTGGTCATGGTAGAGGTTGTGGACAAGGGACCTAAGCCCAACACACATAGATGACTCAGATGTGGCGTATAATGGAAGATATGTCGAGAGCGGTGCAAGCCCTCCAAAGATATAAATTCACAGATGCCTATATGGAGATTTTGGAATACAACCATGGTGATGGTGATCGAGGTGGATTGGAAGAGCAGTTGGTTCGTGCATTGGGTTTGAATGGTGGAGGAATTAAAATTGAAGTTGCTGATTTTTATGGATATATATATATATATAGAGGTCCCTTCCCTAGCAATCAAGACACACTCATATTGATATCTCGCCCCATCTAGAGGAAGTTAAAGGACTGCATAGGAGAAGAAGATTTCTATACCTTCACCACAACCATATCTGACCAAGGTTAGTGTTAGGTTAATTAGTCAGGGGAGAAGCATTGAAAATGGAAAATTATATATTGAATAGAGTACCTACTAAAAGTGTAAATACTATCCCTTATGAAGTTTGGGTTAAAAGAAAACCAAGTTTGAATCACCTCAGAGTGTGGGGCTGTAAAGTTGAAGCAAAATCATACAATCCTATGGAAAAGAAGTTGGATTCAAGAACAGTTAGTGGCTATTTTGTTGGCTATCCAGAAAGAACTAAAGGCTACATATTTTATTGCCCTCAAAATACAACTAGATTTGTAGAAACTCAAAGAGCATTGTTTATAGAATATAAAAATGAGGCAACTGAAGAAGAAAATTTCAATTTTGATGAAGTTATAATAGAAAATGGAGACACAGTGAATTCTAATGCAGATAACAGAATTCTGGAACTATAAGCAAGCAATGTACAATGAGAAAAGTGAAAATTGGCGGGGAGCTATGAAATCAGAATTAAGCTCTATGGAGAAAAATGGTGTGTGGGAACTAGTGAACCTGCCACAAAATTGCAAACCTATAGGCTGCAAATGGGTTTTCAAAACCAAGAGAAACCCTAAGGGACAAATTGATAGATATAAGGCAAGACTAGTTGCCAAAGGATACACATAGCAAGAAGGTATAGATTATAATGAAACCTATTCACCAGTTTCAACCAAAGACTCATTTAGAGTAATCATGGCATTGGTAGCACATTTCGATTTACACTTACATCAAATGGATGTAAAGATTGCATTCTTGACTGGAAATCTAGAAGAGGAAATATATATGAAACAACCAGAAGGTTTCATTCAAGAGAAGGGAGAAAATCTAGTATGTAAACTATGTAAATCAATTTATGGTCTTAAGCAAGCTTCTAGACAGTGGTATATCAAATTTGATGAAGTTGTTAAGCAATATGGTCTTTACAGAAAATTCATTGGATGAATGCATTTACATGAAGAAGAGTGGGAGGAATTTCATCATATGGGTATTATATGTGGATGACATCTTATTGGCATGCACAGATTTATCAATGTTACATAGCTATAAAGAATTCATGTCTAAACATTTTGAAATGACAAATCTTGGTGAAGCGTCCTATGTTTTGGGAATTGAAATTAGCAGGAATTGAGAGAAAGGGGTTCTTGGATTATCACAAAAGAATTGTACTGCGGAGATTCAATATGCAAGGATGTGGTGGAACTGATATGCCTATTTCAAAAGCAGACAAGTTGAGCAAGGAACAGGCACCAAGGAATGAACAAGAGAAAATTTAGATGAATGACAAACCTTATGCCTCCTTAGTAGGCAGTCTTATGTATGCACAAGTCTGCACTAGACTTGACATAGCCTTTCCTATTAGTGTGCTAGGTAGATTTCAATCTGATCCTGGACAAGCTCATTGGATTGCAAGCAAGAGAGTGTTGAGATATTTACAGAGAACCAAAGATTACAAATTGGATTTCAGAAGAAGCAACAATTTGAAATTAGAAGGTTTTGCATAGCTGATTTTGCAGGTTGTAAGGATGATCTTAGATCAATATCAGGTTATGTGTTCATATTTGGGTGTTTCTGTATCATGGAGAAGTATCAAGCAACCTCTCACAGTTGCATCTACAATGTTAGCAGAATTCTTCGTTTGTTATGAGGCTATTTCTCAAGCTATGTGGTTAAAGAATTTTATCACTAAATTGAGTGTAGTTAAGTCTATACATAGACCTATACAACTAGGAATGACAACAGTGCATCAATTTTGTTTGCAAAGGGAAACAAAAGGACAAGGGCTTCAAGAATTGTGGATGTTAAGATGACTACACTGTTTTGGAACATATCAGTACAACAGATATGATTGCGGATCCTCTTACTAAAGGGCTGCCAAATTCAGCTTTTCATATGCATGTTCAAAGTATGGGATTGACCGAAAATATGAGTGGCTGAATTAGTGGGAGTTTCAGTGGGAGTGTTTCTATTTTAACTAGTGTTTTATCATTTATATTTTGATTAACTAGTAAAGGTTTCGATGGATATTCAGAAAGTTTAAGGATATATAAAGTGGAATTTTGTTGAGTTATTTTACTACTTAGTCTATTTTGTTTATGTTTGATACTTGAATATACATATAAGGCAGTAAAGCTAGCAATTCAGGTAGCTGCGATGGTACAGTATATTCATGGCATTTGTTCAATTTTAACTAGACATTGCCAGTCATTTAGGGGACAATGAATGAGCATGACATATCTATTAGCACGTCATGAACATTCTATAGTTTTAATCTTGATCGAAGCCTTATGTGGTTTTGAAGAGTCTCAAATGTAATTATAGGAACCTTGAAATAACATATGTTCAAGTCATTTCAATAGTTCTTTGTTGTTCTTCATAATTGGCAGTGGCATAGTAGGATTTTGCTCAGTTATATTTCACAAGGCCTTAAAGTGAGTAATCCTATTAACTATTGTGATTATTTGACCAAGTGGGAGACTGTAAGACATTACCTTGTCTTAAACCATATTGGAATGGTCTTCTAATCACATAAGGAGTTGCAGTTTAATATTAATCAAGAAATAGAACTCGAGGATATCTGCAGTTCTAGTTTAAAGTGCAGTTTAATTAGAAAACTAGAGCTTTGAGGATTCCTAGTCCTACATGGATTAAAACATTTTATCCTAGTGCAATTAAGATTTGTTTAAGTGTTCTTCAATGGGCAAAATACTTAAGCAATGCATATATATAGAGGTCCCTTCCTTAGCAGTCAAGACACACTCATATTAATATCTCACCCTATCTAGAGAGAGTTAAAGGACTGCATAGGAAAAGAAGATTACTATACCTTCACCACAGCCATGTCTGACCAAGGTAAGGTGTTTTTTTTAAAGCTTAAATTGAATGCACCACGCTTCAATGGTGGAAGGGAGTTGAAGAGCAACGTGCTTGACAAGGGAAGTAGAAGATCAACACATGTGAAAGCCAATTTACAAAAGAAGTTTTAAACGACTGGTTACACTAGTATGGAGTTATTTGAAAGGTTTCATAGCTTAAAATAACGAGATACGTTCGTTGAATAATATAAATCTGAGTTTGGTAATCTCTCAATTCGAGTTGGTTTGAAAGATAGTAATCAAAAGATGACACATGTGGAGAGGCAGGGCATTTATCTTACACTTGCCCACAACGAAGAGTAAATTTGGCAGAGGTTAAAGGTGATAAGATCAATTTTTGAAACCCACTTATGATGTTTAAGGCAATGAAGAGGAAGTTAGTGATCTTTTACCGGTTGGAGGAGAATCCTTGATGGTAAGGCGAGTGATGACAACTCCAAAAATTGAGAGTCTTTGGCGTCCACATAATATATATTCTGAACCGCCTTTGTGGTAGAAATGTGTGCAACGTGATTCTTGATGGAGGAAGTAGTGAAAACGTTATCTCGAAGGAGGCAATAAAAAAACTAAAGTTACCAATTGAGAAGCATCCTAATTCTTACAAGGTTGCGTGGTTTCGAAAAGGAGTCACTTCAACATGTTTGGTAAGTTCACTATGAGTAATACTATTAAGGATGAAGCTTGGTGTGATGTTGTCCCATGGATGCATGTCATATCCTATTAGGAAGAACATAGTTGTTTGACAAAGACATGATGCAATCTACTAAAGCTAACACCTATTCATTATATAAGGATGGGAGAAAGTTGACTTTGAAACAGTGTGAAGGAGGATTCTGCAATGCTCCCAAAGATGCCAAGGTTAATGGTCATTTGAGAGCCCATTAGTTGGAATTTGAGAGCAATGAGGTGGGACCTATGTATTCAATTTGTTGCTAAGAATGATGTTGAGGGAACTTTGAATAAATTGGAAGGTGACAGTCTCCTACATTTAGATAACCCTCATGTGTTTGACTAGGGGTGGGGATAAAAACTGATACACCAAACAAACCGAGCGAACTGAACTGAACCAACTTGAAAAAGAGAATTTTTTGACCAAATCGAAAAAATCAACTCTAGACCTGAACTGAACCGAAGGTCCATGGTTCGGCCTTCGAGTCTACGTTTTTCAGAACCGGTGGACTTGAACCGAACCGCACATTTTTGAATTAAATATACATATTACAAATGTCATTTTATCATTGGCTTAAAAAAGAGTTTATGGTGAGACTGCTTTCTTTCTTCTTCTTCTAAACCTAACTCTCACGCCGCCTCTCTCTCTCTCTCTCTCTCTCTCTCTCTCTACCCCAGTTGATCTCAGTCGCCAACTTCTTCTTCACCGATCTCAGTCGCCAGCTTCTTCTTCGATCTCTCTCCCGACCCCAGCTTCTTCTTCATCGATCTCTCTCTCGCCTAGTATCGTTGGCGCTCGCTCTCTCTCTCCTCTGTAAGTCCTCTTAGTCACCTTTGTAAGTGTATTAGAGTCGAGAGACTCATTCTCCATCTCCAAACCTAACCAAACATCATCCAATTTCATTTTCCCCAATTTAGTATATTATTAGGGTTTCGAAATTTTGGAATTCTATTGAAATTAAAGCAAATTTTTCTCAATTTTGCAGTCTGTGGGTTTCGATTAATAGGAAAAATTGAAGGTATAAATATTTATCTGTCTCAATCTCTGTGTGTTGCTTGCTTCATCTCTGTGTTGTTGTGCTTAGTCTCTGTGGTTTTGAATTAATCTTTGTGTTGCTTGCTTAATCTCTGGGTTTTTAATGTCTGCGTGTTTGAACTCTATTATGAGAGCTGTGGGTATTTCAATGAGGTACGATACCCCTATTTTTGATCTGTTGATTAACCATATTTGTTTCTGGTTTTTATTTATGTTCTTGTATCTTATTTGAATAACAATTTGTTGATGGCGAAACTGTGTTAATTTTGTTATGCAGGTTTCGACTGTGTTAATTTTGTTGATGGTGGAACTGTGTTAATCTATGGAAGGTTTTGAAATTTTGGCTTCAATGGAGGTAAATATTTGTTGCTAACCTTATTTTTGTTTTGTTTTGAGCGTGTTTAATATTTTAATTTCTGCTGCTAGCCTTGAATCTGTTTCTGATTATTTAGTTTAATTTCTGATTTCTGATTTCTCGTTATTTAGTTTAATTTTTGATTTTTAACTGTGTATTTTAGGTTCGATTGTTAGCCTTGAATCTGTTTCAATTTATTTAATTGAGTTGTCTTGAATCTGTTTTTTTGACATGCATCTGCTTAACACGTTGATTAAATGCATTTATTGTTTTATTTGTTTTCTCCATTTTTTTTCCCTTCTGTAGCATATCTGTGTTAGTATCTTAATGATGAACGAATGCTAATATATGTGTTAGCATATCTGTGCAAGTCTGAATCTTCGTATTACGAATGCTAATATCTGTTTTATATAATTTTAGAACAGAGCTTATTTAGTTTGGTTTGCTGTTCTCTTTTTTGGAACAGAGCTTATAAGATGTTTTGAATATATGTGTTTTGATGTGTGTATTTGAGTTGACTGAGGTGTTATAACTTGTTTTGATATATGTGCCGATACAGATTCACCCACACGAATTAAGCCTGCAAAATTCTTCATTCTGAAGGCATCAATTAAGCCTGAGGATTTGGGATGGATGTACAATATACTAGGTAGTACAATAGTGCAATGACTGCCAAACAGATTTACAAAATGTATAAGATCCTCAGTACTATGCTAGATCAGTTTGTGAAACTTAGAGTTGGAAGAATAACAAATTTGTTTCAGGCCATCTCATTATTTATTAAGACACTGATAAGAAACAACTAATTTGATAGTTGGATGATGCTTGTGATTGCGATTTAGTTTAGAAACTTGAAAAAAAGTAGGAACTTTCAACTTTGTTGATCTGTGTTTAAATCTGTTTTTCATTTCTCGTATTTTAATTATGCTTTGTTAAGGTCGTTGGAAGAATGGATGCAGCAGCTGTTTTGGAATGATTTTTTTTATTATCTTTATATTTATTTTTGTCATGGGTTGTAATCAGTCATAAGTATAATTTTGATTTCTTGCTTTATTTGTGTGTTTGTTTTTTGTTATGGTTTGTAAGTCTAAGTCGTTCTATTTCCTTCCTTGGTTGATTACATGAATTTGTGATTATTTAGTTGTTTAGCTTATGATTGATTGTGTGATTAGGTAGAAAAAATTGAAAGAGTAGAAGCCTGTGATATCAAGTGTAAGATATGGGCCTGTTAATACTTATTAAGTTTGAAAGAGTAGAAAAAAATTCATTTGATCCTGTTATACTGATTAGGTTTTGGCAATTGGACAAAAAAAAAACAGATTTTGGCCCAAAAAAGTGATTTGGGCTTAAAAAAACTAGTATTGGGCCCAAGCCCAGAATTGACAAAAAAACCAGATTGGAACCGGACTTATTTGGTTGGCCCATTTTCAGTTTTGAGTTTGGACCCAACTCGACCTGAGAACCAGTGTCTTGCTTGGTTCGGCCCATGGGTCACTCAAATTTAGACCCAACCTGAACTGTGCCTTGGCCTATGTTTGACTGTTTGGAAGAAAATTGTAAAGTTTGAGAGTTGGGAAATCTTTTGACAGGGTATTTGGTGAGACTAAACAAGTTGAATTTAGTGTCATCTTTATGGCAGTGGACCAAACAGAGTTGGATTTGAACTTTTGAGGCAACATAATCAAAATGCGTTTGAAGGAAAGCTGATTCAAGAAATTCGTGAGGGAATTGTTGGAGGTGAGATGAATTCCTTAGAAGGAGATACTTTTGAGTATGTTGATTCTTTTAGTTTACAGACTGCCAAGAACAAGAGCTTATTTGAGCAAAATTTTCACCAACATATTGATGCCAATTATTCATTATTTGTTTTTATATTGGAGAGTGGCCATGAGTCTACTTCATACTGTCAGTGTCATGCATGCATCATGCATGGATTTCTAAATTTAGAGATGAATTATAGCATGGGTGCTATGGTGTTGGCATAAGTGAACCCTAACGGCCCATTTGGTTCAAGTTTTAGGAGTTTGGGAATGGATTTGAAGTTGCATTTTCATGTTTGGTAAGTGCAATTTTGAGAATACAATTATGGACTTATGAGTTTGGACTTCCCATGTAGGGGGAAGTTCATACCCTTGGCTGAACTTGGGATATTTTTTCACCCCACTTGGGAAAGCATTTAATGCAAATTTTTGGAACTAATCTACCCCTGCTATAATTTGCAAATACCACTCTTTACCCTTAAAAAAAATCTTCATATTTCTTTTTTTAAATTGTTTATTTTGTTTTAACCTCTATGTACGTTTTATTTTTCTTTTCTTAAATCATGATGATCTTTTGAATTTAGATCATGAATAATGATATGGAATTTTAGATAATGGATGATGCTACAATTGGCTTAAACAGGAAGTTGCAACGTTTTTATATATGATTGTAATCTTTTTCTTTTGTGATTCTGTTTTCATGGATGTGCTTTCTTTGTGGGCTCTTTTGACTTGTTGCTGGCTGTATATGAATTGCACATATACAAGAGGATGGGGCTGCTCTTTTGACTGGTTACTTGCTTTATATGAATTGCACATATACAAGAGTAAGGCAATTCAATGTTCATGATATATAATGATGCAAGGCAAAAGAATCTTTTATCAACGTTTGTTTTTTGGTCATCGGGGTTATGCTGCTAAGGTTTCTTTGGATTGAATCTATTTTTTTTCTTCCAGGTATTGTAAGAGAAAAAATTTGTTTAAAGTATTAATAATTTTTACCAAAAATTCAAGGGTATTGTTGGAAAATTGAGCATTTTGTCATTCCTAATACTACACCTTATTTCAGTTTTTTCACATGAAATTCTTAGGTACGAAGACAATGAAAAATATATATTTCACGAGATGGATATATTATTTGCATCTATATACATATATCAAATTATCTAATTGTGTGTGTTTTTTCAATAGATCAGAGTAAAACCAACAATCATATAGTGCAAAAACAGAAAGTTTTCAAGATGTACGGACCTCTAATATCCTTGTATAAGTGTAAGTTTCTCCAACAACTGTTATGAGAAATAACGTTGAATGAAAAATCAGGAGGATGAGGCAATCAAGGAGAAGGCAATACAAACAACTGAATTATGAGAAATATGAAAGCAATGCATAAGCAGAGAACTCAAATGGAAAAGCCACTATGAGTTTTCGTACGCGATAAATAGACAAGGGAAAGATAACGAACCAGCAGTGCTTCAAGATAAGAAAACTGTGGCTGAACGCAGATTTATTTATATTATATATATTTGGAATTAATTTGGTTTTCAATATATATTATCTGTAATGTTCTGAACGCAGGAATATCACGTGGATGATCACAATTCAAAAACAGTGGGCTCCATCCAGATGAGAAAACTGTGGCTGCTTGGTCAGACAGCCGTTGAAATGTCCTAATTTCATACGCACGCAAGTTATTCAATCTGATTGGTCTTTTTTCTCTTCATTTGTTGAGTGGCCCAATCTTTTAATATAGCATATGAGAAAGTGAGAGGCTATAGCTTAGCAAAGGCCAATAGAAATTGTTGATAGTCATAGCTAGCTTGATGGATGTGGTTGCAGAATGGCCTTGTGGGTTTGAGTTATAGACAACTAAGCTTGTACATGTCACGCATCACGATTGACATGCGTGCATGCTGATTATGCTCTACCTACCGACTTGTCCAGTTGAAGAAGGTATTGATTTGCACTCTCGGTCTCAGAAGCTATCCATAATTTGCACTCTCAGACTCATAAGCTATCCATAATGTATTGAATTGATTCATAATCTGCAATGCAGTGTTCGTTTTTACATTGCAGTTTCCGTTTTCTAAAATGCAGTTTTTATTGTTTGCAATGCAGTTTTCGAAAAAAAAAAAAAATATTTGTGTCATTGAAGGTCGATCTTTTTTCTCCTTGAAGCTCACATCAAGAGAAGACTGAATTCAAAACAACTCAACAAACCAACATCTCATATCTCCCTCTTCTTCATTCTTTGACAATCACAAAGTGAAATGACCCTACATGCTTCATAGAGAACACTACTCTATAATTTTGGGGTAATTCAGTTGTATACATGTTGAAGTTAGATTACTACCAAAAGTATCTAGGCTATTATCACAAAGCCTTTCACTACATATGTGATTATAAACAATTCCTACAATAACTTCATATGATCTCTTTAATATATAATAATATCATCAAAATAATAATCAATGATCATATGGATTCTTGTATGTTATAAGAACAATTCATAGGCTATTTTGGTGTCCTAACTATTCTCATAATCAGGCACAAATATAGGAGTTAAATTGAATATTTTATAGGGTAAATTTCACTTTGCTACTCTAGTTTACCGACTTTCAAACTACTACATACACGAAGTTTTTTTTGTCACATTTTTGTACCCAAACTTTCATTTCATTATAGTTTCATACCTAACATCAGTCTTTTCGTTAACAAGTCTATTAGAATTTTATTTAGCTATGCTTTTAGCTTTCCTTTACAAACTTGTAATTATGATTTTAATCTCTCATGAAAGTTTAATTAGCTAGGTTAGTGTTTAGGTTGGTTTCTTCAGCTGAGATCAAAATTCAACATGGCAAGGTGCAATTAATGCTTATTAAAGGTAACTAATTCATGAATGCATTGCCGGCACTAATTTGGCCGTTGACTTGTATATATAAGTAATATGGATGAATCAATGAATCATATACGGAAAGCATATATGTATTAAGAAAGCTGCGCTGGCACTAATTTGGTAGCTACTGGGTGGGCGCGGTCCGGTTCGGTTTCAAGCTCACATCGGAATCGGTACTATTCATCCGGTCAAATTGAAGTTGACTTGGAAAAATATTAATTATAAAATTAAAAATATAGCATTAGACTTTACAAAATATGTAAAAAAATATGATTTAGATAGCAAACCTTCGGCTAAACTTTAATAATTAAAAAATATAGCATTGTTGACTTTTTGGTCAACCGATTTTTTTCTTTCGGTCCGGTCCGGATGCCCACCCCTAGCTACTGTTTTGTGTTTTACTGTATATATAAGTAATATGGATGAATCAATGAATCATATAATATTATATGAATCAATAATAATTTAATTAAAAGGCTTAATATCACAAAAGGTCACTAAGGTTTACGAAACTATTAGATTGCATCTTTAATGTTTTTTTGTGTAATTCGTGGTCCTCAAAGTTAGTATGTGTGATCACAAATGATTCCTGCCGTTAGGTTCCGTAAAAAACTCCGTTAGTTTGCTGACGTGACATATAAGGGAAAGATAACGAACCAGCATTGCTTCAAGAGAAGGTAATTCCAAGGAAACCCGAATTTCCTAGAAGCGTCTCATATTCCCCCTTCATCGGGCTAAACTAATTAGCTTGACTTGGAAACTTCCCGGTACTCTTTAGTCTTCGAGTCATCGCCTCTCAAATCTCCATCGGTCAAGTGAACGGAAGAAGCAAGGCAAGTCTTTGGGAAATATCTGGCCGTTGGATCAAACATTTTAAATACATATTTGATATTGACCCGAAAAAGATTAAGATTAAAGATTCCCACTAGCTTTATTGTAGGCCAGAGATTGCTCACAAAAGTCACCACTAGCCCCACTCCGTGTTGAATTCCAAGGAAAATATTGCTTACTGTTTTTCATCATATTATTTGATATCTGCGGGAAAATGTCTACCGACACAAATATGTTTCAACTACTAGTCTCTAGTGATAAGGTTTGGAAAAATAGTATTATGAGCCCGTTTGATAACAATTTCAATTTTTATTTTTATTTTTTATTTTTTTGTATTAGCATATAGAGAAAAATGAGAAAAATGATAAGATTGAGAGAAATGATGATGATGAGATTTAGTCAACAAATTATTAAAAAATTAATTCTTTTAAAAATAAAAATAAAAAATGGAAAAATCAATTCTTTGAAACTACAAGAACCTTAATGATAAAAGCGATAAACTAGATGGACCAAAATTGACTTTTTAAAAAGGTTTCTTGACGCTTTTACTGTGCTTCTAATTCTTTGTTTTTTGGCAAAAAGTCACTTTTGGTCTCTGTAGTTTGACATTTTTACCACTTTGGTCCCTGTAGTTTCAATTTGGTCAATTTTGTCTCTGTAGTTTCAATTTGAAGCAATTAAGGACAATTCCCAATTTCTATCAAATTCTTTAAAACTTATGTTAGTTATTGAGGGGTAATTCGGTCAAAAAAATTATTTCATTTTAAAATAAATATTAAAGACAAATAAATAAATAAAAATCTTCAAATTGAAAAAATAACGACAAACCCAGCCAAAGCCAATTTCACCCATTGCAACCTCCCCACACACCAAAATTTTAAAACAAAAATAATAATAACAAGAACAAATATATCTTAAAGAATAAAATAACAAAAAATTCAAAAAAATAAAAACTAGAACAAGAACAGTCGAACCAAACCCAGAAAAAGCCACCCCCATCTCATCTTCCCCAACCTCCCCTCCCCCATACCCACCTCCGATGCTCAGCGGTAGCGGAAACCCGTGCATCTTGTACCACCCGATGACTGCCACAGCGACTGCGACTCCTCATCCTCCGTTGTTGACGACGGCGATGATTGCGTCATGACGTTGTCGTTTCGGAGAGTCTCTCCTTTGCCGTTCGATCGCAACCTGTCGCCGCCCCTGATGATGGACGACCTCGATTTATTCCAATTCGGTGAGGTTTGTGGTGATGATCATTCAATCCACTGCTTTATGCCTCTAATTACCGTATGGATCTCAATAACGGTCCCTCTTTTTCCTTTTTTTTTCTGCCCTTATTTTCTAAGGAAGATCATTTAAAAAAAAAAAAGGAAATCAGGTACTTGGTGGTTGAGAAGAAGAATTTGAGTATTTTCGTTTTTGTTTCTTCTTGTTTTGTTTTAATTCTACCTTGTTGGACTATTATGGTGTAGAAATAGCATCTGGGTTTTCTTCTTCAACTTGATGGGTTTTGGAGGAATATTCTCTGTATTGTGGAAGGTAATATTAGATCGTGTTTACCCAACACTAGATCTGATCTGGGTTTTTGCTCTCTTGATCGGAATTGGGTTTGGCTGGGTTTGTTATTTTTTTTTCAAATTGAAGATTTTTATTTATTTATTTGTCTTTAATATTTATTTTTAAAATGAATTAATTTTTTTAATAATTTGTTTACCAAATTACCCCTCTACAACTAACAAAAGTTAAAACAAATTGACAGAAATTGAGAATTGTCCTTAATTGCTTCAAATTGAAACTACAGGGACAAAATTGACCAAATTGAAACTACAGGGACCAAAATGGTAAAAGCGTCAAACTACAGGGACTATAAGTGACTTTTTGCCTTGTTTTTTTAATGGAAAAAAGTGGATGAATAGGTCTGGCGGGTTTAGCTTGGATTCTTCAATCATGCAATAACGCGTTTTTGGTAGAAGTCTATGCACTGTCGCCCACCCATCATCACCCGTCTCTCTCCTCCAACCTAAACCATCACCACTCCACCCAAATCAATACTAAAGGGAGTTTCATATTGTGATAAATAGGAAATTAATTCACCTAATTTACTTGAGGTTAAAGACTAATAAATGTATTTAAAATTATTAAACTACAACTAATAAATTCTATAAATTACAAGGAATGCCACTGAAGCTTATTTAAATAAGAGTGCTACTATTTCCACCCACCTGTCCTATTTCTCCACTCACCTTATCTTCCCACCCACCATGTATATTTCAAAAAATACAATCTTATTTTTTCACCCACCATTATTCTTAAAATACCCTTTAATTATTAATTCAAGCAAATTCTCTTTGACTGCCACCCACCTCCACCTCCACCTCATCTTCTTGTCGCTGCCACCCATCCCAGACCCACCCCAATGTTCCCACCATGGCCTCTTCCCCTCGCTGCCGCCCATCCTTTAGTGATTTGATTATTTAACAGCCAGATAGAGCATAGTAGCATAAAACATCAAAAGCTTGTGTTGGTTCAGTGTGGGCTGCTGTCTTTGTTTGCTTTTTTTTTGTCGAAGAAATCTGGGTTGCTTTTGTTTCTTTGAGTTTGTTTGATTTTTGAGAAAGTGTGGGTAGAGAAATTAGAAACGACAAGTTTGATTGATACGCTGTTCTTGGTGGCTGTTTGGATTGGCTGTTAAGTCCTTATAAGTCATTTTACATATGGGTAAATTTATTTTTAAAATTTTAAAAATAAGGTGGGTGGAAAAATAGGACAAGGGGGTGGAAATAGCAGCACTCTTAAATAATTTTATTATTTCATTTGGTCTTCTCATCGAGCTCTAGTTTTAATTTCTTCAATTAATATCTTATCTTTGTATTTATTGCGATTTCAAACTCCAAAAACCCTAGAATTTATCGATCCAAGAATCGATATTTAGTGCCCAATCAATTGGACCACATCGGGGTTTCAAAAAATAACCTTCAAAGGACGAAGCTTTCAATTATTGTCAGTTGATTTCCCAACATCACCTTCAAAAGCCGAAGCTTTTTGGCTTAGAAGCTATTGATTTGCACATGCCCCATGGAGATTCCTCCAGTTGTCTTTAGATCTAGTCCTCTACCTAATAGGTGCCACCCATCTTGGACTAGTAAGAGCAACTCCATCGGTTGCAACCCAGGCAGGGGGGGAGGCAGGACCCACGTGCCCGACCCAAAATTGAGCTTCCAGCAGTAGGGGGCAGCTCGGGCAAGGAGCGGGGCCCACGCTCACTGGGCAAGCTCGCGGGGGGAGGCAGCCCAATGTCCAACCCCGGGGGGGGCTGACATCAGCAAACGCGTTCAAATTTTTTAAAAAAAAATTTTGAATTCGTGTGCGCTGATGTCAGCACCCGCCTGTGCCAACGGAAACACGCCACGTGGCGCACTGTGGTGGCTCCGATCATTTTTTTTTTGAAATCCAACGACTACTGTGATTTTGGGCCAAAAAACATCTATAAAAAATACCAAAAAAATACTAAAAAATTATGCAATCTTTTTCTATAAATACCAACCAATATCCTTCACTTTCAGCACCAAATACTCATATATTTTCTTCTCCTTCTAATATTTATCACTTTCTACACAACATTTTCTTCACTTTCAAGAGTCATTTTTTTCCCCATCTTATGGTATCCTCCGTTGAAGCCGGAGTTCCATGGTCAACCATTGAAGATGTTTTGTTGTGTGAGTCTTGGGTCCACGTTAGTCATTGTCCAATTACGGGCAATGAGATGAAGTTCTCTCATATGTGGAAAAAAATTCATGCCGAATTTTTTGAAAGATCCGGGTCGATTCGTATGGAAATGGCATTGGCTAGTAGGTGGAAGCTTTTGAATAAAGAGTTGGGCAAATGGAGAGATGCGTTGGCAAAAGCGATGGACAACCATCGAAGCGGCCAAAATCTTAGCGATTAGATATATTATTTGTAATTTCCGTTTTATTAAATTTAATGTCCTCATTTTTTTTAATGCTTCTTGCATTTCTAATACTTTTTTTTTAAATGTATGTTGCAACCCTAATATAAAAATTAATGTTTCTTGCAATTCTAATAGTTTTTTGAAATGTATGTTGCAACTCTAATTTTTTTTAATGTTTCTTGCATTTCCACAATTTTTTTAAATGTTTCTTGTATTTGCATTTTTTATTTTACTTGGGCCTTGTATAACTTGCATTTCCATTTTTTTAAAAATATTTCTTGATTTCCATTCTATTTTTTTTAATAGATTATGCAAGCACAAATGTGGTTTGGTGCTATTGGGCAAGGGAAAAAAACTTTCAACCATGAGCAATGTTGGGAGGTGGTGAAGAATTGTAAAAGATTCCAAATTATTCCCACGGGCCCGCCGTCGTGTTGAACGAGACGCCGCTCCATGATTCAACGGCATCGGATTCACCTATGGAATCCCCGATGAGTGAAGACTCACCAATTGAAAAGGACCCGAGGCCTATTGGCAGAAAAGCGGCGAAGGCGAAGGCGAAGGCGAAGGCGAAGAGAGGGAGTAATGATACATCTAAATTTTTGGAGGAAATTGCAAGGCAAAGTGCCTTGAGAATTGACATAGACTTGAAAACCCAACAAGACGAGAGGGCAATTCAAGTAGAATATGCAAAAGAAAGAGAGTATGCACGCAAAGAAAGGATTGAGAAGAAGGACCGAGAAACCATGGCCATGGATACAACCCATATGTCCCCTGAAACAAAACAATATTGGAAGCTAGAATGAAGGGATGTTATGAGAAGAAGACTTTTCCGTGACCAAGACGATGGACCTAGCAACACGGATTGGTTAAATAATGAAAACCATTAAGTTAGTTTGCAATAGTTGTAATTCATGTATTTTATTTAATTAGTAGTAATTTTTAATTACTTGTCTTGGTTTTATTTGAGTGATTAAAGAAAACATTCAATAAAACTTCTTTTTATTCATATTCCATACATCAAACAAAACATAATTAAAAATAAAAAAACCACAAACAAAGCATAACTTTAAATAAAACATAACCTAAACATAATTAAAATTAAAACTTCTTAACTTCACTTCATTCACCGTCATTGCCATTCACCGCCCATAAATGCTCCATCATGTTATGAAGGATGATGCAAGTCATCATTATGCTCCTCAGCACCTCCTCATCGAGAAATTATAGAATACTACCGTAGTATGGTCACGTGGTACATCTTGTGCACGTGTTATGATATTAGTGGATATTTATAGATATTATTCCCTAAAAGGGGGAAAATAAACCCTAAAAGGGGGAAAATAAACCCTGTCGTCCACTCATATTATAACACATGTACAAGATATACCACGTGGCCATACTACGGTAGTATTCTATAATTTTTCCTCCTCATCAAGCATGCGCGCCACACCCCTAATAATAAGCCACCGGGCTTGGAGGATACCAAAACACCTCTCCATATCTTTTCTGTAACCTTCTTAATAGGCAGCAAATAACTTTTGCTTCTGGGATCGGGGATGGGGAATTGATTTCTCAAATGTAGTCCACCTCGGGAAGATGCCATCTGCAAGATAATACGGGTCCTGGTAGACAGTATTGTTGATTTCATAGGTGATTTTCGGGCTTCACTTGTCAAAACGTTGTTGAACATCGGTGATTGACCCAGCACGTTCACGTCGTTTTGAGATCCGGCAACTCCGAAGAAAGCATGCCAAACCCATGTATCAAATCCAGCAATAGCTTCAAGGATGATACTTTTTTGCCCTTTTCGATTCCCATAGTCTCCTGGCCAAGCGGTTGGGCAATTTTTCCATTGCCCGATTGCATGCGATCGATGCTACCAATCATTCCCCGAAATCCTCGAGCTTTGGCTTTGTAAAAGCTGTGGAGGTCCATGTGCGTAGGTTTGCGCAGTATTCCCGGTGTACAGAGTTTCGACTGCATCACAAAATCTTACCAAGCTTTCTAACGTAGTGGACTTCCCCATCCGGGCAATCTCATCCACCTGATCGTGAGATGCACCATACGCCAACATTCGTATAACAAATGTAAGCTTTTGCTCGGGAAGAAGTTCCGCAACCCCACAAAGATCACACTTTTGAACAAAGTAGTCATCATAATTGCAAATAGCATGCATGATTTTATTGAACAAATGGGGTTGCATTCTATATCGCCTTCGAAAATCAACATCATAATACAGAGAAGTTGGGATAAAATAATCTTCAATAAGATTCTTACCCCGAGAATGCCTATGTCTGTCCACATTCGGGCCACGACAGGACTTGTGAACCACGGCGGCTCTGGTTTTCTTCATCAAGCATTGCCACTTTGCTATGACAATTTACTGATCTAGTTCTCTCTGCGCCCTTTGCCTGCAGCTCTTCTACGCCTTCTTTCTCTAGTTTCTCGCTCTTGCCTCTCCAAGATCTCGTCAATGTCTGACATTGAGAATGGAGTATGAATTCTAAAATATGAGAAATGAAAATATAGAGAAGAGCCTCTGGTTTGAGAATGGTGTGAGAGGTATGGTGAGCCTCTGGTTTTATAGAAAAATTTAGGCAGATAGAGATGACACGTGGCGCGATTTTAGAGGGTGAAAATCTTATCTCGAAATTTGAAATTCAAATGAAATTTATCTGAAATTTGAAATTCACATGAAATTTTTTTGAAATTTGGAATTCATATTAAATTTATCTGAAATTTGAAATTCAAATGAAATTTATCTGAAATTTGAAATTAAGAGGATAAAATTTTGGGGTAATTCAGTTGTATACATGTTGAAGTTAGATTAGTACCAAAAGTATCTAGGCTATTATCACAGAGCCTTTCACTACATATGTGATTATAAACAATTCCTACAGTAACTTCATATGATCTCTTTAATATATAATAATATCATCAAAATAATAATAATATAGGCAAACTCATAATTTGCCTTTATTGCATAAGAACAATTCATAGGCTATTTCGGAGTCCTAACTATTCTCATAATCAGGCACAAATATAGGAGTTAAATTGAATATTTTATAGGGTAAATTTCACTTTACTACTCTGAAGTTTACCAACTTTCAAACGATTACGTACATGAAGTTTTTTTTTTGTCTCACTTTTGTACCCAAACTTTCATTTCATTATAGTTTCATACCTAACATCAGTCTTTTCGTTAACAAGTCTATTAGAATTTTATTTAGCTATGTTTTTAGCTTTCCTTTACAAACTTGTAATTATGATTTTAATCTCTCATGAAAGTTTAATTAGCTAGGTTAGTGTTTAGGTTGGTTTCTTCAGCTGAGATCAAAATTCAACATGGCAAGGTGCAATTAATGCTTAATAAGGTAACTGATTCATGAATGCATTGCCGGCACTAATTTGGCCGTTGACTTGTATACATAAGTAATATGGATGAATCAATGAATCATATATGGAAAGCATATATGTATTAAGAAAGCTGCGTTGGCACTAATTTGGTAGCTACTGTTTTGTGTTTTACTGTATATATAAGTAATATGGATGAACCAATGAATCATATAATATTATATGAATCGATAATAATTTAATTAAAATATTAGTTTGGATATAATTACTTTTGCTGTTGACTTGTTAATGAATCAATTCATCCCAAGTGGGACACACTTCCTGTACTTAAATCCCTTCATGGCTACTCGTTCCTCAGTGGAGTAACGCGCAGGATAATTTGTAATTTCAGTATTGTAGAGGTAGTAGATAGATATTTGCTAACGAGCATTTTGAAATCACTACTTGGGGTGTCCTAACGATGGCATTGGCTTATCGTAAAGTCCCATATTGGAAAAAGACAGAATAATATGAATGCTTATAAGAACTTACATGACATCTTGTAATTGCCGAGCCTACACTATTACGTTTTACGATTTGCGCGACGAAAAAAAATTAGTCGCAGAAGACACACTTGCGCGACGCAAAAAATCTTCGTCGCGCATACTAACGAGGATAATAATTTTATATTTTTAAATTTGAGCAACGAAAATTGTCGTCGAGCTAGAAGAATCTTTGAATATGGCAATATGAGAAAGTGAGAGGCTATAGCTTAGCAAAGGCCAATAGAAATTGTTGATAGTCATAGCTAGCTTGATGGATGTGGTTGCAGAATGGCCTTGTGGGTTTGAGTTATAGACAACTAAGCTTGTACATGTCACGCATCACGATTGACATGTGTGCATGCTGATTATGCTCTACCTACCGACTTGTCCAGTTGAAGAAGGTATTGATTTGCACTCTCGGTCTCAGAAGCTATCCATAATTTGCACTCTCAGACTCATAAGCTATCCATAATGTATTGAATTGATTCATAATCTGCAATGCAGTGTTCGTTTTTTACATTGCAGTTTCCGTTTTCTAAAATGCAGTTTTTATTGTTTGCAATGCAGTTTTCGAAAAAAAAAATAAAAATTTGTGTCATTGAAGGTCGATCTTTTTTCTCCTTGAAGCTCACATCAAGAGAAGACTGAATTCAAAACAACTCAACAAACCAACATCTCATATCTCCCTCTTCTTCATTCTTTGACAATCACAAAGTGAAATGACCCTACATGCTTCATAGGGTAAAATGTAATTTATTCTATTGCTATGCAAACATGGAGGGAGATTTTCATGTAACGGGGATATCACTTTTTACTATCCTAGCAAATAGTGTAATGACACGAGAATAACTTTTCCACGTGTCATTGCATTATTAGTCGGAAATAACAAAACAGTATTATATCTCCATTATAAGAAAGTTTTTCTGGCAAACGAGACCATTGACCAGCCACACACAAAAAGAAAAATACAAGAAGTAGAGCATTAAATAACAACTTTATTATATTTTGATGCCCAACACATATACTTGAGCCTCTACGTAAAACCACTCAAAACTAACTTCCACATATCATTTTGAGGCTTTGATCTTTTCCCAGTCATGCATTTTTTTATCTCTTTCGTCTGGATATGAAACAAGTAAATCCAATCATCTTTGGTTTCCATATGCAATGAGCTCCACCACAGTCGAATAGAAAATCAATAGTATCTCTAAACACATCAAAAACAGCATGGTTGTCCAAATACCAGAAATTGCAGAAGTAAAGTGTGCTGCCCAACAAGTTGACCCGAAATCCCCATTCGTACTCCCCGTTGGGCAGAAGACTACGAAGGCCAAAATCATCGTCTTTGGATTTACATTGGTACATAGTTCCTTGTAAGACCTCTGCAGATCCACCATGAAGTACTTGGAGCAAAGGCTGAGGCAAGGAGAAGCACAACGCAGTAAAACTGTCATATTACTGGATAAGCTTGGCGCAGGAGAGGGAGAGGAGAAAAGCGTCTTCGTATGAGTGTTGATAACCAATAGGGTTAATGACCTAAATGGTCCCCCAACTATTGCTCCAGTATCATTTTGGCCCCCAACTAAAATTTTCATTTGAAATGTCCTTAAACTTTTTATTTTGTACCAAAATGGTCCATCCGTGACAGAATCCGTCACTTCTGATCATGCGATGGCCACGTGACTGAGTTTTTGAAGGGCATATGCGACTTTTTGAGAAGCTCTATGGGGTTTTGGAGGTCAGGGATGGTATCTTCAGACTCGAAGATGCGCTCAGCAACAAGAGCAGTGGCGCAGAGGAATTCTCGCTGGACATGGAGCCTAGCAAGCGATCTGTCCTCCTCGCCATCATAATCCTAGCATCGAAACCCTTTCTTTGCCATCAGCTCCTTCTACACCGAGCACCAGAAGTCCTCATTTTCAAATCAGCCATGGGACTCGGCAGCCTGCGGTTCAAGTTCATCCTCGGTGGGGCCCCATCGTCCCGTGGGAGGACTTTCACCCAATCGTAAAACCCTAGCCGTCATCGGCATCTACCACTGCCCTCATCGCCCGATCTCGACTCGGTCATCGACCCATTCGACTCGGCTTGACGCGCCTACACCTCTGCCCTCATCAATCGCTTCGCTTCGCCTGGTCGATTCGCAAGTGTCGAGAATCGAGAATCTCGATTTTTCTCCATTTGTTTCGATTCTTTTTTTCTTGTTCTTAATTTGAAACTTTTTGGATTTATTGTTGTTGCAGTCGGAGGATAGGAGCAAGAAAGGGGGGAACAAGAATTGGCCTCGTCAATCGCTTCGCTTTACGCCCGGCGATTCGCAAGTGTCGAGAATCGAGAATCTCGATTTTTCTCCATTTGTTTCGATTCTTTTTTTCTTGTTCTTAATTTGAAACTTTTTGGATTTATTGTTGTTGCAGTCGGAGGATAGGAGCAAGAAAGGGGGGGAACAAGAATTGGGTCTGCTACCTCATATTTTTTGGTGAGCTGGGGGGGACAAGCCCCTAAGATGTGGTTGAGATCAACATTTCCAACCTGCCCAGATTATGGCTCTAGTTTGGCAGCCCATCAACAGAGTTTTGTTCCCTATAGATGTGGTTGAGATCAACGTTTCCAACCTGCCTCATGAGGTCAAGACATCCAGAAAGTAAGCCAGTAAGGGGGTGAGCATAAGGGAAGTCAGATTTCTTCACTAGATTCACAACAGAATGCAGTCCATTTCAATGGTGAGATGAGAGAGGGTTTACGCTACTGCAATAGTTGGTGCAAGAGGCGTTTCTGCTTTAAGTTTTAATTACTTTATTAATCTAAATTGACAATTTTAGCCCTCAAATTGACGGCAACATTAACAGACTTTGACAGATGGACCATTTTGGTACAAAATAAAAAGTTTAAGGACATTTCAAATGAAAATTTTAGTTGGTGAACCAAAATGATACTAGAGCAATAGTTGGGGGACCATTTAGGTCATTAACCCTAACCAATAATAAAATAGATAAGGGTAGGAACGTAATTTCAAATACAAAATAAACAGACCCTAGAGCACTTGCAAAGGCCCATTGACCTCAAGCTAAGAAAAATTTAAAAACAACTTACTAAGAGCAAAACAGAACTATCTTAGGGACTATATCTTTAATATTTTATTGAGTATAACCAAATTTTTCTTAAACTAGATGGACTAAAATTGACCTTTTTTTAAAGTTTCTTGACGCTTTTACTGTGCTTCCAATTCTTTGTTTTTTTAATGGGAAAAAGTGGGTGAATGGGTCTGGTGGGTTTAGCTTGGATTCGTCAATCCCCCACCCATCATCACCCGTCTCTCTCCTCCCACCTAAACCACCACCACTCCACCCAAATCAATACACGCGTTTTTGTGTACTGCCCCTGATAACAACACACTTAAATTCTTTAGTCACATCAACACAAATATATTGATATCACACCTTTCTTTTGTGGAGTGGGCTTTCTAATGCTTGTGTAAAATTTGTTGGAAAATTATCATTGGAGGATATAATTTTGGAGTACTGATCTCTTGGTCGACCAAGGATCCGTGGTCATCCACCGTTGGATTTAAATCCAACGGCCCAATAGAGTTTCTTAAAAGGAGTGCAAAAGTAGATGAACCTTTAGATTTAAATCCAAAGGTGGGTGACCACGGATTTCTTGGTAACTAGGTGACCAAGAGAACACTACTCTATAATTTTGGGGTAATTCAGTTGTATACATGTTGAAGTTAGATTAGTACCAAAAGTATCTAGGCTATTATCACAAAGCCTTTCACTACATATGTGATTGGAAACAATTCCTACAATAACTTCATATGATCTCTTTAATATATAATAATATCATCAAAATAATAATAATATAGGCAAACTCATAATTTGCCTTTATTGCATCGAAAATAACATATCATTATCAATGAATTCATATGGATTCTTGTATGTTATAAGAACAATTCATAGGCTATTTCAGAGCCCTAACTATTCTCATAATCAGGCACAAATATAGGAGTTAAATTGAATATTTTATAGAGTAAATTTCACTTTACTACTATGAAGTTTACCGACTTTCAAACTACTACGTACATGAAGTTTTTTTTATCTCACTTTTGTACCCAAACTTTCATTTCATTATAGTTTCATACCTAGCATCAGTCTTTTCATTAACAAGTCTATTATAATTTTATTTAGCTATGTTTTTAGCTTTCCTTTACCAACTTGTAATTATGATTTTAATCTCTCATGAACCTAAACAAGCTTAATTAGCTAGGTTAGAGTTTAGGTTGGTTTCTTCAGCTGAGATCAAAATTCAACATGGCAAGGTACAATTAATGCTTATTAAAGGTAACTGATTCATGAATGCATTGCCGGCACTAATTTGGCCGTTGACTTGTATATATAAGTAATATGGATGAATCAATGAATCATATATGGAAAGCATATATGTATTAAGAAAGCTGCGCCGGCACTAATTTGATAGCTACTCTTTTGTGTTTTACTATATATGGATGAATCAATTCATCCCAAGTGGGACACACTTCCTGTACTTAAATCCCTTCATGGCTACTCGTTCCTCAGTGGAGTAACGCGCAGGATAATTTGTAATTTCAGTATTGTAGAGGTAGTAGATAGATATTTGCTAACGAGCATTTTGAAATCACTACTTGGGGTGTCCTAATGATGGCATTGGCTTATTGTAAAGTTCCACATTGGAAAAAGACGCAATAATACGAATGCTTATAAGGACTTACATGACATCTTGTAATGCCGAGCCTAGTAGCGTGGGCTTGTAACTAAGCAGAGCATTAAAGTGATTGGTTATTTGAGCAAGCCTTGTTAGGTGAAGTGTGGTGGTCTTGGACTGTTCACCTCGGTGAAGTCGCACAAAGCACGCCCCCTACCCTCGGGTTAGTAGGGCCGCCCATCCTCAATAGGTGGGTAGCAAACCTCAACTTGGTATTTGATTGGGGTGTTAGCTACGAATACTAAACCTCACGGGTCAAGAGCCATCACACTCCAGCGTGCTGCCTAGCTTGGCTTCTCATCACACAATCACTTTTTTGAGAAATTGGAAGTGGTCTCTCATTTTTGTTCAATAAAAATTGAAATAATGCTGCCAAATCATCCTTCTTATTTATTGTTATTTTCCAGCAATATGTAGACTATGTACAGTATTAATTAATTATATATTCCTATATTTGGTTCGATGGCAGAAATTTCTTTCACACTTTTTGGTGCGACATAGTTGTTTATAATCTGATGAGCTAAAAATTCAAATAGCTTGCTTGTTGATAATAAAAAAAGTTATTTATAATAAGTGTTTTGCTTATAAGCTTGAATTAGGGATAATATTATTGAATGTTAACGTTATTTGCTATTCATTGAAAAAAAATGTTATTTTTCATGTTGGGTGGTACTAGAAAAATATAGAAGAGAACAGAAAGGGAGAAATAAACATTTGTCTGTACTATAAGCTTAGTTTGTGAACATTTGAGCTTTTAATGACGTTTAACCATAGTCATGACACCTTTTTTTTTAATATAGAATTAACGATACATTGCATTTATAAATCAAGCACAAGGTCTGTTAGCCATTTAAGTACATGCTTTCTTATATTTTTGGGTTTTAAAGGAAGGAAAGATATTTCAACAAAAAAAGACGAGAAGGAAATACATAATTAGGCTCCATTTGGATTGATTGATATGAAAGAAAAGATTTGAATTTCACAACAATTTGCTACAAAAACAAGAACCCCATTAGATTGAATGTATATGAACTAACTAGATGATCACGTATATTCGAAATGGATGTGAAATAACTATATCCAAAGAATAATTTTAAATGCATTTATTTTCTTTATTTCTTTATAGTACCAATCATGTCATTGAAGTCCAAATAAATATGAATGGGTGGTCCCATTTGGTTCGGGAATTAGGGCCACCTTTAACATGCTCATTCTTACATGTAATGTTCTATTTTGGTTGAATGCATCACCATTTTCTCAACCAAAAAAAAAAAAAACCATAGTTATTACACCTTTTTATTTATTTATTATTTATTTAAGAACTAACGATACATTGCATTTATAAATGAAGCACAAGGCCTTCTAGCCATTTTATGTACATGCTTTCTTATATTTTTGGATTTTAAAGGAAGGAAAGATATTTTGACCCAAAAAAAAGAAGGAAGGACATAATTATGCTCAATTTGGATTGATTGATATGAAAGAAAATATTTGGATTTGACAACAATTTGCTACAAAATAGATTGAATGTATATGAACTAACTAGATGATCATTGTGGGAACACATATTTCGGCAACTAATCATGAAGCGCCACATGAATAATGGGAATATTCCTTAGATCAACAATTGTGCTCCATTTAATTGGCCGATTGTTTAGACTTAAGCTAGAGATATCACCATAAATTAGGGATTTAATTTTCATTAAATCTCCTTGATTGATCCAATCTCTCCTTTTAAGGAAAAATAATAATTCCCTTCCTTACGAGAATTTGAAATTGATACTTAGGTAAATGGGGTAAATTAGAACCCCAATGGACAGATCTAATAAGACCATCAGTCACAAGGGTAAATACAAGTGTCCACAAAGGGGTATACAATATATGGAAGCATAGTAACCACATACCATCCAGATACATGGCACAAAAGGCCAGAGAAATTTCTGCATAAAAGCCGCATGCCTGAACAAACCAGATATGAATCATAGCGCCCAAATCTATCAATATAGGATGACAATGGGTTGAATCGGGGGTGGGTAGGGCATTCCCATCCCCATCCCCGTTAAAGCTTTTTTCCCCCATCCCCGCCTTCATACCCGCAATATTCATATCGGGGATTTCCCATCCCACCTTCATTAGGGAATGGGTTCCCCGACCTGCCCATTACAGAAGAAAAAACCAATACATAACTACTTTGTTGAAAAATAAAAAGTACTAAGACAAGATAATGAATATATATAATATATAATTATAAGACAATATAAGAATATTTATATATATATTGGAAGTTAACTAAATAAATAAGTAGTGTTTGACCAAAAAAAAAAAGTTGTGTGGCTCAAGATTTGTATAAATTATATAAGTATATAATATAATAATATAATAATATAAAATATAAAAGTTAGTCGGTACAATCACTTTATATATATATTCTAAATAGGAGGGTTTGGATTGAGGATTAAAATACCATCCCCGCCCTCCCGAACACCATACGCAAAAAATTCCCCTTACCCATCCCCATACCCCTTTTTGTCATTCATACCCGACCCATTATGGTCGAATCCCCGCGAAGACCCTTACCCGCGGGGAAATTTGCCATCCTTATATCAATACAACTACAACTTTAACACTCACAAGTACAACATGCAAGTAGAGACTAGAAAAAAATCAAACACCCAACTCACAAGGAGTTGATGCAATTGTTACAAAATAAGAAAACTACAAACAAACAACCAAAAATCAATAGAGCCACTACTGCCGTTGTTGCCACCGCCACCACAAACATCATCACTGCCTTGGGGACAGTGAACATCACCAAAATTGCAGCGAGTCATCTTACAACTAAAACACCAACTAACACAACCACAAATCCAAGCATATCTAGACACAAGTAACCGCCCCACAATTAAACCCCAAATCCAGTAGATTGGGAAATGGAAAATAAATGGGGAGGTAAGGAAAAGAGAGAGAGGGAGATTAAGAAAAATTATTTTCATTTGATAACTGTTTTTGTTGTACTTCAGCAAAAACAATGAATTAATTCTTTAAATCTGAATTTCCCTGTTTTGATGCAATATATGGGTGGTGCCAATTAAGTCCATATGACCCGTCAGCCTATTGGTTCGCAAATTAGGGACTTGAGAATGGATAGGTCACCTATTATAATTTTGAAGAGTACTATTTTTTTCAAAAATATAAAGTTTTGTTTACACATTCTTTTTCTACATTAATCTTGATTGATTGTGCACACATTCTTTTTCTACATTAATCTTCTTTTTTTTTTTTTTTCTGAGTGTTGATTTTGTGTTTTTCCCTTATTTCCTTTTATAAACGAAGCGTTCAACAAAATCTTCACGATTCTCCATGATGTCACCACCCAGGATTTTAGGGATTTCCGGAATTTGTGAAAGGCTATGTAGGTATTAAAAAAATCTCAAAATTTTCTCTTGGGCTATAGCCCTAGTGAGCCCTAATTAATCCATTTAATCAACACAAATTATTTATCAACAACAAAAATAACCCACTAAATTTCTAAAACTAGTAAATAATTTGGTGGTGGTTGTTCGTGAAGATGAGGGATTTGGGTTAGGGTTTTAATTAACAGAGAGAGGAGGAACTAATTGGGGAATAAAATAATTAAGGGTTTGGGATGGGGTTTGGCTGCTAAGTCGGGTAGAAGAAGGGGGAAGGGAATTGGGTTTAATTTTTTTGAGAGGAGAGGGAATTTTGAAAACAAATTAGGTTTTTTTTTTTGGCGATGAAAGTTGCTGGAATCAAGAGGGGAAGATAAGTTGGTGTTGGGGATTTTAATTTTTTAAATCTTGCTTCAAAACGGCGTTGTTTTGAAGCCAGGATTAAAAAAAATAAATAAAACGCCTGGACCAAAATAGCGTCATTTTGGCCAGGAGGTTTTTTTAAAAATAGCTCGTACAAGCACAAACTTCTCCCTCTTCTATGCTGGGCATTTTGTAACATCCCGAACCAAAATTAAGGGGGGAATTAAATTAAATTATAAGAAAATAAATAAATAAATAAATTAAGGAATTTTTGGAATTTAAAATAATATTTAATATTTAAAGGGGCAAAAATGGCATTTTTTAAGTTCGGAAAAGAATTAGGGGAAACTAGTTGCGCCATTGCGTCCGGCTCATTGAAACGAGTCCGTAGACGCGCAGCACGCTCGAATCCGAGTTGTAGAACTCAAAAAGGACAAAATAGTTATTTCAAAAATTGTTTTAGAAACCCAACACCCAATCAGATTGGGGGACGCTCTCTCTCTCTCTCTCTCTCTCCGCCCAATCCCAAAACCCTAAGAGCAGCTCCAGCTCTGCGGGCAAGGGCAGGCAAAAGGCCCCTTTTTGCCTAAAAATTTTTTGCAGCACACAAGGGCCCAGGCAGGCAAGGGTTGGACCCACCAGCCAGGGCAGGCCCAAGGGCAAGATCTGCCTGCGGGCTTGCCTAGGTTTGCTGACGTCAGTGATGACGTCGGCAACCCAAAAAAAATTTTAAAAAAAATGAAAAATTCCAAAAAATTCATAAACATTTTTTTATACATACCTAGCAATTTTTTTATTATTAATCTCATACATATAAATAAAATTAATTCCATGTGAAAATTTTATTTGAAATTTGATATGAGAATTTTATAATAAATAATGACACGTGGCAATAGAAAATCTTATCCAAATTAATTGTTTAAGTAAAAACATAGGGAAAAATAATTAAAATGAATAGTAATTGCCCTTGTCCTTGCCTTTTTGGGGTGGAGCTACAAATGGCAAGGGCTGCCACTATTCACAGTCCTTGCCTCCCCTTACCCTTGCCCTTTGGGGTGGAAGTGCTCTAACGAGCTCTGATCTTCACGCAAAAGCCACCTACCACATCACTCTGCAACTCCGAAGCGCGCACACACTCAATGTAGTTTTGAATACAAATTTGTGATCCTTTAAAGCATGAAAGAAGGGAAATCAGTGAAATTGAACGGCCAACTGCGGCAGCAGCAGCAGCAGCAGCACCAGAACGGTCACTTGTCTCCGTTCAAATTCGCCAAGTTGTTGGATCCAGAAGCCTCATGGGACAAGGATCAATTGGGAGATGCCTTGCATTGGATTCGACAAGCAATGGCCCTTGTATGTGGGCTACTATGGGGTGCGATACCGTTGGTCAGAGGCATATGGTTCATCATGTAAGTTGATGGTTCGACACCTTCTTCATTGCTTGACATAGTTGCCATTTGCTTGAACCATATCAGTTCATGTTTCTAATCACTAATCAGCTCATTTAACGAATCTTTGATGCAAATGCTATTACCTGGGTGTAAATTGTTGTTGTAATTTTGTTTTCAAACCTCATAGGCTCAACACCAGAGTTTTTATGTGGCATAGCCTATATAAGTTTTCTATTTGAAGTCTTAGACCCAAAGAGTACCCCTTGTTTGATTTCACAACGGTGTGAGTAATAGTTACCTCAAGTTTTCATTTAAATAGTGGAGGAGTTCGTTTGGTGCATTTCTTATGTAGATTTGTTATGTGGTGAGTGAGTCAGAATCCGATTCTAGCTCAAAACAGAGATGAGGATTGGAATATTATATCTGGGCATGCACTTTAAGGAGCATCTTTAGAAGATGTTTTAAAAAGCTTGTCAAATAAGTTAACAGAAGAGTGTTATGTATTTAAATATAACTTGAAAAGAGAGTAGAGCATAGTACTCAATCTCCTGTGGAAAGCAGGGTATTGTTGCAAGCCAATATTTGATAACCTAGAAACTTTAAGGTCTGGTTTAGAAAGTCAAAATAAAAGATGTGAATAAAAGAAGGAAAGCACCAAGCATTCCATTAGGAACTTTCCCCAATAGAATTATTATTATTAAGATAATATTTAGAAATCAGTCCATTTGGGGATGGCCAGTCTTTGAATTGTCAAAGATATCAGAAATTATGCTGAAACTTATATTCTTTAGGTGCCACTCTCAAAACATAGTCTATATAAACACTGGTGGATTCTATTTTTGTAAAGTTTCTTTCCAATACATATTAAAAGTGGAACTAATTAACTATTGAAGTCTTACCTGCTTTGGGGATGTCTGAAGAAGGCACATGATGTCACATAGCAGTTACAGCTGCTACTGTATTGAAATAAAGGCTAGGAGAGTTACCTAATTAAACTAAGTTTTAAATTAAAAATCACATTGCTTGACATGGTCTTGACCCTACCGAGGATAGATCATTCTTTGAATTGCTTCTGTAACATTGTAGTTCTCTAAGAGAAATGGATGTCTATACTTTAAAGGGACTCTGTGCAGACAGTTTTCAATTTACTGTTACCAACTTGCTGGCGTAAGCGAATTTAGTTTGTTATGGAATTATTATTAGGAGCAAGACAGGATAATTTAGTAGAATGTAAGATGAAAAGTGCGAAGTCTGGTGTAGTTTTTTATTAGGATGGCAAAGAAGTTAAAGATAATGTTGATGGTTGAATTTTGGTTAAGAGATCGACATTGTGCAAAGTTGCAGCAGATTTAATTGTTTCGGCGTTGTTGTATGATGAAGGTTCTAACTTGTTGCAAAAAACATTTGACGACATTTGTGGGAAGCTGATTAGCTGGCGTTATCAAGAGCTCTTGTTGAAGAAGCCAATAAAGAGGGGGGAAACTGGTTCTGCCCAAGTGAGAATGAAAGATCCAAACCAAGTAAAATCAAAAGGCCGTCCGAAAAGAGTTAAAGGACAACATGAGAAGGCAGCGGGATGACATAAATATCGGTGCACTGGGTGAAGGAAGAGTGATCATGATAGAAGGAGATGTCTAAGACTTGCGATCCCGTAAGCAAATATATCATATATTTTAGTTGAAGATATTTCCTTTTAACAATTTTTCATTGTTAATGCATTTTTGTTTCGATGTTGTAGCTCTTCATCTCCTGACGCAAACATTGGTGTTCCAATTGCTGAGAATATGCAGCCCACTCAGAGGACGCAGAACAGTGAAAGTACTTAGCCAAGTATGACAGAGGCATTTATGCAGGAGTTTGATTTAATGCATGGACCCTGCGTTTAAGTATCTAGTGATATCTATTGCCGTCGTTTTTGAGTAGCTAGTGATACCTATTGGTAGGAGTCTGATTTAATGCACAGATATAGTTTAAGTAGCTAGTGATGCATGTTTCTGTTTGAGTACCTAGTGATACGTATTAGTGTCGTTTTTGAGCTTCTACTGATACATTTTTGAGTAGCTAGTGATACCTATTGGCAAGAGTTTGATTTAATGCACGTACAGAGTTTGAGTAGCTAGTGATGCATGTTTCCGTTTGAGTAGGTAGGGATACATATTGGTGTTGTTTTTGAGTAGCTAGTGATATTTTTTGGAGTAGCTAGTGATACCTATTGGCTGGAGTTTGATTTAATGAACGGATGCTGAGTTTAAGTAGTACCTGTTTGCGTTGGTTTTGAATGTGTGACAAGCGTTTGTGACACTCTTGTAATCGGATCATGTCTAATACTGAAGGTTTTTTTTCTTTGTTGAAAATTAGCGATAATGACTTTACGTATGTGGAAGCGAAGCCATTATGCTTCAAAGAACTCCAAAAAGGTTATGGTGTGGTTGGGATCATGAATCCAACCATCGGTTGGTAAACTGGAACTGGAAAGAATGAAAATGCATGGCACCCACGTTTTATCAAACAATTCCATTGAATATAAAAATTATGTTTTAGTAAAGTAATGTTGAAAATTAGCGATAATGATACTCAGGGTTAAATCGACATATGACATTACGTATGTGTAAGCCGAGCCATTATGGTAATCAAGATGTTATCATGATTACTTAAAAGTGAAATTTAACATAACCACAAATAAATAAATATTTGACATGTACAAATCTAATGTTTTACTAACTACTTTTTGAAACTTTGGATGATTCTATTATTTTTCCTGATTTTGGTCGTACCTAATAATTTTATATTTTACTAAAATATTTGTTTTTTATTTATAGAAATCATTCACATACAAGTTATTGGTGGAGTAATAGTGAAAAAATAGAAGTGAGATTAGTGGAAGAAAAACATGGAACAACTTTTTTGTTTATTGTAATTTTCTTGTAATTTATATTGGCTTTTTCAGTTAATTACATTCTCACTTTTTTCTTGGTCTGGAAATTACATTCTCACTTTAAGTTTTCATATACATAAACATCAACCCAAAAGATAAATTAATAAATAAAAAATTTAGCCTACTATTCGTATACATTCAATCAACCCAAAAGAGAAATAAATAATATATATATATATATAAACATGCATTTTGTCCTTTTTTTTATATATAACCATGTTAAATAAAATATATATAAACATGCTTTTTGTCTTTTTTTTTATGTAGCTCATGTGGGCTGTCTGCTTTTTTCTCTTTCTTCCTTCACTGTAGAAAGAGTGAAAGAATAAAAATGCATGGCACCACTTGTTGTTTTATCCAACAATTCTATTGAATATTAAAAAAATTAGGGATATTTAGTTAAATACCCATTTTTAGCACTAATAATATAGATAAACCCTATACCATTTAATTTCTATAAATAAACCAAAAAAAAACCCAAAAAATGAATTTAATGCCCTATTGAATTTAATTTTAATTATTAAATTACTTTAATACCCTATTGAGTGTTTTGGGTTTTTTTTTATGAGGTTTTGGGATTGGGTTTGTTTTAAGAAAACTATGACAGTTTTGTAATTTTAGGAAGTTTGAAGTCTCTTTATTATGTTGTAAATGGATTTTGGGCGTGATTCTAAAGTCCATTTCATGTATGATTTTTTTATAATTTAGACACCAATATTGGGTTTATTAGTGAATTTCCCTAAAAATTATGTGTTAGTAAAGTTATATTGAAGCCATCCGCGTGTAAGGACTCGATGAACTACATTCCTTATTACAATATACATATATCCATTTATCCCCACCGACAAGAATTCAACAAAACATTTGAGCAGATACGTTTTGTTTATAAATGTGAAATGTCGTACTGAGACAGCCACCATTTTTTGGGAATTTGTTTGAATTATTATTGATTTTAAAATAAAATTTTAAGTGTAAACAAATAAATAATTGGAGGAGATGACAGGTGGCGGCGTCCCTTGTTGACCCGTGTTGCTGGATATGAGGATAAGGTCTTCCAATTAATTGAAATTTTTTTATAATGAATAAGAACAAGGAGTATACAAATTCGTACGTATTTGTAAGGAGGAATACTTCGTATATGAAGTGAAATGGCTGGTGTACTTATCTCTACTATATCAATACTATTGTGTGGAACACAAGTTCCTGCAAAAATTTGGTTGTCATCGGGTTTCTAGATAACATTGTTTAATATGGAACACGTTTTATTATAAAATTATAAAATTTTCCCTATGAATATGGACACCTTGTGAGAGCGTGATTCGCAACTATTGCTTTAAGTGTGAATTCCCAATGTAGCATGGAATGAATGTCTCCATCCGCTTTGGGTGTCTCCATTTTTTGGGTATCGTATTACATTAAAGAAATGCATATTTTTTTTCCACAAGCTTAAACATGGAGGCAAATCATCCGCCACCTGTGCATCAACTTTTAGATCCAAATTTTCATAACCAAGATTGGAGCTTAATGAAGCATAATGGAAGCAACCGACTGACACAGCAGAATGCCGGTTGATACTTTATTAATTGAAACCAAAGGACATATAATTGAAACCAGAAACCTTTCTTCTGATACTCTGTTCAGCAAGTTTAACAAAAATTAAAAAAACGAAGCAGATGAGCCAGCAACATAATACAAGCAAATGAAACGATGAGTTCGAATAAAATTGAACAAGAAAATGATTTTAATTTCTGAAAGTGGTTGCTAACCTCCGATGTCCCAACATCAACAACAAAAACCATTTAAAAAAACCTCTTAATGGAAATCCTCTTCCCCAAAAAAAAAATGTTATCTTAATAAACTGCATTCATGCTGCTAATAAACAAATTACCATTTCTTGAAGAAGCAATGACTGATCTTGTTTCCATAGGTATGACCGATCTTTTCACTTCATTTAAAAAAAATAAACATATCATCAATTTCATCCCCAAGAGTCATCCTATATCCAAGATTCTCAAGCTTACATAATACACAGAAGCCATTGGAAAATAAAAAACATGTTTTATAATAGTTACCAAATTTGTAGGGCAACCAGAGCTTCCTCCCTGCTTAGGATGGTGAAACTTACAAGAAGTACCAAATTTGCAAGTCCCTCTCCTCATTTAATACTGCCACCAAAGAATCACAGCACATCCTGTTGAGGACACATCATCACATGGTCCATTGGTTCCAAGCAGTGAGAGTGCACATAATTGTAATACACCTACTAATAGCCTAGCATAGCTCTCTAGGTTGTTATCGCTTAGTTAAGATTCACGTGTATTCATTAGTAAACTGTTTTTAGTTTGTTAGTCAATGTATAGGTGGCACTATTGGTTAGAGCTAATCTGTTGCTGTATAAATACACCCTGTAAAGTGATAACTCTATATTTGTGCTTGTTTTCTATACTTTATTCTTATGATTTGCATTAGTTTCTTATGTGAAATTGGTTTGTTTGATTTGACTATGATCCTCTTGCAGTGAGCTTCTTACTGGTGTTGTTCCATATACTGATCTTCGTGCGGAAGCCCAGGTTAGCCTTTCTCAATTGTATTTGGCTTACTTGTGTTATGATTTACGATGCTGATTTATTGTTTGATTGATGTGTCATATGATTCTTGTTGCTAATACACATGTTTGCATTGTTAGGTATAAAAAGAGGGACTTGTATTGAAAATTCCGGTTTAAATTTTGGCTTTCATTATGGTTAGATGCAGAAATATTAATATTGTAGAAATCAAATATCGGTTAGAAATAGAGGTCATCCAGATTCAGAAAAGTTGAAATATTTTTCTTGTCGACTAGGCGCCGCAAGGCGCATTATATGTTCCAGTTGCAAATGTGGCCCATTACTCGTGGATGAAAAGTTTCAATCTAGAATTAGTAGAATTTAAAGGAATTTGGTGGAGGTGGAAAGTCTAGGTGTATTGAGTTAAGATTTTTACAAACAACATTTGAGCTTAATAACTGTTAATCATTCGTACTAGTATTTGGAATTTAAGTTACTGGATAGTTGAAATTCCATTTAACCATAGTGAGAAGCATTTAAGGACTTCTATTTTCTATTATTTTATGAATCAACTAGTTCAAGTATCTGATATAGAAAACATGCAGTACTTCTGTAGAAAAAAATGTTAATAACAGACCTATGTCTAATTAGCTATTTAGTTATTTAAATACCTTTAAGCCATTTGGTCAAGCCTTTGGTCAAGCCAAGTATTGCTAACTGCCCAACAATCCATTGCTATGCCTGAAAATTTCTTCCTCTCCATTGGTCAAGCCTTTGCTTCTATCCTAACATATTTTTGTCTGACAGTCATCCTTTATATTTAGTAAAATTCCTTATCATCTATCGATGGATTCATGTATATGTTCTGACAATACTATTTTCTTGGGTTTCAGAGTGGCATCTTTTGATGGAATTGTGTTTGTTATACAACATAAATTTTGTAGCTTAATATGAATTTTCCAGGTTAGCCTTTCAGAAGAGGGGATAAATTCATATTTGGACGTCACAAAATTGTCTTTATAGTTGTCCACGTGTAATAACTTGTCCACGTGGCAGACCGTGATTGGATGGGGATAACAAAATAGTGATATCCCCATTCTATACAAGCTTTTCTAGTGGTTGAGGTCTCAACAGGAAACTGGAAGATGTGAATTTTTTTTATTAAAAAAAATCCATTTTAGATTGAATTTGAAATTTTATAAAAAAGAAAGATTTAACATAATTTGAACCGAATTGACCACGTTAACTAACATATACAAACACAAATTCCAAATGGGCCAAACCTTTTTTTCATTTTTTCAAAATAATTTAATTTTCAATGAAAATAATTAAACAAAAACTCAAATAGGATGAAACTAAGTTATGAAATTTGGCTTTTCGATATGAAAGGAAGAAACAAAAAGTGATTGTGTGATGACCAATGCTTGGTGGTTCAAGTGGTAAGGAGCTTGTTCCCCTTAAGCAAGGTCTCGAGTTCGAGCCTTATGAATGAAGCAGCTAGCATTAGGAGAGCTTGCCACCCAAATGGGGTCCGACCCGGCTCGAGGGATTAGTCCTCGCCTACATGCTGAGGATACCTTGGATTCATCCAAAAAAAAGTGATTGTGTGATGAGAGTGCAAGCCAGGCAGCACACTAAGGTATAATAGTGGCTCTTGATCTGTGGGGTCTAGGTTTGGAACCCAACACTCCAATCATATCCATAGTTTTGGTTTGCAACCCACCCATTGAGGTTGGGGACCCTACTAAGCTGTTTTCTTGCATCCAACTTCTTGTTTAGATAACTCACAACGTACATTCAACCGAAACAAAACAATGGAACACCAAACAAAGGCAGCCAATGGAAGCCCAAAACAAAGATGAGATAATCATATTTCCATAAACATAATCAAGCAAATATAGCGATGGCTTAATTGCCACTCGCCAACTGTAATTAAATTATCGTTTCTAATAGTCCTAATTCCAACTTCCGTTAGCATGATTAACAGAAGGTGGTCATATGTAACGCACGTACCTCCTCCTACCGTTCACCACCATCGCTGTACCTCCTCCTACCGTTCACCACCATCGCTCTTCCTCCGTTGGCTGTCCACCAATTGATGAGGAAATTTTTTCCACATTTGCTAGACTTCATTCCGAATTGCAGTTCAACATATTTAACATTGAAATGATGATATTCATCAATTTATTCCTTAACTGGACTTATACTTGAGGCAAGACAAAAGGGCCTTTAACCAGATCATTGTATAGCTCTTACCTCAATACAACTCATTCTCCATCTCTATTTTCTACTCTAGTATATCATCTACAATGGTTTCCAGACTTCCCATCACTTAATTCCTTTCAGCCCCACGGGCAAAAGGAGGACTGCATTCAGAATGTCTGAATTGGCGAAAATAAATACATGGTATAAATCAATGTTATGAAACTATTACATGCAAGAAGCATCACTAATTTGGATGCAAATTTCATATACATTGTCAGTATCTTACAACTACCATTTTTATTATCCAGGTTCATCATATCTTCCGACATTTGATTCTTTAACCAGACTTTTCGCATTCAGAAGCAGGAAACTATCAACCAACCTAGTAAATTCTCTCAGCTGTGGAGACGGGACGAAGGAAGACAACAATGACTGTGATGTTGTCTTTGCTGCCACGCTCTGCTGCTTCTGTCGCCAATCTCTTGGAGCACATTCCAGGCTCTTTCACAGTGTCCTTGATTATGCTTACAACCTCTGCATTGCTCACAACATCCCACAATCCATCACTTGCCATTACCTGACAAACAAAAATGTTTTTTTTCTCAAAAACGTAAGAATAACAACAACAAAAAGTGTTGTAATTTAGATTGAATATCTTAAGCAACCAGATTATTTGTTTTTAGACAGAAAACTCAATGTGGGTTATGTTGCCTACCAGCATGAAATGTCATTGTCAAAAATAAATAATATACAAATAAATAATTTTCCAGTATTTTTAACTTCATGGAACATTTTGACTTGTCACAGAACTCTCTGAGATTTTTAAACAGCATCTAGCATCAATGAGGACCAGCACTATCAGAATATGTTAAGTTTATGACATAGAACTTCCCAGTCAATATTAGCAATTTAGTAATCTATGGACAACTGCTTACATGTGTATGGCCTCCAAGATTCCATCATGGTATCACACTTAACTTATAAATGAACAACAGTCTTATTCTTACCTTGTATTTAAGGTGAAAAAATGATTATCACTGACAAGATGCCAGAAAAGCCCTTATGACAAACATAGAATAATAGATAACTGGACAGGAAGACATGCAATATATTGTGGTGTCTGAGCAGTAAACAGGATGAAAGATGATTACAGTGATAATTGTAGAAGGGAATATTCAAGAAGCATGTATGCCTATAATTAAATCATAGAGAAAGAAAGCTTCAAATGTTGATCACAAAGTAAAATCTACTTGAAGCTCAACATGCAAGAAGCATATTCAGACGAGGTTCTTTCCTCATTCATGTTATATTCTTTCCAAAATCTTAACTATTAGTTTTAAAAAATCAATTCATATATCTGTCACCAAACTTAATATCTATTTATCAAAATCTTATTTCTTACCAAATACTCATCCTCTGCCGAAAGAATAGTTTCAGTTATCTCAGGTTCTGCGGTTACAGCAGGCTTTTGATCATCATCCCCTATGGAACGAGTGACCTGTTGAAAGAAATAATGTAAAACATGCACATATACAGCATTTTAATAAGGTGTCACCCGTTCACTGCCATGATGCCATCTTCAGGTGCGAAAGGGAATAATCCAAATACATGTTACTGATGTTTTAGGCAAAGAATTTACATGTAATACAGGTCATAAGTTTCTGAAGCATATCTTTCCAAGAGAGGAGAAAAAAAAAGCTGATTTGATGCAGTACACCAGAATTTTCTTCACAAGTTCCTTCAAAAAGGAAAACCTAATAATGTGGGCTGATTAAAACTTATAAGAAGCCATCTTCCTAAATAACAGCAGAATTAACAGTACTGGCACAACCAACCTAAAGATCTACCCTTATACAAATCCTCATGTAAAAAAGATATGTCAGTGTCGTCAAACAGCTCAAGATCAAGAAAACTCATATCAAGCACTACTTTTATATTCTTATAAAACACACATCAATAGTCAACGGACCCCATGTTGTAGGCAACTTACATCATTGGTAAAAAAAGCTAGCAGTTTAGCACATATATGTGTAGAAACAAATCATTCATAATCTCATACCAAATTATAAATCGGAGTTCAATGAACGATTTTTCATAAACATAGAAGACCTTTCAGTCTTTTTTTTTATTAACTCTGCCACAAAACCTTTCCTCTTCTGAAAAATGAACTTTCTTTTGTAAATAGTCAGCAATAACTCCCCTGTCATAGAAGATCAACCAAAAATGTTGGTTTCAAATTTTATTTTCCATTTTCTTGGAAGAAATATGTGCAAAACCAACATGATAACAAGTTGTATTGCAAAACTTTACAAGTCTCAACAAAGTTGCAATTATTTTATTTCAAAATTAGAATTGTACAGAACGGATTAATTTCTTTGGTAGCTGTTTATGTATAAAATAACAATTTACAAGGTCTATCTAAGTGGCACATATGTGCCTTCAAAGAAAATCGTACTTCGACATTACAATGGAAGATGATTATTTTTGCTTTTCCTCTCAGCTAGATTTTATGAATTGTCTAATTTTTTTATAACTCATTATAAAAGTTCTACCAATTAACTCGAAAAATAGGTTCGTGTGCAAAACCAACATGATAACAAGTTGCGTCGCAAAACTGTACAAGTCTCAACAAAGTTGCAATTATTTCCAAATTAGGATTGTACAGAACTGATTAATTTCTCTTTGGTAGCTGTTCATGTATAAAATAATATATGAGCTCTATCTAAGTGGCACATATGTGCCTTCAAAGAAAATCTTACTTTGACATTACAATGGAAGATGATTATATTTACTTTTCCTCTCCGCCAGATTTTATGAATTGTCTATTTTTTCTAAATTGATTCTAAAAGTTCTACCAATTAACTCAGAAAAAAGGTTTGTGTGCGAGCCTTCCATTTGGAAAATAATACTAACCTGCTCAAGTAAATTGCAGCACACAGTCCATTTCCTCAGCAAACAAAAAGAATACATTTTTGGAAGACAACATTACAAAACTATCATGATATCTAAAGGGACAAACCTGAAGAGCAGCAAGACCCACCCGCCAATTATCTACTTGCCATCTCCTCAAGACAGCTTGCAACATGATCCTAATATTTCATCCATTATACTAAGAAAAATAACACCTTGAACTAAACCCGAACAACCAAACAGGAATGTAAGAAGTTCCGGTCACCTTGCTTAGAACAAAGGGATGGCCAGCCCGACACAATATGGTCCTGCAATCACCAGCATTAGCCACAAAAAGCTTGTTTCCAACAATAAGAGCAGCTGCTGCAGTGCAACCGGGATGCCAGTCCTTCTGGATAACTCTTTTGGATTTACGAGAAAAATCCAGCTCAGCTCTAAATTCAACATCTGTCTTAATGAATGCTTCGAATAATGCACCACTTGGACTGCATTAAAGGATAAAATCAATTATGGTCAAATAACACGCGCGCGCGCGCACACACACACACACATATATATATATATATATATATATATATATATATATATATATATATATATATATATATATATATATGTATAATGTTGAAAACGAAATGTAAACGGAAGAAACCTGCTAGTTGAACTTAAAGCTTGCAAGAATCCTGGAAACGCTCGAGCTGAAAATTTGGCAGCTGATGCACCTGCATTTGGTAAATCCTTGTAGCATCAAGGATTGAAGTATCGGCCGATACACCGAAATATCGGCCGATATATCGATATTTTGAACTGTCGACACCGATATCGGGGTAAGGCAATATCTTCCACCGTATCGACGATATATCCCGACAAGTGCGATATTCCCAATATTTTTCCGATATCCTCGATATTTCCGATACCCATAACAAAACCCAAAAAAATTCAGAAATTTTGAAGGGAATTGAAGCAAATTGAAACCCGAAATGCTGATGGGGCTTGGATCGGAGGATTCACTGCTAATTTGGGTTGGGGTCAAGTTGAAGATGCTGAAATCTGGGGATTGTTCTTTGGCCTAAAACTTGCTATTTCTCTTAATTCTTCTCCTCTGTTTGTTGAGATGGACTCTAACCTTGTGGTATAGCTTATACAAAAGAAGGAACCCACCACATGCCACCCTTTAGCTAGCATGATCAATGAATGCAAACAGATGATGGACCAAATTGGTCAGTGCAAACTCCAGCATGTCTACCGTGAGAAAAATGGTATGGCAGATTGTTTGGCAAATGCAAGCTTCAATGGCAACCTAGGCTTTGTCTTTTGGATACTGGTCCTGTTTGTGTGAATTCTTTATTAGCTAGTGATGTGTTAAGGGTCCCTAGGAACCGTCTGCTTTACTTTTAATTGTTTTTGTCTTTGTCTGGGGTGTTTTACCCCTATTTCATCAAAAACAAAAAAATACTGACACAGTCCTTGAATTGGAGGTATGTGGGCAGTGATTAGATATTTTTGAAGGCAATTGGCAATATCCAATTCATATGATTTTTTGGAGTATCCATTAATTATTAATATGAAGAATCTATGCACAGTCAATTGGCAATATCGAATTCAGTCAATTGGCAATATCCAATATTCAATTGGCAATGTTCAAACATGGCTTACAAACTGCTCGGGTTACATGACTTGGTATGACTATTGTATGAATATAGATGGTTGTCCCTCATTGTTTGAACCTCATAGGAGCTCTTCATTTATGTAGATGGACACTTATCTAAATTGTAATCCAATGTTCAAACAAACTATGGATTTATGCATGGTTTATTCATTCTAATCAACATTTTATTTTCAAACTTTTCATTAACGCGCATTACATACCACTTATATTTCATCATATGTAATCTTATTATTAGTAAATTTTGAGTTTTATTTGTTCAATACATTCACTGATAATGTACATAACATCTATGAAAGTTTGACACCAAAATTATGTGTTTCAATGCCTATATCTATCATTTTTGTTGATTTTTTCCCGATACCTAAAACGATAACGATATATCCCCGAAATATCTGTAAATTGGAGGCTCGATATTATCTGCACAGCCGATATTTTAATCCTTGTGTAGCATAGCATTGGAATTTGGAGTCATTAAGAATTAGTAAAAGGACTGAATCAACCGTGTGACCAGTAGAAATCCTTAAAACACAATTAGAATTAGATATATCACCGAAAATCACCTCTATGACCATCAAAGATACCAAAAGCATGTACGTTCCCTTGATGAAACATTTGAGGCAAAAGGAAAAGAGAGTCCCCCATGGTCTCCCGTCTCCCGCATGTAGCAAAGGATCCCCAAGAAAGTATTGGATTATATGCCAAAGGATTATTTGATGCAAGCCAGATTGCTGTACCCGGTTTAGGTAGACAAGCTCTTGTGATGAAATTTTCTCCGAGTAAACCAGTTAATACCCTCTTGGTAAGCTTGAAGGCTGCTAGGAACATCTACTGGCTGATCACCAAGAGAATTAGAAGATTTGGGAAAGACAATATCCGATTCTTTTATATTTCTCTCTCTTCCAAAATTGTACCAAGTTCCGCAACTATGTCATCGAAAGAAGGTCCGTTTTGAGAATTTGCATCCCAATACCTCTCTATCAGTGACAACAAAGTAGATGGTGCACCAGATTCAGGACCAGCAAGAACAGGTCGCAATCCATCAGACACCACAGCTGCTGTTAGTTGCTGCTCGGTGTAGTTCATCTCCAGTACAGTGTGTGCCTGCCAGCAACATAAATATTATGCATCAGTCAGCTACCATGATCTTAAACAGTGATAAATTTGAATAGTCAAATCTAAAATAAAAAACCTATTCATATTAAGCTACAAAATTTATGTTGTATAACAAACACAATTCCATCAAAAGATGCCACTCTGAAACCCAAGAAAATAGTATTGTCAGAACATATACATGAATCCATCGATAGATGATAAGGAATTTTACTAAATATAAAGGATGACTGTCAGACAAAAATATGTTAAAGGATAGAAGCAAAGGCTTGACCAATGGAGAGGAAGAAATTTTCAGGCATAGCAATGGATTGTTGGGCAGTTAGCAATACTCTTCCGTGTTGAAGTCAATATATAGAACATAAAGGCACCAGGACCAAATGGCTTAAAGGTATTTAAATAACTAAATAGCTAATTAGACATAGGTCTGTTATTAACATTTTTTCTATAGAAGTACTGCATGTTTTCTATATCAGATACTTGAACTAGTTGATTAATAAAATAATAGAAAATAGAAGTCCTTAAATGCTTCTCACTATGGTTAAATGGAATTTCAACTATCCAGTAACTTAAATTCCAAATACTAGTACGGATGATTAACAGTTATTAAGCTCAAATGTTGTTTGTAAGAATCTTAACTCAATACACCTAGACTTTCTACCTCCACCAAATTCCTTTAAATTCTACTAATTCTAGATTGAAACTTTTCATCCACGAGTAATGTGCCACATTTGCAACTGGAACATATAATGTGCATTGCGGCGCCTAGTTGACAAGAAAAATATTTCAACCTTTCTGAATCTGGATGGCCGCTATTTCTAACCGATATTTGATTTCTACAATATTAATATTTCTGCATTTAACCATAATGAAAGCCAAAACTTAAACCGGAATTTTCAATACAAGTCCCTCTTTTTATACCTAACAATGCAAACATGTGTATTAGCAACAAGAATCATATGACACATCATTCAAACAATAAATCAGCATCGTAAATCATAACACAAGTAAGCCAAATACAATTGAGAAAGGCTAACGTGGGCTTCCGCACGAAGATCAGTATATGGAACAACACCAGTAAGAAGCTCACTGCAAGAGGATCATAGTCAAATCACAAATTCATGGGAAAAAGAGCACAAAAACTGTAAACTGCATATTTTTCTATACAATAGTAGCATTAATAATGAATTACCAGTATAAATAGTAATTATCACAAAGTTACTATTCACTATGATTCAACTACATCTATATTTCTAATTTTGCAGTACTATATTATAGTATCTTGCAAGAATGATCCTTGACTGTGGATTTATATATATTTACCATAATTATTCAAACGAAGTCTATGTATTTGTTTCGCACGCACACGTCCAGACATGCATGCACCAAGTGAGACTCAAAGGGGGAGTTGTATATCGGATCCTAAGTATGCTCCAGGTAAACGGTTATTACTTTCTACTAACTATTGGCACCTAGATGTTGAACGAGATACATATGCAAACAGGTTCTATTATAGATCGAAGGTCGAGTTCTGGAAATTGTAATCTGTAGGAGGAAACATAGTTACATAGCGTAGCAAGAATTGGTCAGTGCAGAGACAGAATTTAGAGCCATGGCTCAAGAATCTGTGACAGTAGAGGGGCTTGATGAGCGAATCTTTCTTGAGAAACCAATGGAACTCTTCTGCGATGACAAATTAACATTGAACACAATCCGGTTAAAAATAAAAATACTAAGCATGTTGAGGTGGAGACACTTTATAAAGGAAAATTTGACATAAGAGATTATTTGCACTCATTCGTGAAAACCGAGGATCAACTCACAGTCTAACAGATATCTTAACTAAGGTGGTGTCTAATAATGTTTTTCTATTCTACACTGAACAAGTTGGAACTAGAGATATCTTTGCACCAATTTGAGAGGAAGTGTTGGGGCGATTAGTTTTCATTGAATAGTTGACTTTAGAATCCATATCTAAAGGGTAAATCCCTCCAATATTGGACAAAAAAGGACAGAAATTCATCCCCAAATTACTCTCTGAAGGAAGCCTACTTCTGTGAAAAGGACTCTCCCTCTCCAATATATAGACAGCTCTTCAACTCGAGAATCCAGCAAATACCATTCAACATTATGACATCAATTTTACCTCTATTGAGATGTCTCAATTATACTCATTTTATTCACAGTAAGTAAGAGAGTGACATGGGTTTAATTGGGATATGTATTGAAAGTGATTTAAACTAATTAATACCACAGCTACCCTGGTTTTAGGATTGCATTATCTTTTCTTTTTTTTCGATGTTGATCCAAACTTTGGCATCAACATACTTTATCAGCAAAGTCAAAAGTCTGATTAGCATCTCCCCACAAGTTAAAGGTGCTAAGGGTAGGTACAAATACCATATAGAAACTTTGTCCATTAAGAATATTTAGGTTCCCTGAAAGGTCCTAAAGGTTCTAAGGCTCAATTCAAAAATCCATAACAAACAGCAAACAGCGTCACTTGAAAGAACACAACTTCAGTTACATTTGTCTTGTAGGCATAGATCTAAGTAGAATACAATTTGCTAGTTTTTAGCATAATCAAATCTTAAATCCTTACTTAATTGATATACCAAAGCTGTAGACATCTGATTTTTCTGTACGTATTTCCTTCTTTAGTATTTCAGGTGCCATGTAAATGAGTGTGCCAACCATGTTTTTTTTGTGGAAACCACCAGTAGGTTTTCCAGATGACCTCCAATTCCCAATACAAACTCCTTTAAGATCTTTCTTGTACTCAGCCAAACCAAAGTCTGCTAAGTGTGGATAAAGATCTTTTTCCAGCTGCATCGTAAAGGTATAATATTAGTTAAATTCGTCCAAAACTAGTCAAAAGAGGATTTCTGTTTGCTACAGAATAAGATACTTAAAGGAAGGCAATTACAAGAATATTTGTCGGTTTCACATCCCTATGTACAATCCCGAGGTGATGCAGATATTGCAAAGCCTTTGCTGGAGAAGGAAAACAATGTAAAATCATACAACTTAATAATTTTAGAAACCTCGAAATGAAAATAGTAGTAAACATAAAATGCCTGTTTCCGCCAATAAGCTGTAATTGCAAACTCATCAACACAAGTTCGATCAATTCATGATGTTACAGTACAACGTCTTGCCGAACCATCATCAATTTATCCTATAGACCATCTTGCGGTTATCCCCCATTCTTAATTTCTATGGCCCCCGAACTAAAAATCCTAGCTCAACCCCTGCAGACACACACATACACATGCATGCACACCCAGAGTTATTTTAAGAAATATTTGCAGACACCCTTTGTGGTGAGGCTAGAATCCATAGACCTCTCAGAGGCTTAACATATGTATGTTTATATGTATAAATATGTATGTGTGTGTGTATATATATAAATATGTATGTATACATATACACACGTGTGTGTGTGTGTGTATTATTGTGATACTTGATACCCAGGTGGTTCAATAAAGAGGGTAAAATGACAGAACCCATTAAATTATAAAATTGAAATCACAATTATAACATGCCGTTCCTACAAAATTAGTTCACACATTTCCTCTGTTAATGGTAGGGCTGAATACTAAGATGATCTCAACTCATAAAAACACTCGGAGAAAATCACAGAAGCAATACCTAATTGGACAGCAACCACAAGCACCTGATTGATATTCGGACTCCATTCTTCCATGTGTAATTTCTCAGATAAGTTTGGAGGCTCAAAGAATTCGAAGAAATACATGTAATTGGGTGGCCTTGCATGTGCGGCAACCAGTTTTGCTATTCCCGGATGATCAAGCTTACTTCAATGTTCATATATACTCGAAATCATATGTACACATAAAATAGATTCATATGCACACATAAATAGATACATATGCATAAATACATATACAGAACTATATCCTCACAGCATTGAAGCATGTAATGTGAATTATGGATAAACCATAAACATACCATAGCAATTGCAACTCCTTGTGGAACTTATCAAGATCCTCAGAAGTAGACAAGATGGGTTTCTTTCCATCCAAAATTGCTTCATATACAACACTCTCAGCCCCTACACACACAATCAGCACCAAAAAGCATACCGGAAAATAACCAGTTAATCAATTAATTAGAAATATCGAAAAGAAAAGGCAAGTGGCGATAGGCATTAGGCATTAGGCATTAGCCAAACAGAGCCTTAGCTAGAGCCTGAACTGGAAAGAGGAAAAAGAGTGTGAGTTACCTCGGGCAATTGGTTTGAGGAGAGTGTAAGAGGAAGGTGGAAGATGGAGAGGAATAGAATTGCTGCTGCAGCAACCTCTCTCTCTGGCGTTGTAAGTCGGTGTGGCGAAGAAGAAAGAAAGCAGCAGCAATTAAATTACGAAAAGGAAGTGTACGGGTGTTTTTTTTGTAGGTCTGCTGTTAGGAATTTTCGTTCTGCTACCGTATGAAATTCAATAGTACAAATTCAACCTGCGATATTTTGTTTTGCTTTTTGGTTATTTTCTCTTTACTATCCTCAAGTTTACTGAATGCATAAGTTTAGCGAGTCCTATACATAAAGTTTATTTTTGTATTACTTTAATACATTCGTTAATCTCCCCGTTATATTTTTTATTAAATAATAATATGATGTTACTATGTGAACTCATTCATATTTTAGCACGTGGACTAAATAATAAAAATATATTTAATTAATTATTTAAATATTTAAATATTTACAAAATCTAATAAATTTTTTTCACTGTCTCCATGCACCTCCCATCTCTGTGGTTGAGGAGAAACACTTCCATGGAGCGGGAATAGCACTATTTTGCTATCACCGACCAATCACAGTATGTCACGTGTAATAATTTGTCCATGTGACAGATAGTGATTGGATGGGGATAACAAAATAGTGATATCCCCGTTCTATACAAGCTTTTCTGGTGGTTGAGGTCTCAACAGGAAACTGGAAGAGGTGAATTTTTTTTATTAAAAAAAATCCATTTTAGATTGAATTTGAAATTTTATAAATAAAAAAAGATTTAACATTATTTGGACCGAATTGACCATGTTAACTAACATATACAAACACAAATACCAAATGGGCCAAACCTTTTTTCATTTTTTCAAAATAATTTAATTTTCAATGATAATAATTAAACAAAAACTCAAATAGGATGAAACTAAATTATGAAATTTGGCTTTTCGATGTGAAAGGAAGAAACAAAAAGTGATTGTGTGATGACCAATGCTTGGTGGTTCAAGTGGTAAGGAGCTTGTTCTCCTTAAGCAAGGTCTCGAGTTCGAGCCTTGTGAATGGAGCAGTTAGCATTGGGAGAGCTTGCCAGCCAAATGGGGTCCGACCCAGCTCGATGGATTAGTCCTCGCCTACGTGCGGGGGATACCTTGGATTCATCCAAAAAAAAGTGATTGTGTGATGAGAGTGCAAGCCAGGCAGCACACTAAGGTATAGTAGTGGCTCTTGATCTATGGGGTCTAGGTTTGGAACCCAACACTCCAATCATATCCATAGTTTTGGTTTGCAACCCACCCATTGAGGTTGGGGGACCCTACTAACCCAAGGGTAGGGGCGTGCTCTTAGTGAGACTCCACACAAGGTGAACAGCCCAAGACCATCATAGCTCACCTAACAAGACTTAGTTCAAAAAACCAATCACTTTAATGCCTCGTTTAGTTACAAGCCTACGCTACTAAACTCGGCAATATCAAAGTGTTATGTAACCCCTTATAAGCATTTGTATTATTGAGTGTTTTTCCAATGTGGGACTTTACAATAATCATCATTATGACACCCCAATAGTGAATTCAAAATCCACACTAGCAAATTATAGCTCTCCAATATGAAATCGAGTGTTTCTTCTTAACAGTTGCTTTATTAATCATTAATTTGTCTATATAATTAATTAGTCGATGAATTGCAATCATTTATGTTTCAAAATTTCCATTATATCATTTTGGTGCCAGTGGATTTAAGTTTTGCGAACTTAACTCTATGCGTGTGCAATGGAAATGAGGATCGCAAAGAGGATTGCTTCCTTCCAAAAGCAAAACAAGTGCACAATTAAATGAGAGAGTTAAGGCCTCAGGAGTTAGGGCCAGTTTGGCATTGCTGTGCTGTGAAAATAATCGCTATTAGATTTGCTGTGAGAGAAAGTAGTTTGACGTTTGGTAAACTTTTTGTTAAAAGTGTTGTTGGTACTAATTCCCGCATAATCAGAAAATAATTGCCGCATAATCATTAAACCTAGCTCCTCTTCGAAACTGATTCCTGCATAATCAGGAAATGAAAGCACCTCATTAGTTGCTTTCCCTTATAGCTTTCTCTCACAGCAATTTTTAACAATAAGTGATTTTCTCATAGTTTACCAAACGGACTAGGCTTCCAAATTTTTTTAAAAATTCACTTATCACCCCAAATAAGCAATGCCAAACAGGCACTTAGTGGTTTTGGGATTGGAAGAGCTGTAATAATTTTCAGCACACCCAAACTTTTGTATTCAAAAAAATAAAGTATTCTTCAAAATTATAATAGGGTTAGTTTAGCCATACCCGTATAATTAAGAGGTATTTATTCTCAAGTCCCTCATTTTGGTAGGAATATAATTCATATATACGGAATTTTTATGTACCACATGTCGTCACCAATAAGCAAATAAAAATAATCAACATCAAAACATAGAAATTCAGATTTAAACAAGAGAAAAAAAAGTTCTCTTATAAGCATTGTGTGATGATAACAAAGTTGCAAGTCATTATAAGCATTGATTGAGTGTTTTTTGACATGGGACTCTAAAAATTTTCTTCAACTGTGAAAGTGTATCACCCTTCGATCTTAGGTAGCCAAACCCTATAAATAACATCTAAAGAACTAATGTGCACAAGCACTTACATGTTGGTAGGCTGAGTCACCAAGTGATTTTGCTAAAATCACTTCTATGGAAACAATCACAAAACCAGCTCTTGACACCTCAATAAAAGGTAGAGGGATTATTTGAGTTGGTGGGGTGGGACGTAAGTCATAGGGTTAAATGTAGTTTAAGGTTATAAATTTAGCCCTTCAAAATATTAATTTTTTAAAGAATAGTGTAGGGTTAAATTTTTCCATCTCCAGTCATGCAGGGCTATATTTTAAGGCCCTTCATATTTTATGATTTTGAGAAAAACTATGGTACACCATTCTTCAGAGACTTTTATGAAAACCTAGCAAAGATGTTCATCTTCCACTTGTGACCAATTTCGTCCCTTCAAAGTCCGGGACATTTTTCAAACAATATGAATAACAAAATAAGTAAAGAAAATAAATTTGTAGAAAATATTTGGATGAAATGAGTATGAAAAATATTTGACAAAAAGAAAGAGTGTGGAAAGTTGTGAATAAGTATAGAATGTGATAGAATTTGTAAGAAATGTGGAATGAAATGAGTGGGAAAATTTTGAAGAAATTTTGAGATATTTATAGACATATTTTAGGTTTTTAAATTTTTTTAAAAAATAATAATAATGAATCCAACAAAGGCAATTTAAAAAAATTGGCTACATTTCAATGGTTCTAACCTCCAACAGTCATAACCAATTTTTTATATATTTTTTAAACAAAACGAATTTAAAATTTTTAAAAACAACTTTTTAATCAATGGTTCTGACCTTCAACGATCAGAAACCAATTATATATATATATAGAAATAAAATGAATTTAAAAACATTTAAAAAGGTTATTAAAAAAAAACTTAACGGCTGATTGACGTCAGCACACCTTTAATATTGGTTATTGGACCTGTAATTATACGAGATGTTTCATGCTCTTGCCCACGCATAATACTTTTTTTCTTAGAAAGCACATGCGCTAGGCCCACAAAAAATTTGGCCTAGGTCAAAGCTGGGCTACAAGTGGCTTGGTTAGAGGGGTAAACAGCTAAATGTGGCCCTCTAAATTTGGCTAAAGTTTTTTTTAGCCCATGATTGGGGATGGATTTCGCTTGGGCGACACTTGAGAGCCCCAATAGCAAGCTACTATGGTGGGCCCTCCCCCTAAAGAAATTAATTTAATATCGTGTGAACCATTGGCCCACGTATCAGACATTAAACTGATAAGAACAGATACTACACTTGATCTTAGCCAAAAAGCCAAGAAAGGTATGCTTGTTTATGCCTTGGACTGATTTTTTTATACACACTCTGTTCTCCTCCTTCCTTCAACTGGTCGATGTGGGACAATGGGTCAACACCCTGTCTTGAGGAAATCTTTGATGTCTTTGTGCTTCAATGCAAGTACATCTAAATCCTCTCCGCTGCCTTCTGATCATCATAGGAATAATTCATCCAATAACTATAAATATATACAATTAGAAACTGAACCAATTTATTTATGTATTAAGTTGCAACAAATGAAAGAACATAAAAAATATATGTTGTTTTGCAAGCTGGGAGAGAAAGGAAGAGACAAAAAGTGATTGTGTGATGAAAGGCCAAACCAGGCAGCACGCTGAGGTGTAATGGCTCTTGATATGTGCGGTAAAGGTCCATTTTTTGGGAAAATGATTTCAAAGTTCGCATTTTTGGGGAAGAGGGTTGAAATATGGTTAGACATTTTCGATAATAAGTATATATGGGGACGAGGGTTTCCAAAATCGCATATTTGGGGTTTTCTGGTTGTTGTCAGTGGCCTTTATATAAGGAATACTGGTATGTGGTCCTGCTGTAACACATGTGGACTTTTTCTATTGGTCTGGAAAGTGACTTCACTGTATTTAAAAATTGAAATAATGGAACAATAGTAAACTGCATTCTAAAAGTGTTTTCTTAGAGTTTTCTTTGTGCTGATTGTTGACTTAGAGTTTTCTTTTGTGTCTGAAAGTGACTTAACAATAGCATAATGATGTTTTGTATATGCATATGATGATTGCTTATTTAGCACCCGAATGCACCATGGTGGAAAGTACTATTTGGATGGAAGTGTTACGTACTTTGATTTTGTGGATAAAGACAAGATGTCATTAACTGAAATAGACTGCATGGCTGTGTATTTGGGCCATATTGGTAGGATCGATTACTGGTATGGGGTTGAAGATGATGGTCCTTTCAAGAAGGTGGAGTTTGACTATGAAGTTATTGAAATGTGTGACAATGTGCCTGAGGTTAGGATGATTAGCATGTATATGGATCATCGTCTTCAACATTGATGACGTTATGAATAGCCAGAGTGGATCTAATGTGTATTGTCGTTATCCTTCTCAAGTATATGATGTAAGAACTCCAAGTCTTGTCCTTGAAGAGCTACCACAATATGATAAAGCAATTGTACTGCATCATGGGTTGGATAAAGCAACTTCAAATGAGGCAGAAAGTACAAGGATACCAACTTCATCAATGAACTTAGGTAGTTTGAAAGGCAAAGAGAAGGTGACACAATTTGATGAAGGGTGTGTACAAGAAGAGAGAAACAAAGTTCATTCCAAAGGTAAAGAGAAGGTGACACAACTTGATGAAGGGTGTATACAAGATGAGAGAAACAAAGCTCATTCGAAAGGCAAAGAGAAGGTGACACACATTGAAGAAGGTTGTGTACATGAAGAGACAATCAAAGCTCAATCCAAAGGCAAAGAGAAGGTGACACCAGTTGATGAAAGGTTCAAAGATGCTGAGATCAATGAGGTAAGAAGATCTTTTAGGAAGAGGAAACCCTCAATGCAACAACAAGCTAATGAGGATTCTTCTGCAAATGATGATGACAGTGACTCAAACTATGCGGATAAAGAGTACGGTATTGATGAGGATGATTACAATGAAGTCTTCTTACATGAAGTTGACATAGATGGTGAGTTGGGTGGACCAAATGATGAGCAATCAGTACCAAAGCCTTCAAATGTGGGTGACTTTGTGGATAATGAAGATATGTTTGCAAGTGAAGAAGAGGAGGAGCAATGTAGGAAAACACCACAATCATATGAGGAGAGCACTGGTCGTACATTCCCAGAGTTTAATACCTCTTGTGACATGGGAACTGTCCAGTTTGATATTGGCATACAGTTTGTAGATAGTTCTAGCTTCAGAAATGCTCTCAAGGTTGTTTTAATAGAAGAGGGATGGAAGATATGTTGGATGAAGTCTGAGAAGTATAGGATTAGGGCAATTTGTGCAGCTGCGAACTGACCTTTTGAGATTTATGCATCGAAGATGCAACATGAAGACACACTACAAGTGAAGAGGCTAGATCCCAAACACACATGTAGCAGGATATGGGAAAACAAAGGGATAAGATCTTCTGGTTGGCTCAAAGATTTGTGGAGGAGGTGAAGACAAACCCCACTGTACCAGTGGTGTCCTTCAATGCAACAATGCAGAGGAGTATCAACAGTGGCATTTCATTGTCCAAGGCAAGGAGGGCAAAGAATAAAGCTCTGAAAATCCTAGAAGGTACAATTATTGCACAGTATGCTAGACTGTGGGACTATGCTGCAGAATTGAAGAGGACAAATCTTGGAACAAAAGTGGAAATAAAATGTGATTTCAATGCACTGTTAGAGGCATGTTTTCCAAAGAATGTATATTTGCTTGGGTGCCAGTAAGAAGGGATTCAAGGTTGGATGAAGAGTTGTAATAGGACTAGATGTGTGCCATTTGAAGAGTATTTATGGAGGCCAGTTGTTGTCAGCTATTGGTCTAGATGGCAATAATATGACATGGGTTATTGCTTATGCTCAAGTGGAGATGGAAACGAATGATTCACGGATGTGGTTTTTGCAGCTGCTGGTGAAGGATATTGAGTTGGTAAACCAATATGGGTTTACATTCATAAGTGATAAGCAGAAGGGCCTGGTGGAGGCGTTTGAGGCAGTCGTGCCTAATTCTGACCACAGATATTGTGCAAGGCACCTATCCACAAACTTCAGTTTGTTATACAAGGAAAAATGTTGAAGGATGCAATGTGGAGGGCTGCATTTGCAACCACAGTTCCTGAGTTTAGGAGGGCAATATAAGCCTTGGGCACATTGGTTGGTGAAGCTTATAAATGGCTTACAGGTAATGTTTTAAGAACATTTCAATAACAATTAGTAGTTGCATTTATAAATGGATTACTAATCTAAATGTTACATTTGTTTTTGAAGCTGTAGAAAGACCACCAAGACATTGGTCAAGTTCACATTTCAATACTAATTTGAAGTGTCCGATACTATTGAACAATCTATGTTAGTCTTTTAATTCCTGGATATTGTGAGTTAGGTGTAAGCCCATAATTTCAATGATGGAGGAGATTAGGGTTAAGTTGATGAGAAGGATACAAATGAGAAGATATTTGATGATGAGATGGGAGCGTCCAATATGTCCTAGGCCCTTAGGTGAGCTTGAAACCAGCAAAAAAAAATGTTGTTGATTGCATTGCCATTATATCTGGAGGACCCAAGTTCCAAGTAGATACTGTAACTGGTGGGCAGTTTCTAGTAGATTTGGATGAGAGGACCTGCTCATGCAGGAATTGGGATTTGTCTGGTGTCCCATGTAAGCATGTAGTGACAGCTATTAACCATAAGAGAGGGGATAGGCCTAAAAGTTATATAGACAAGTGTTACATGAAGGAGATATTCCTAAAGGTGTATGGGAACATTATACAACCTGTGAATGGAATGGACCTATGGGAAAGAACAGATTTCCCTGAGATATTACCTCCTATGTACAATAGACATCCAGATAGACCAACCAAGGTTAGGAGTAAAAAGGCAGCTGGAAAAAGACCAAAACAGGTGGGAAGAAGCTAGGAAGGTACCAAGATTTCTCTCAAATGTGGTACATGTGGGCAAAATGGTCATAATTCAAAAACATGTCATAGACATAAGCCACCAAATGATAGAAACCAACCTACAATTTCAAGGAAGAGGGCTAAGGCTGTTGTGGGAACTTCTATCCCAGCTTTCAAACCTGACAATTATGATGCTGAGATGGAAAGGAAGAATAAATTAAGAGGGACGGTAAAGCAAAGAGCTAAAGTACTCAAGGTAATTGCACTTTACATATGCTAATTTGTTTCTAAGTTTGTTTGTTTTTATCATTTGCATTGGTATGACATTGTATCTTTATTTGTTTTTTTGAAGGAAAAGAGAGATAAAAAGAAAGCAGAAGCTGCAGCAACATCTGGGGCAGATTCAAGCAATCCAACTGGAGTTGTGAGGAAGAGGGCTAAAAGCAGCAACACAAGATGCACCAATTATGCTTCTGTCCAAGAATCACAAACTGGAGTGTAGGATCAATTAGGGTCTGGTTGGCTTTTGGTTTATGGAAGGTTGTTTTGATTTAGGGTTAAACTTTGGAGAAACTGCGTTTTGGTATGAATATATTTTGGTTAAGACATTGGGTATTTTTAAGAAACTGGGTTTTGGTATGAATGTGGATGGTTAATGTTTTTTTTTGTTATGAATGTATTTTGGTAATGGACAAACTACATGAAATTCTTGATGTAATCATTTTGGTATGACATTTTGCTATGAAATGTTTGTTTTGCATTAGACCTTGGACACTTTGTAATTTTGGAATTTTGTAGTGGATTGTTTAGATATTTTCGCTTTAAATGCATTACAGCCTGAAGGGTTTCACATTTTGGTGTGAAATGCTTGATGTAAACATTTTGGGAACTCATTTTCGTATGATATTTTGGTATCAAATGCTTGTTTTGCATTACCTACCCTAACTCATTTTGGCCAATTTTGGTATGAAATGCTTGGACCTCCATCAAATACCACCATCAAGTACTGGACAATTTGTATCATCAGTATTTTTTCCATGAACTAATTTTGGACAATTTGCAAAAAGGAATGTGATGCCAATTTGCCATACAAACCACAATTTCATACATACTGCAGTTTCATACATACATTCATACCAAAATAACCATCAACCAACATTACAACCCACAGTTTCAAAACCACCATTACAAAAACCATCAAGCAAGTTCTAGTTCCCTCTTCTTTCCACTTGAACCCTTTGGGAGCATAGCAATAACCAAGGCAATAACCATGAAAAACCAAAGTAGCTTTTCTCTCCTGCACGAGCTCCTCAGTTTACCCTCAGCCTTACTTATCCTCCTCAACAACCCAGGAATTATCATTCTCAACCGCACACACATTTGAGGATCGAACCAGTCGAAATATCCACACCCTTGTCGCTGAACATCACACCCAAATAACAAAGAACAAAGAACAAAGAAATTATTCACCCAATTCAACAATCCTTCCAATTTTGAACCCTAACACCCAAAAAACAAAGAAATTTTGGAAATTACCTTGCGGTTGCATGTCCAGAATCTTCTCCCTGGATTATCTTTGGTCCAAGAGGTTTCCAATTGAGCAAACCCACCACAAAAGCACCGACGCCTTTCACTCATTCTGGATTTCTCCTAACTTCACGAACAATGTTTGATGATTTTGAATTGCTCAGAGCTATTTTGGAGATTAGCTTTATTGTTCGTTGCTGTCGAGTATTGGGGTGGGAGAACGAAAAATTTTGGTCAAAAATGCCCTTCTGAGAACTTCGAAAATTGTAAAAAAGTGGGACCCATGAGTGCCACGTAGGCAAGTAACGGAAGAAATGACGGAAAGCCTAACGGTGGAACCGGATTGTAAAAAATTTACAAGATCAGGGTACGTCATTGTAAAAATTGAAAACGCAGGGACTGACATGTCTTAAAGGTGTAACCACAGGGTACTAAACTGTAATTAACCCTAAAATATAACATTATATGCATCATTTTTATCATACAGCATCCCGCTACCAATAATTTTCTTCAAAATTATTTCTATAACCAGAAATTATGGCCCCATTTGGTGAGCCAGATTGGACAAGACTAGATTGGACTTTGTATTTTGAATTGTACTGGATGGTATTGGACCAGATTTTGTGTCTGTTGTTTGGTGCTATACTTAACTTCGAACTGGACTGGAAAACATAATAATTTTGAAATTTTTTATTTATTTATCAAATTTCACAAAACAAAATTCTAGTCTGGCAAAACAAAAGGGGAAAAAAAGTTAAATTGAAACAAAAGAAAAAAACTTGATAGTATGAAGCTATGAAGAAAATCAAGAAAGCGAAAAACAAAAACATTACTTCAAAAGCTAAACCCATCCAACAACTAAAGCAAGAAGAAGATCAAATTTCTGGTTCTGATCGCCAGCCCTTGTAAAGTGAACCATTTTCCGCAAGGAATCAGAGAGGTTTAACTAAACATTTTCAAAAGAAGAAAAATACAAACGAAACCAAGTTGTGAATGAGTTCTAGATTTGAAAAGCCTACGATGAGAAAAGAGGAGAGAGGAGAGAGGGTCTTCGCTTTTGATTTTGGCTTCGATTTCACAGTCGCAAAGCCTGCGATTTCGTTGTCCGATCTCTCATGGCGACACCAATAATTGACACGCAGTATCTCAACGAAGTCGACAAGACTCGTCGCTCACGTTCGGCAAGAGAAGGCTTTGTTATAAACCCATGTCTACCGATGGGTTCTGGAGCCCCTGTTCTTCTGGACCAGTGTCCAATAAGCAGCATGTGTATTGTTGAGTGTTTTTCCAATGTGCGATTTTGGCAATCTATCATTCTTATCATATAGCATCCCGGCACCAACAATTTTCTTCAAAATTATTTCTGTAACTAGAAACTATATGTATTTCTTCCTCCCGTCTTCCCATCATGCAACTAAACAGTAAAAAATGGAGTACATATTACATATGAATTTAAACAAGAAACCGAAGAAAAGATAAACCAAAATAAATAGCTGATCAAGATAACGCAAACTCTCTTACCGTCTCTCTCTCTCTTCCCCTGTCTCTTTAAGCTTCTAAAGTTTCTCTCAATCAGGTGCATTCTATGGATTATCTCAATCATTTATCAATCCAAGTGTGTACGTACAATTTAGATTCCAAACAGGTGTGCCTGAATTTTCTTTGTGTTTGGATTGAATTACCAGAATATAAGTGCGTGTAAACTTGTGCCTCTTGTTCAATACCGATCAATTGGGAAAAATGGAATGTTGAAGCATCCAATGGGTACCTTTTGGTTTTGATGGACCAAGTAAAAGCATAATTAAGTATAATAGAAGAAAGTAGAGTTTATGATATATGCCTATTTGGTTTTTATAATGAAAGAGATTCTCAAGCATGCGAGTTTAGTTTAGGAAGCAAAATACATGTACAGGTTTTTTTAGTAGGATGATGCTGCAGCTTTTGTGGGGGCTAATAGTTTTTAGATGAAGGGAACAGAAAATAAGGAAAATCACAACAACAACAAAAAACACACACATTCTTCCTAATTTTTATTTGGTCTTCCAACTTTTTTCCATGTGTTTTTTTGTTGTTGTATTTTTGTTATAAACTTGGCTAATTGTTCCAAATTTCTATGGGGGTACAATAAGGGTTTTGGCAGCTAATCAATTTCTTGTTATATAAACAAACACAAAAAAAAAAAAAAAACTCAAAAAATAACAACTGGCCTTATTGAATTTAATTTTGATTATTAAATTACTTTGATGCCCTATTGAGTTTTTTGAATTTTTTTTATGAGGTTTTGAGATTGGGCTTGTTTTAAGAAATTGATGGTAATTTTGTAATTTATAAGAAGTTAAAAACCTCTTTGTTATGTTATAAATGAGCTTTGAGTATGTTTCTAAAGTCCATTTCATGTAGTTTTTATATATATATATATAATTTGGGCTCCTATATTAGGTATAATAGTGAATTTCTCATAATTTTTTAAATTTTTGAGAAGAAAAAAAATAATTTTGAAATATTAAAAAGTATTTAAAAAAAATTAATAAGAAACCAACCCAAAACCCATCCCCTCCCCCTCACCTATCAGGATAATTTTTTCGTTTTCAGAATAAAATACTTTAATCATATAAAAAAATTTAAAAAGAAAAGCTGAAGACCCATTCCCTTCCCCTTTCTCTCTCTCTCTCTCTCTACGCTCTCACTCTTTCACTCGCTGACCTAAATAAAGGTGAAGAACAAGGATTTCTTGTTGTTAATTTAGGTGTTTTATAATCTTGTTTCCTTTTTTATGAGATTTTCTATTTAAACCCCACACTTCTCTTAGTTCACCCCATATTCTAAGTTCACCCCAACTTTTAATTTAAATTTTCACAATTTCTAAGAAAACCCCACTATATTCCCAAACTACCCTTAAATACACCCCAATCTGAAAAAATAAGAAATAAAAGAGATTTTCTATTTAAACCCCACAATTTTCTTTGTTCATCCCAATACTTAAATCATTAAACAATATTTGTAGTATACATGAGATTTTGTTGTTTTTACATGTTTTTATCATGTGATTAGATCATATGAAAAATTGTAGTTTGTTTGGTTTCGTTTTATGATGATAGTGAAAACCAATGACTACAACATCTTTTATTTTTACCCACAATCAATTGTAAGATCATATAAGTCCTCTTCCAGCTTGACTAGGGTGTCGGCGAGTTCTCAATAAGCCCTCTTCCAGCTTTCTATCTAATATTTCATATTTATTAGTCAATTGGTAAAATATAATTATACACTCCATTTCCATTTTCAGGGCATTTGGATTGGGATGCTGATGGGGACAGTCCTTCAGACTTGTGTCCTATTCGGGATGATTTATAAAACCAACTAGAGCAAGGAGGTAAGGGCCTTTCAATTTACAGATCTTCAACGTAGTGAAGAAGACTTCGTGTCGTATTTTCTAATCTGTGAATGATAATACATTGTAAACTGAGACGTAATCTGTCATGAAACGCAGGCTTCCATAGCTGAAGATAGGATAAGGAAATGGGGAGGGCATATAGATACAGATGACAAACAGAACAACGGTAGAAACAAAGTAGAAATTTGAACCCTCGAGATTAAACAGAGTGCAGAGTTTGGCTAAATTTAATTCCGAAGAAGACAGTCATATCCAGAAATATGGCTCCACCGGAATGCCATTTTCATTTCAATGTAGGGATCAATCTTTTGCAACAATTGGCAGCTTAGTCCTTCACTGGAGATTTTGAGTTATAATAAATTTGAGTACCAGATCAGCCTGACCTATGTGGATGGCCGGAAGATCCGTGGCAAGGGATGAGATGATAGTGTAATTGCAATATGATAATGACATTGATAGTTGAATTCATTTCATATACGAAGAGTGGTGGGGTGTGTATATAGATGTATTAGAGTTAAGTATTAAGTTAGATGATCGACCTTTTTTGTCTTTTTACACAATAATAAAACTTACAGCTTAATGATTTAAGTATTTGGGTGAACTAAGAGAAGTGTGGGGTTTAAATAGAAAATCTCTTTTTTATTGACGGTGTAAATACTGTCCTTTTTTATTCACGGTATAAATAGGATTTCTTGTCAAGCAAGACTGACTTATAAAACACTCTTGTAATCTCTGTAAATTGCCCCATATTGTTCGACTTTTCTTGCTTTGATAATCTTGGGTTTAGGAAAAATTCAAATATTTTTCAGTGATCATGCCGTATCTTGTTCGTGAGAATCTATTCCTCGGCAACATCGGCGATGCGGCAGAGGTTATCCGAAATGGCAGCAAAGAGATCACACATATTCTCTGTGCAATTCCCACAAAGGAAATCAAGGTCCACGCTGGCGGGTCTGTTGGTGGGTCAGCTTCTGTTGGTGATGGGTCGATAAGCTTTCGTGCAGGCAAGGATTTGAAGCTGGTGAGGATGGGGGTTCCGCTAAGAGATATGGACGATGAGAATTTATTGGATTATTTGGATGTGTGTGTGGATTTTATTGATAAGGGTAGGAAAAAGGGTTCTGTTTTGGTGCATTGCTTTGCTGGTGTTTCCAGAAGGTACATATTGCTTTCTCAGTTTATGATTTTCAGTTTTTAGAATAACAAGAGTCTACTAATAGTGTCGAAATTATTCGGAACAGGCTTACATTCTGATAGTTTTTTCACTTTTCTGAATTGTCAAGTTTAAAGTGTTTACACCCTTGTTTTTGCATGTGTTTGTTGCAGTGCATCTATCATTACAGCATATCTGATGAGAACAGAACATTTATCACAAGAAGGTGTGAACAAATCATTGCTTGTTTTAAGTATCGCGAGTCTTCGTATATTAACTACATGTTGCTGTTATATTTCTGGAATTCAAATAGCTGCTTTTGTTTCTTCAGTTCGGATAAAAATTAGTTTCACAAGCTTGTATGACTTTAAAAATGGGAGTTGATTTTGACACTCCGCACTCCTTTACTCTCTCACACAAGAGGAGTGCCAAAATCATGTGGTCCTCTTGTGTGAGAGAGTAGAGGAGTGTGGGAGGTGATAGTTGGAGTCCCAAAATCATCACCCTTCAAAATATATGAATTCCTAAGCAATTGAATTGAAGAAAAGGCAGAGTGGGTTACAAATGCTTAACTGCTTTAGTCTTTATCTTCCTCTTATGCAATCCTACAGATGCACTAGGATCCCTGAGGCAAAGCTGTGAGTTTGTTTGCCCCAATGATGGTTTTCTAGATCAGGTGATTCAAGGCACTCTTATGTAACATATTGTACAAGGTTAGATTACTTTCTGCTAAGCCAGCCCATAGTGAATTTTATCGTGTTCTCTTTTCTTTTATCGTGTTGCAGCTCAAAATGTACGAGGAGATGGGCTTCAAGGTTGATCGTGCCAGCCCCATATATAAGTCTTTTCGCCTGAAAGTATTGGGTACAGTTTTATTTTTTCTTCTCCATCTTCCCCTCCCTCAAAATTTATTGTTTTTGATTGAACATCTTGCATTCATGCTTTCATATTTTAGTTTTTCAAGTTTTGGTAATATACGAGATGATGAAAGTGCTCCATGGGACATAGAGACTAGGCTATAATTCTTGCTCCGTTGACTGACTAGAAATTGTTGTATGTAGGCTTTTCTTGAGTCTCATGATATTAGAGGCACCAACTCTTATCCCAGCTTTTTAATACCAACTGATGAGGCACATAATATGGTAGTCGCTTACTGTTTGTAAATAAATGAGGCTCAAATTTAAACAAATGAAGTACTACCACATCAGTTTGTGTATGCGTTGGTGTGCCTAGGACTATATGAAAAATTCATTGATAGGAAGGTATTAAGGAGCCATTGCTTCCCAAATTGGTTGTATAGCATTGAAGTAGGATGTGAGATGGTTGGTCCAGCTTTTGGTGGGGTTATTGCTCAAAGAATGTTATTTTGAGAAGCGAGAGGGTTTGAATTGAGCATGGAGACACTGCTGGATTATGAGAAATTGCGAAGCTTCCAAGGTTCTGAAAGGAACTCAAAAATGCCAAAGGTTTAGAATTCCAGAAACAAGATTGTCTCAATTTAGTTCACTCTATTTATACATGATAGAATCTTGAGAAAACCCTATAGAGTTAAATTGTAGCACTCAGAATAAAAATAATCTCACTTGTCAAATTAGCTTAGGGAAGCTAACACAAAAAATGGCTACAATGCTGCTACGGTATCCATGAACTATACTTCCCAATCTGTTTTTTAAATTGTTTGCCATTCTCCTCTACCTTACATAACATTTTAGCAGAAGAGAAAAAGAAAAAGAAAAAGAAATGCTTACCAGAACAGCAGTGACAACTGTGAAGGGTGTAGCAACTGCATGGCAAATGTTCTTGATGTTTATTACTATGTGAAAAGTTGTTTGTCTCAGCATAGGAGACATTATAAGTTATGCCTACTCATTTTCACTGGAGGTTTCAAATTGAGTGGCAAATGTGAATTTCTGTTTTCGCTGCTATAATAGAAATATTTTATCCATCTTTTCAGGTGAATCTTATCATCATGGGGATAAAATAGACAGTTCTAAATTTGGGGCAGATCCTGGGTTGCCTGGTGAAGTTGCCCCTGGAGTAAAAACAGCTCAAAATGGAGGAAAAACTGGTACACCAGCATTCCGCTGCAAGAAATGCCGAAGAATTGTTGCATTGCAGGACAATGTTGTGGATCACATTCCAGGCGAGGGTGAGAAATCGTTTGAGTGGCGAAAGCGAAAAAGTAGCAACTTGTCTGAGGATTCTGAATGTTCATCCGTTTTTGTTGAGCCTCTAAGGTGGATGACAGCAGGTAACTGTGCCATATTTATAACTGTATGGCTCACCTTTTCCATTGCAGTAATAGTTAATCATGCGACAGAGCTCTCTTGTCAAAAGAGTTTCCTTGGGTTCTTTGATTTGATAGTTATAATATAAATGCTCTACAGTTGTTTAACTGGGATATTATATGATCAAATTGTCACTTGAGATTACTTGTCAACTGCGAATTGATTTTTCTTGTTGACCAGTTAATCCAGTGTGTTGACAGATGATGGTATTTTAAACATTGAAAAAAGTATCGAATATAGACTTTGACACTCAGACAGAATACACATCCTTTTCACATTCCTATTTTTGGACCTATAGCGCTTTTCTTGATCTTTTCCTTTATTTTTCTTCAGCTGATTTTGGTTTCCTTATACCTTAACTTGAATGAAGTAGAAGTTATTTCATTTGGAGGCATCTTTCGTTCAATGTGATTTTTCATAGAAACATGATAGCCAACCCGAATTTCATAATTAGGAAAAGGCCAAAACCCAAGCCAAAATGCAATACACTTTTTGCCTTGGGCTTTGGTCTTTTCCTAAATAATTTTACTTTCTTTGACTAAACCCTAATCATTCTTATAATTTAATCCTTCATATGTTTCTCATTTCACAGTTGAAGAAGGAGCACTGGAGGGCAAGGGCAAGTTGTCATGTGCACATTGTGAAGCTCGCTTGGGTTACTTCAATTGGTCAGGCAGCCAATGCAGTTGCGGGAGTTGGATCACTCCTGCCTTCCAGCTTCATAGAAGCCGTGTGGACGTCAGCACTGTCTAATATCCGTCAAGGCAAAGCTTGAGTTGAGCCCCTGTCGGGATAAAGTATCCAAAACCCCTCTAAGCAATCGACGAAAAGGACGCTAAGTTTATGGAGTTTCTCATACTGTGTACCCAGATCAAAATTGAGCAGCTGCAGCTAGAGAAAATGCTTCCTTGATCTGTGTTATATGAGATTTTGGGGATTCGGGTTTTGTTTTTCTCATTTTCCAACGCGAACTTAGTTTAGGTGCTGAAAATATCGTTCTGCATAACAGGATAAGTTGTTATAGGATAAGTTGAGTTTTGACCATATAATATGAACAAAATCCCTGATTGGGAAAGTAATTACTCTTTCATCTGTTATATATGAATTGCATTTGATCATTGACAAGTTCTATGACCATCAGCCACAAGTACCATTTTCCTCTTTTTTTAGTTTTATTTATTTATTTAAGGGGAAGTATTAGCGCTTGTTATAGGCTGTGCCGAATGAAACTGTATTGAATTTGTGTCTCATGTTCTTCAGTTTATGAGATTTACAAAGGTATGCACATCTAAGAAAATTTAGTTATACCAAGTGATGGCCAAAACGTAAAGCAAAAAGGACAGTCTAAGTCAAAAGGGGACTCCCATATATTTAACAGTCCGAATGCAATATACTGCAACTGTACATCGACAAATTTGTTCAAATGTCTTTCCTGGCGTGCATATGAAAAGCAATTTAAATGGATCTCAAGAACGATGGTTCTTGTAGATAACTCCCAACGCAAAACAAAAAAAAAAAAAATTACTTTTATAAGAATAAAAGGATCAAAATTGGTGGAGATGTTGCAATTGATGGAAGAAAACAAGTACTTTTGTATAAGAGTATGAGGTTCAAGATGGGAGGAGCTGGAGAGAGTGATTGTGTGATTGAGCTACCACCATGCCTCACCTCATCACTTTTTTTAGGAGGATGATGCTGCAGCTTCTGTGGGGGGGTTGTTAATAGTTTTTAGATGAAGGGAACAGAAAAGAAGGAAGATTAGTATTATGAGTAGAAGAATGTGTTTTTTTAGCACAAAGCTTAAACATGATTTTAGGCCCTCATAAAGGAAAACTCTTCACTAGGGTCTTAAGTAAATTTGTGGTCGTCTTAGTTACCCTACAAGTACAAGACTCTTCACTGTCTTAAGTTCAATTCTTTTATTTTAGGCTAGAGAAGAATGAGAGCACACCTCCTCCAATTGATTTTGAGAAAAGTTTTACAGGAAGGCCTGAGGGTATCCAAAAGAAACTTCATTGAACTATGGAGGTGAGAATGAGAGGCTATCAAGAAATGGCTCTCAGGCTTCTGCAAGAAGTGCTACTGTTGATGAGTGTAAAGCACAAAATACCACATTCACAACTGATGACAAGAGTACTGAATGCAGTACTTTAGCTGAAGGAACAGAGGAAATGACTGATACCCAATGCAATACTCAACTTGCTGATCGTACGGTGAGTTTTTTTAATTTTGTCATCACTTCTTTAGAGTAGGCCACTTGTCTTATTGGTGTATTGATGAAGAGAAGAAAAGGGCAACTAGTAAGATGGACATCCAGTTGAAAGAAGGAAAGAGGAAGGGCCCTTCACTTTGTTTCACACTGTTGAAACTAAACTGAAAATTATGCAATATCTGATTTATGCACAATTCTTGCAGGAATTATAGGGATTTTAGTAAGATATACAACCAGTTATTCATTTTCTCTTCAAATGTAGCCATTGAGAAATAAAGAAGCGAATTTGTAGACAATCTAACTAATTATATTTCTAACACGGATTTTATTGTATGACAGGTACCAGAGACGGATTTGAAGCCCGTACCATCTGCAAGGGATGTAAAAGATGTTGGCCTTGGACCCAGTTCATAGTGATGAGGAAAGCCCTTCAATGTGGCCTTCAGAATTCAACAGGCTGCAAAGAGAGATCATTGAACTTTGGGAGGCCTGCAATGTGTCATTGGTTCACAGGACTTACTTCATCCTCCTATTTAAAGGTGATCCGAGTGATTATATTTACATGGAGGTTGAGCACAGGAGATTGTCCTTCCTCAAAGGCACGTTTGCTCAGGGCAATCAAACTTTGGAAGATGGTCAAATTATAACACCCGCTTCAAGGTATTTTACCACATCTGATCTAGACTAGAAGAAGGCTGCAGATTTACTTGGTTATCTTGTATGTGCATTGTCTGAACTTAAACATGTTTCATTCTATAAATAGCTTGAAGGCTTTGTCTTGCGAGAGACACATGCTGACCAAGCAAATGCGGAGGCGGCTCTCTGCAGACGAAAGAAATAACCTGTGCCTAAAGTGGGGTATTGGGCTACATTCAAAGAATAGGAGACTGCAATTGGCAAACCTACTGTGGAGTGACACAAAGAATATTTTTAATTGATTAAGAATTGGTAAGCATGACGAAAATCCTATCAATCTCTTTGGCCTGCCATCATTTGATGTCATTGCTGTACGGGGCTGTAGTTGGTTCCCAGCTGTTTTCTTTAACAGGTGTTTTTGAAGAACTGATGAAGAAAAAATCTGAGTCTTGACCTATATTTGCTTGGTCCATATGGTATCTTTTGTGGCTTGTTTCAAAAGACGTTTTATGTGGGAAGTGTAGGGTTTCCTCCAAACAATTTAAAACTAGTTCACAAGAAGACTGATGTCTCTCCATATTGATGTGCAAGATATCCATCATTAAAGCTAGAAGTTGTGGTCAACTTGATATATTGATTGTGCTTTCTGTATGTAATTATATTTGTATTAAACTAATGTTCTATTTTCATTTTTCTTATCAGAACTTTTTGTATTCCGCTAAGGATGAGAATTCCCAGTTGAAAGCCATTGATTTTGGCTTATCAGATTTTGCCAAACCAGGTTTGTCCTTTCTTGAATAATCCAGCACTTTGTTATTATCAATGTCCGAGTCTTTCGAGTTTGGAGTGGGATTTTAATACACATTCTGGCCTACAGATGAGAGGCTTAATGATATTGTTTTTTAGAGAAGAAAAGGATGCTGCCATGAAACCTGAACAGGAAAAACTGTACTCTGTCCTCTTACATACGAGAACCATGGAGAAGAAAGAAAAAAACATAGAAAAGAAATTTCCAAGGTAAGCACAATGAAGATTTTCATAGATTGCCACTTCAGACAACTCGAGAATCATGAGACAGAATTAAAAGTAAAGAACATGGAGAAACCTGCTTGATCAAATTGTGAAAAGACCAGAAAGAAAATATTTAAAGGTCAAAACATTTAAAGAGAAAATTCCTGCTTTCCATTAGCGGAATTTATATTTTTATTTGGTGATCTTTTAAGAGGTCAGCAAATCTGTCGGCCTCTGTTTTATGCTTCTTTGCCCAGTTTTGGATATTCACTTGAGTTAAAAATAAATAAAAGTTTGAGTGAAGAGAATAACATATTTTTTCAATAATAGAGAATGACATGACATCTTTCCATGCAAGGTAATTGAATATTGGTCACAAATGTAATTTTGAGGATTTGTAAGATGCCAAACTTTTATACTAGAAGTCTATTAGTTACCTTTTTCAATTTGATGGTCCTTTTCTCTTTAGTAATGTTGAAGAATCAGCTGGAGCAGTTTTTGGTCCTGAACCTCTCAACTCATTCTCTAATATCTAGTCAATTCTCTTTGCAAATGCTTCACCAATGCTTTATCCGACATGCCTACATTAACCTGTGCATTTGTTGTCACTTCTTTAACACAGCTTGCAAGCAAGAGGGTATTTCTTGATTGTTCAACATGGCTATGTGCAGGACTCGTGGTACAAATGATGGCAGTTCTAGCATTAATTCCTCCCAAGGAGGACTGCAGAATGCGGGTTAGCTTCGAATCTCGGTAAGGAACATGCCCATTTCTTCCCTCGCTGCATGAGTATTGCACAACTTAGTATCAGATATGACAATTCGTGTTATGCTAGAAGTTCAATTGCACAAAGACTAACAGAAAGAATCAAAAGTTAAGACACAACATAACAATGGCACATGGTAGAATAGGTTTTGGCAAAAGACCGTAACTTCTGAAAATTAAAAATAAGCTGCCCAAGCTGACCTGAGCTTGCTAATAGTGCCCAGAGTTAGTAGACTGTGATTTATATGGCAACCCTCTTTCAACCTTGTGCCAGCTGAGAGTGTCTGGGATGCACGCTCACTTCCAGCAAGATCGACAAAGTTCTGTACCAAAAGGAATTGTATCATTCTGTTGTTATCCGTTATCCCTTCGATGGTTTTTTTGAAACTCATATTCTCCCTTTAAAAATAATAGTACGTACCACAACAGCAGTAAGGGAGCTTGATTTCCCATAGCCAAGAAACTCACGTGCTGAACTTTCTATCACCTGATAAAACCACAACATAATTGACCACTAGGGTAATTTAGCATAATTGGTAAGTGTTCGTCTGGAAATGCTTCTGAACACCTTGTGATGCCCCTAGCCGCTGAGCAGGCTGTACTTTGGCAACTTAGCGGCTTCGTCTGATTTGCTTGTGCCTCAAGGAACTTTGTATGGATTTGGAGACTATTCCTCGAGGGGATGTGAAAGGCGTGCCACTACTAGTGATACTCTTCTAGTAGAAAGAGGGAAGTTTGATGAATATGACTGCGCTCATGTATTCTTTCTTTTAACCAAGGCCACTGTGCTCTAAAGAGGGGAATCTGGCTTTAGATAGGTTCTTTTTCTGCCTCAACTAAGAGGACTTTCAATACCTTAAGTATGGTTGAGGGATACGCAGGAAAAGCAATGTCCTAGTCCGTTAATCGGACAGAACACTCAATGATAGATCTCTTGTATTAAAATTAGTCCGACAGACAAGGTATTTTCACTAATGATTGCATACAAGCTTGACTAAACAGAAATTGATTTGAATACAATAACTCAATAATCAAGAAAAGCTGAGAATGATACAATCGGACAGAATATCTATAGTATCGGACAGGAGACAATAATCTGTCTGCGACAAAGTCGTGTTGTCCGATACTAGCAAACTAGTAACACTCGCGATCAGAAACTAGCCCGTGTCGCAGATGAACAAATTTGCTTCGACATAAGTGAGCTGGAAATCGAAACCAACTATCAAATCATACCAAGCATTGCCGGCAGAGCAAAATAGGTTACAAACAATGGCGATGTTATTCCAATCAGGAGTTGTCAACTGGGAATTATATAAAGCTATGTGTTTGGGAAAAGAAGAGAATTCCAACAAGGAGTTGTCAACTGGGAACTCAAAGAAAGAGAAGGGAGTTGATTCAAGACTTGGCTTTGTCTGCAGAGAGACACTTTGCAAGAGGTTGAATCTAAGACATTGAGTCTTGGGTTTTGAGACGTTGAGTCTTGGGTTTTGAGACGTTGAGTCTGGCTTTTTGGCTGAAGTTGGGGGTCCTTTGCCCTGTCATTAGAGGTCAGTATATATACGTAGATAGGCAAGTCCCTTAACTGGCGATGCCTGGAGAGCCCTTTGGGAAATGCAACTTCGACTGCCACTTGTGTGTACCCTATTTCTGCTGATGTGGCAGGGTCCATTGATTTTCCATTGAAGAGGCCCAGAGAGGATGAAGAGGACGGAGTCTCTGGTGCCTCAACCGTATCCATGGAGACTAATACTGACAAAGAGCATGACTGTGTCTCTGCTGTTATTCCTGGGTGGTTCTCAGAGATTAGCCCAAATGTGTTTAGGTTGGATTTCTCTTACATACCCATCTTTTTCTTTTTCTCGCTATGACATGTGTTTGAAAGCTCAGAAATTGTGGGAAAGTTGTGAAGTCGTCCAAATAGTGTATCTGCAGCAACGAATGTTATCAACTCGTTGTTGGGTTTTCCGAATCTTTATGTGGATGGCTGTTATTGGCTAATGCTTGCTAATGGAATCTTGTGGTTTGTTTCTGGTACCTTATAACAGTTTAGAATGAAATTAATAGAGTATGTAATTTATATGGGTGCAAGTTCTTGTACAGAATAACAGTTTAGATTGAAAACTAATAAATTATGCAAATTATATGGGAATACATGTAGTGTGGTATGGTTCTAATTTAAGGTGAAAATCATGTTATACTTGTTTCTTGGATGGTTTTGGATGTTATCGCTCCTAAATAAGGGTTTTCTTTCTGTAGGTTTCGCTCCTCTCTTTCGAAGAGAAATTCTATTTTATGGGCATGGGTGGTCAGAATAAGAATTGTTCTTTCTAATATCGGCAAACTTCCTTGCAACTTAAAAAAGTTAATTGGTGGAGTGTGAGGGTTGCTCTGTTCCCATCGATGGGCATGGCTTCAGAAATGTTGTGCTACCCGGACTAGCTCGGGCTTTGTTATATTTCACTGTACTCTTGTCACAACCTAATTTCCTCTTCTTTGTTTTTCTATTCTTGTGGCTTTGGTGGTATATTCCAACTGTTCTTACCAAATTAATCTGTTATTTCCAGGTTTGGGACATTGATGGCAACTACCTTTGAATGGCAAGGCATACTTGCATATTCTATTGTTATTGGGATAGCACAAGGAATAAGAGCTGCAATTGGAATTGCTACAACAATTGTGATTGATTTTTGATGAATTGGGATTGATTTAGCATTAATCCAACAAATGAAGGTAAGCAGAAGAAGATATCTTATTATAAATCTCCTGGGATTTCATTGTCATTAGTATGTGATGAATGTATTTTCAGCATGTGTCTGGTGCCTTACAATATACATATATATCCCATTGATTGTGATAAAGTGAAGAGAACAAAAAGAAGAAATTGATACTTGTTTTTTTGTTTTTTTTTCCTTAGAACTATTACATTTCTGTTTAAATTTTTGGTTTAAAGCATTAATTTCTATTTCTTGTTCGTGTTCGTGTTCTTGTTCTTTTGCCATATGCTTATACAAATAAGAACCATGGGATAAATCAGTTTTTGTTTCCTTAGAACTGTACATCCTCGCAAATTGTGGAAGTGTTGTTCATTTTTATTCTTTTTTCCTTTTTTTTTTCTGAAAAAGCCATTTAAAAAAACCTGATTTGTGATATACACAACAGGAATTTGCTTGATGGGTTAATTTCATGTACACTCTATCTACTTGGCGGAATCATAGTTATCTTAATTTTTTTTCTTTTAGTGCTGAGAAATTTGAACTTTCACCTATTATACATGTTGTAGTTAACATTTTTTTATGGGAAATCAATCTCTGAGTACTTGCAAACACTGACCTTCGTTCTGTCAGTGATATTTATACACTATATACACATACATGTATTGTTGAATAAGTGGCTCACCAATGATGTAATGTGAATGAGAAAACAAGTTGCAGCAACAAAGGAGTTGCTGGAAATCTACTCCAGCTGTCAAGATATTTCAATTGTGAGATATTTGTAGATACTTTGTTACCCCAATCTTTAATGAAGATAGAACTCATTAAAGAAAGAAGGTGGCTGCCAAACTTGGTTGGACTCATGTGATTGAGTTGGGTGATGGAAACCAAATCAATTAGGAATTGAGTTAACACTTTGGAAACAAGTGGAGGTGGCAACCAATTCAAGTGAGAATTGAGTTGCCATGCTAGGAGGTGGCAATCAATTCAAGTTGGAATTGAGTTGCCATGTTAGCTAGTTTTTGGATAGTTGTCTTTGATATTTTCAGATTGTTCTCTATATAAAGAGTGAGAACTATCAAGAGAAAAATAAGCTAGAACACTTATAAACTTGTTAGGAGAGAGTTTCACAAGAGGCATCAAAAGGGTTTGAGCTAGGTGAGAGAAAAGTGAGCTAAGTGAGAAAGAGTAGTGAGCTAAGGGGTTTATCTTTATAAACCAAAGTTGTTCATATCTTTTCTTAGTGAAATTTCTCAAGGGATCACCAAAGGGGATGTAGGCAATTGCTGAACCTCTATAAACACTTGTGTTATTTCTTACTTGTTTATTTTCTAGTGTGTGAGTTTTGGTTCATCCTAAACACTAGTGTGTGCTTGTCATAAATCCATTGAGAACAAGGTCTTGGAGTGTTAAATTGCACAACATGTATCATATTATTGGTTTATACACTGACCCTTATATTGGTTCATCCTTCGCAATTCCTTTGATGAAAGTATTTCTTTTGACAGTAGGCTTCCTAGCAATTGGAGCTTTCCACTTCTTCTTTTTCTATTGAATTGTAGTTTATGGTGTTTGCTGCGTTACTTTACATAAAGTTTTTAAAGTTTTTTCCGGTGCTTGGTGGGATTTGTGGGATTGCGATTGTTTTTTCCTGGTTGATACTTTGTTCCACTTTTTTTTTTTGGTTTTTACCTTTTACAATGGCATGTTCATGGGTTTTATGAACTCAGCAACATCTTGGTGAACGTTGGCTCAATTGAAAATAGAACTCAGAGATCAATTTGGGTGTTTTGCGTAATTGGAATGCAATGATTGCTTAAGTGTATTAGCTTTGTTTTGGTTTCAAAATTTCTATGTCAGTGATACGAGACATTATTGAGAGGTATTGATAAACTATTGACAGCTCCAAAAATGTCATTTTGATTATCATTGTGTGTGTTTTTCAGTCTAACTATTTCTCTTCTCAGATACAGTTAACCTGATTGACCTGCAACTTTGGAAGCGTGAGGTTTTTAGTGGTGTTGAGGATATGCAATTGCTCTTATTTATTAGTAAATAGTGAACTATTGTACATTATTTACTAGTAAGGTATGGAAAATGAATGTGTTGACCTCTATTTCTTTATCATTATGGAAAATGAATGTTATTTGATTATGATGAATTGCTGGTATTAAGTTTTTTTAAATTGGAACTAGCAAGAAAGAACATATTGCTTTCCCAATCGAGTTAAATTTGTGGAGAAAGAATGGCGAACTATGATGACGGTGACAGTGACACGAGATTTTATGAGGGTGTGAGGTGAGGGGAGACTTTATAAAGGTGTGGTGAGTGAAGTTTGTGGGGGTTGTTTACTTTTTTTTCTTCATATATAATGACTAGGGCTCGTCAATGGGCTGGGCCGGGCCGGGCCGACCCAAATTCAATGGGCTTGGGCCGGGCCGGGTCGGGTTTTAAGGAGGAAAGAGAAAATAACGGGCCGGGCCGGGCCGGATTTTTTTAGAAAATTCAAAGCCCATGGGCTACCCATGGCCTGGGCCTGAGAAAGCCCATCGGGCCGGGCCGGGCTAAGCCCAATGGGCCGGGCCGAAATGGGCTTACTTCATTCAAAAAGAAGAAGAAGAAGAGGAGAAAGAAACATAATTAAATATTTTTTAAAAACGGATGGTATGAATAAATATGAAAATACTTGGTGATGGATTCAAAAAAAGCTTGATTATATTTGGTGATATGATATGATGTTCGTCATATTCTTGATATATATAATTGTTGTATTAATAATTAACACAAATTAATGTGCTAAACATTCAATTATAAACTAGGAATGAGTAAAGAGAAGTAAAAGAAATGAAACAAAACAAAAAACCCAAAATAAACATAAACAGCCATTTTTATCACCCTTTTATCACCATTGTATCGCCACTGTATCGCCACTCTATCACCAGTTTATCATGTTTTAGGCAGAATTTTTCAGTTTCGACATCTGTTCAGTTTTTGACCTATAACTTTTCAACCGTTTATCCAAATTTGGTGTTCTTTATATGGTTGGATTCAGCACGGAAAAATGAAGAACACAACGCGGACGAAATGTCAAAAATGGATACAAAAATGAGTAGAATTCAGTGGAAACAAACACTATGTTTTCAAACAAGTAATATAATTCTAACGCTTGAATGTAACCAAATGCTAATTATCAATAGGGGTATGTTTTCATCTTCCAAAGCTACTTAACTTTGATGCACAAGCTTTTGTTTTTTTCCAGAGACAAAATTCACCTCAAACCACAAATTCTAAACCCTTATTTATAAATAATTATATATATATATATATATATATATATATATGCAGCCTAATGGCCCGGGCTTTTGTGGGCGGGCCGGTCGAGCTTTCTTGGGCTTAATCGGGCCGGGCTTATGGGCCGGGCTGGGCTCAGACACTCAAGCCCGGCCACCATGCGGGCGGGCCATCCCAAAGCCCATAACTTAGTAGGGCCACTTTTCTCTATGGGCAGGGCCCCCATCGGCCCATGAGCCCGCGGCCAAATGATGAGCCCTAATAATGACTATATCTAATTCAAATATTTTTGTAAGGAGTTTCTGGATAAGAGAATGTCACAACAAGTTCCAACCTTTTTTATGCCAACTTGTCATTTTCTACCATTTAATAATAACAATTTAGGTTTAAAAATAATATAATAATAATTTAGGGTAAATAGCAATTTAGGGTAAAAAGCAATATAATAATAATTTAGGATAAATAATAATATAATAATAATTTAGGGTTGATAATAATATAATAATAATTCACGGTAAAAAGTAATATAATAATATTTTAGGGTAAATAACAATATAATAACAATTGAGGAAAAAAGTAATAGAATTTGAGTTTTTGTCAACCTTTTTTTTATGCTAACATGTCATTTTCTACCATTTAATAATAACAATTTAGGTTAAAAAATAATATAATAATAATTTAGAGTAAATAGCAATTTAGGTTAAAAAATAATATAATAATAATTTAGGGTAAAAGTAATATAATAATAATTTATGATAAATAATAATATAATAATAATTTAGGGTTGATAACACAATAATAATAATTCACAGTAAAAAGTAATATAATAATATTTTAGGATAAATAACAATATAATAACAATTAAGGATAAAAAGTAATAGAATTTGAGTTTTTGTCATCAATTTATATTTTTATAAGTGAAAATTATATGTTTCGAGGTTGATTGCATAGAGAATGTCACAAGGAGTTCGTAGGACTTTCCGGTATATTTTTTGGATTTTTAATTTATTTATTATGAATTTTAGAAGTGAAATCCAAGAAAAATAATATTAAACTATAGAGAATCACACGTGGCAGCCGCTGATAGGAGAGCAGTCATTGTTTTCGACAAGTGGCGTTCTACGATTGTGCCACATGTCATTTAGTTTCATTTTTCCAAGTTTTTCTTAAAAAACCATAAAAAATTAATTAAAAATTAGAAAAATACACCGAAAATTGCTACAAAATCCATACGACATTATCTTCGATTATAGAGGTCTAAAATCATGATTCCACATATTTATGTTCACGGTAATCGTCGAATCAAAGAACATAAGTGTTATGTTATATAACATAAACTTGTTTTTAGATTGTTTAGAAATAAATTTGAGTTTTTGTCATCAATCTATATATTTATAAGTCAAATTATATTTTTAAAGCTTGATTGTGTAGAGAATGTCACAAGGAGTTCGTAGGACTTTCCGGTGTATTTTTTGGATTTTTATTTTATTTATTATGAATTTTAGAAGTGAAATCCAAGAAAAATAATATTAAATTATAGGGAATCACATGTGGCAGCCGCTGATAGGAGAGCAGTCATTGTTTTCGACAGGTGGCGTCCTACGATTGCGCCACATGTCATTTTGTTTCCTTTTTCCAAGTTTATCTTAAAAAATCATAAAAAATTAATTGAAATCAGAAAAATACACCGAAAATTGCTACAAACTCCTTACGACATTATCTTTGACTATGGAGGTCTAAAATCATGATTCCATGTATTTACGTTCACGGTAATTGTCAAATCAAAGAACATAAGTGTTAGGTTATATAACATAAACTAGTGTTTTAGATTGTTTAGAAATAAATTTGAGTTTTTGTCATCAATCTATATTTTATAAGTCAAATTATATTTGTAAGCTTGATTATGTAGAGATTGTCACAAGGAGTTCGTAGGACTTTCCGGTGTATTTTTTGGATTTTTATTTTATTTATTATGAATTTTAGAAGTGAAATCCAAGAAAAATAATATTAAATTATAGGGAATCACAAGTGGCAGCCACTGATAGGAGAGCAGTCATTGTTTTCGACAGGTGGCGTCCTACGATTGCGCCACATGTCATTTTGTTTCTTTTTTCCAAGTTTATCTTTAAAAAATCATAAAAAATTAATTAAAAATCAGAAAAATACACCGATAATTGCTACAAACTCCTTACGACATTATCTTTGACTATGGAGGTCTAAAATCATGATTCTATATATTTATGTTCACAGTAATTGTCGAATCAAAGAACATAAGTGTTAGGTTATATAACATAAACTAGTGTTTTAGATTGTTTAGAAATAAATTTGAGTTTTCATCATCAATCTATATTTTTATAAGTCAAATTATATTTGTAGAGCTTGATTGTGTAGAGAATGTCACAAGGAGTTCGTATGACTTTCCGGTGTATTTTTGGATTTTTATTTTATTTATTATGAATTTTAGAAGTGAAATTCAAGAAAAATAATATTCAATCATAGATAATCACACGTGGCAGCCTCTAATAGGAGAGCTGTCACTGTTTCCGACAGGTGTTGTCCTATGACTACGCCACATGTCATTAGTATTATATTGTTATTTAACCTAAAATATTATTATATTACTTTTTATCATGAATTATTATTATATTGTTATTAATTCGAAATTATTATTATATTATTATTTACACAAAATTATTATTATATTACTTTTTACCCTAAATTATTATTATATTGTTATTAACCATAAATTATTATTATATTATTATTTACCCTCAATTATTATTCTACTACTTTTTATCCTAAATTGTTATTATATTATTATTTATCCAAAAATATAATTATATTACTTTTACCGTGAATTATTATTATCCCCCTCTGTTCTCTCTCTCACCCTCTCCATCTCCCTCTCCCTCTCCATCTCCCTCTGTTTCAGGGGTACTAACAACAAGAATAAGCACCAGAGGAGGAGGACGAAGAAGAAGGTTGTTGTTAATTGTTGCTTAATCGTGGAATAAGAGGATGGGATTGGTGGGTATGAAATCAGCCATTACAATCCAAATTTCCATTTCCTTCCCCATCTCCCATTTCAAAACCTAGAATCCCAATCCAAATCTCCATTCCCAAAATCCCAACCCCCCAAAACTTACCAAGTCCCAAATTCGCTCCCTTTGGTCGTCCCTCTCTGTCATCGCAGCAACCTCACTCTCCTCTGGTGAAATTTCTTTTTTGGTGCTGCTCTTTTTTTCACTGCTTTTCTAATTTCCCGCTCTTATTTCGTTACAGAACCGTCTCCCTCTCTTACTGTCAAACCCTCTATCGTCCTCTCTGACTGTATATATATATTTTTTTTTTATGCAGTTGGAAATGGAAGATGAGGATGAAATAGATGCAATGCTTCACCAAATTGGAGGTGCTTTTGCCTAGTCAATAAATCTGGATGGTTATTTTCCTAGTAGGAGCTAAGTATATGTAGACTTTGACTATCTGGAAAACGATGTCTGAAGTTAATTTTAGTATCTATCAACACTACTAGTCTTGTCTAAACTTTATTTCTAGATGTTTGTTGTCAATACATGGCAATTGTGTCTGTATGAAGTATGGTTTTATGGTTTCTAAGTACATGAGGTATGGTTTCTTCTTGGTAACTTTCCATGTGGCTTATTCTTTTGGGAAATATGCGGCTTTGCCCCTGGCTCACATAATTTTTTCAAGAATGTCCCCCATTTGAAATTCAATCATAATGCCCCCTATATAAACTCCTTGTTGACAGCCTATTGCCCACCTATTGGCCATCCTTTAGAAGAGGAAATGTCCCTCTTCTGAGGCGTTGCGCTCTTCCTCTTCCTCTTCCTCTTCCTATTCTTGACACCCTATTGCCCATCCTTCACTTTATTTAGAGCAATCAGATATAGTCTTGCTGATGCCCCTTTGGTTTGGAACATAATCTCTCAGTTGTGCAGACAGTAGTGAATATTTTTTTTTTACCATTATCCACATGTAAATGTGCTGGATGAAGTTTTTGATTGTAGATGTGTAGATTCTTTGATTGGTGCTCCAAGCTGTGAATATTAGTGACTTTCTGGGTGTTACTATGTAGGAAAAGCAAGCTCTTAGGTTGGCTTTTGGAGTGAATGGAATATTTGTGACAGTTGTTGATTTCTCTGAAGAAAAGGGAAAGGAAGTTTCATCTCTTGTACAGAAGGAGAATGCCAAGTTCCATACCAATTTAGGTTTTCCATCTACGTTGTTTGTGAAATGCGACCTTTCAGATAATTTCGGTATTCTTTATGTGACATGTAATATAGCTGGTCAGTGCTGGAATTGTCTAGCTTAGTTTAACTTATGGGAAAGACACAATCACCTTAACAAGTAGCTTTTGCTCATTCAATTTGTAACATTCCAATGTATATTTGAGTAATTAGTTCAGAACTTTTGAATTTGGGGAATTTTTTTTTGAGATGTATTGTTTTGAAATTAGCGTGGATATGTTATGCATCTATCTCAACCATGTTATACGTCGCAATTTTTTTCAAGTCAGTTAGAATGTAATTATAGTGCGAGAATGAAGTTTTTGTATTGCCATTGTATTGCCTCCCTATTGTCCTGGTATTGCCGTTGTATTTCCCCTGTATTGTCGTTGTATTTCTACTGTATTGCCATCATATCACCTTCTGTTTCAAGTATTTTCAATTGATTTGTTGCACAACTAGAGCTTCATATCTGTGTGTAGAAGACGGTATGTTATCAATGTTTTTCACTAATCTCATTGGAGCATACTTAAGGTAAGTGTGGATCTCTATCTTCGTGAAGGTTGCAATGAATTGCAAATAGGGCAAGCGGATCTCTGTCCTCGTGAAGGTGAGGAATTGAGCTTCTATGAAATTCTCTTGCGAGCCTGACATCGGAGATAGAGCTGTTATCAATCCCCCAACAAAAACTTAGGAGAAAGATACAATCATGTATACAATTTGTCTTTGCTCATTCAAATTGTAACATTCAAATGACCATTTGCGTAATGTTCAAAACTCTTCAATTTGGGAAATTTTGAGATGTATTGTTTTGAAATTAGTGTGGATGTTTTTTTATATGGATTCTATTGTTTGTTTATATATTTCGTATTGCTTTAGTATTATTTGTTTATTGTTGTTGATCCTTAGTGTATTAATATTGCCTATTTATTGTACATATATTGCCATTGTATTGCTCTTGTATTGCCGTCATATTGCTCGTGTATTGGGATTGTAGTGCACCCGTATCGCCTATTTGTCAACTATGTGTTGGAATAAAATTATAGGGGGAGTATGGACACCACAGAGGTATGCAATACAATTTACTTTCATTCAATTTCTACAAAAATAATCTTTCATATTGATATAGCCATTCATTGCAAACCTCCTAACCACAAGACGAAAGGCCTTACTGCTCAAGCTTGATCAGCGCACATCTACATGAACGTTAACCCCCCGTATGATCATATTGCTTATATTTTTTTCTATTCTTGGCGTTGGCTTTGCACCATTTATGTTTTAACAGCATACATGAATTGTTCCAAATCAAAAACTTCAAACCGCAGGTCCTAATTATAGGCAGTAAATTATGACTTAATAAAAAATAAGTCATTAGAGTTGGATCTAGGGAGCTAAAAGCATCACATGGCTCAAAGAAACCAAATCAGGGGACCACGTACAACAGAGGCAGTAGTGCTAGCTAGTACTATATGGCATGGCAAGGGACATTTGGATGCAAACACTAGAGATATAGACCCTTTCTTTTAGGTAAATGAGGAAGAGGAAGAGGAAGAGGGCATGGCATCTTAAGATTGACAAATTTCCTTCTAACTTGACTTTCATAAATTGATGAACTAACAATGTTATGTCATTACATCTTAAGATATACATAAGAAAGTGGCAAAAAACAAAAAAAAAAATTATATCTCTTGGTTTTAACATATTTTATATCTATCAGGAAAATTCCAGGACATCTCCTCTTACACCCGAATTTAAGCTGAAAGTTAGCAATTTCCACCCCAAAAGAAAGCCGCAACTTGAAACAAGACATTCTTCCATCTGTATAAAACGGATAAAAAAATGCATATTAGAAGCAAATCATTCATTCACAATGGAAACAAAAACATAACATTCAATCACAACTGAAACCAATTTTAAAACAGAAACCAATACCAAAATTCATAACAGAAACCAATACCAAAACAGATTCAGAAACCAATACCACAACTTAAAAATGATAATCAATAGCAGAACTCAAAAAAGAAACCAAGCATAACTCAAAAAAGAAACCAAGTAGAACTCAAAAAAGAAACCAATATCTGATTGCTAACTCAAAAAAAAAAAAATTCACTAATGTCTGCACAACTGAGACATTATATTCCAAACCAAAGTAGAAATCCGCTTACGTGCATTCAACTCTTGCTAGTTGGGCAAAATGAATAAAGAGCGTAGTCATAAGTTCATAATAAACAAGATTCCAAATCTCTTTTAATTCCTCCCACAAGACCAAGGAAAAGAATTGAATGTAACGAAGAAACTTGAAAACTATGACAACTCAGTTCAGCTAAGCTAAGTTGATTGCCATTTTCTGGGACTCATTTTGATTGGCAGAACAACTCAACTTAGCTAAAATGAGCTCAACCAAAAGCTGTTCCTGCCACTCAATCATAATAAATAAATAAATATATCATTAACGATGAATGTTTGTATAGGAAACAATAATGCCAAATGAATAAAGAGCGTAGTCACTACCTTAGGTTGACGACCGTGGCCCAAATGTCGCGTCAAATTCTTGCATGAACAAATCTGCTTGAGAACTTTGTGTAGAGGGTGTGTTTTGATTTGTATCTTCCGCGTTGCAAGGGGGGACCTAAATGACACATGAAACATGCACATAAAACAGTCATTGTTTTGCTGCAAATATTGTTAAATATAAATTAAGTTGTCATCTTTAATCGTATAATAACTTACGTGTTAACAACAAGGGGACAATTCTGTTTATCGTGTTGGGTCTTCCTACATTCAGTGCAACGTCGTCTTAATCGATCTACAGCTTTTTCATTCCCTCCTTTAACTCTTCCTTTGGATCTCACATGCTGCGGATCCTTTAGTTTAATTTGATTGGAACTATTTCCCACATCTTCTACAGTAGATGAGGCGCATTTACTTGCCTTCCCCAAAGACTTCAATGTTGGCTTCAGACCTTCAAAAGTTGTTGTAGTAATTTGGAACCTTCCTCTGACAGTAATGCATCATCGATCAATTGACCTGAAAGCATGGACAACATCGATCGCTTCGATACACGACCATTATCAATGCAATATTTGATTACATTGCCCTTCGTATCAAACACAACTCCTGACTTCACACTTTTCATCCACCTTTTTAATATGTACTTTTCTGGTAAATGCTCTACTTGCTTCTTCCTTAAAAAGGCGAGTAAGTGTCGGCATGGAATTCCAGAACATTCAAATAATTTGCAACTGCACGACGCTAAATCATCGATTTGTCATAAACTACGTCTTTGACCTTCGAAACTCCTGGTGTTACCCTCTCTGTTACGTTGTACACACAAATAGTATCATATGAATTTGTACGTTCCAAAAAACATGAAACACTTCTCATTTGCTCTCGTTGAAATTTCTGTAACACTTCCCTCGTGTAGATGTCCCTAACTTGCCTTTCCATTGGAGTAGACAATTGCGTTCTAGGTTCTTCATTGTGATCAATATGGTCAGCTGTCAACTCCTTATCACGCTGATGAGCAAGAGCTCTCTCAAATCTTACGATGAATTCCATCAAAGAATTTTTCCTACACACATATTGCTTGAAAAATGCATGAGAACTTTCAGCTCTTTGACTACTTGACATTCCAAATGAAAAGACATGTTTACAATAGGCTGAAACTCAATTATGACGCAGATCAAAAATTGAATTCAACCATATATGATCCTTCAATCCATTATTTCCAACTACTTCCTGCCATTTGACATCAAATTCTTCTTTCTTATCTATATTCCATATACAACTACGCAATTCCTCAGTATGATATCTACTATTCAGTTTCTCTGAGAACTTATTCATTATATGCCATATACAATACCTGTGAAATGTCGTAGGGAGAGATTGCACGATCGCCTTTGCCATGGCTGCATCTTGGTCTGTAATGATCATTTTCGGAGCAGTACATGGCATTGCTTTTTTAAATTCTTCAAACAACCAAACAAATGAGTCAACCGTTTCATTCACTAAAAAAGCACATGCAAAAACAATTGTATGCCCATGATTATTTAACCCTATCAGTGGCGCGAACACCATACCATACCGGTTGGTGTTGTACGTGGTATCAAAAACAACTACATCTCCATAAAATCCATATGAACGTCTTGAGGTTGCATCTGCCCAAAAAAAATTAGTTAGTCTTCCATCTGAATCTACCTCCATCTTGAAGTAAAAGCCATAATTCTTTTTTCTCTCAGCCAAAAAATGTTCTTTTAAAAGCTCAGCATCATGCCCAATAAGCTTCGCATGAAGGTCTCTCTCCCAATTATACAAATCTTTACTAGTGCACCCAACGTTTTCCATTCCTCCTACTTGTACTTCAAGGAGGCTCATTTGTTGATGGGTAGATATATTAGCTGCACTTAGGTCTCGGTTAAATACCTTCTTAGACTCCGTAACTATACGGTGGCTTCTCAGCAAATGCACTTTATCCGGGGTTGACATTATATGGTTATGTTTCTCAGTGAACCAAGAAATTATGTACTTGTTAGACTCAACTCCTTTTGAGGCCACAACTCTTGCCTTGCAGTCTTCTCTACATTTGCCTCTCATTCTTTTAGGTTTAGGATCCTCCATTGGCTCATAACACCCTTGTCTACAACATACGAACTCTTTTCTTACTATCTCATTTGTAAATCTTGTCCTCTTACTTGAATGTTTTCGAATACCAAACCCGGAGTTTCTTGCGTAAGTCTTGTAGAACTCATACACATCATCAAGTGAGTCAAATTCTTTCCCCACTTGTGGTTTCAAATCCATACTTACTACCGGTTTCACTCCCACTTCATCATTTATTTGACTACTATCTTCCTCTGCCCCCTCAACTTGGTTCTGCACCTCTGCCCCATCAACTTGGTTTTCCACCTCTGTGTTCACGTCCATTTTTCTAGAAGTTGCAACAACACAGTTCAAATCACATTATTTCTAAAAGCGGTCAGTATATATGGTGAAATTTTAATGCAATCAATATATATGGTGCAATTTTAATGCAATTTTTCATATAAATTATGGTGCAATTAATAGTTGTTATATGGAACAATTATTTTTAATACAACAATTACCCATTTCTTAATCATACCAATAAGACATTAATTATAGCAGTTTCTCATACCTATTCACTGTTTAATGATATTTCATCACCAACAAATTGACAATTGAGTGATACATAAAGATAGAAACAAAATTACAGCTATTTGCACTGGAGTATGAGACCCTTTTACAAATTTTTATTCTTTTAACCTAACAACAATTTTGTTCTACCCCTCATGATCCTTAATAGGTAGAGGCCTCCATATAGGCCTATGTAGCATTTCAATTTAATTGTTCCTTTTTTTTTTCCTTCTTTATAAATAGGGTTGAGAATCTATGTGTTGAAATAAAACTTCTGCTTACTAAATCTTGTTCTTTAATGTATCCAACGGCAATAGACTAAACTCGCAAGCGCTGGAAAACTTAGAAAACACACAAGAATTATACTGGTTCGACAGAACTTTTGCCTATGTCTTTGATTAATAATAGAGATTACAGAACTTTTGCAAACCCTAGAACTAATCCCCTCTTCTTGCCTTGGCTGTCACAGTTTTCTCTCTTAAAGATTTAAGCCTTGCTGCACCCTATTTATAGGCATAGGGTGCTGATTACATATCCTTTTCAGATTATAATTCCTATTCTAAGTGGGATAAGAAAATAGACTTCTTTACAATTCCAAATAGACTTGTAGGATTTCTAATCTAAATTGAATTAGGAAACTAAGATTCTTTCCTAGTCCTTTTAGGAGAAGAATTGGTGCACCCTTTTTTTCCTAAAACAATCCTAAACAGAAAAGGACACTAATTGACGAGCCAAAACCTAACACTATGCTTAAGAGAACACACATGGTTCATAGTAACCAAGATAAAGCCAAGAACATGGACCTTCATAGGCAAATTCGAAACAATAAAAATATGAAAGAGGAAAAAAAAACCCAAAAATAGAAAACTTCCTTCCTTCAAAGAAAAAACCTAAAATACAATTTCAGAAACTTTACACAAATTTCTTTATAAATCCAAAATTTTTACAAGAAATATAATTATGACTTACAATTCAACACCCAAATAATTTAACCATAAATCCAATTAGGGAATAGAAATCGATTTGTTACAAACCCTACACAATAATACTAAGTTGAAATACCCTTCGTCTGTTGAATAATCTAAATCCTCATATGCACAGTGAGAGGAGGGAAGTTGTTACCTTTCACATGGAGGTTGAGAGCCCTGGATCAGGTATTGAAGAGAGCCGCCCGAGTTCTACATTTGTCTCTGCACTGGGTTGACTGGATGAAAGAGCAACTTATGTTCTCTCTGGAGGAAGTAAATCTACCCTTCCAGAAGGAGAGCGTGCAAGTGAGGCATCTGGTTTGCTGTGCTTCTGCAATTTAATGCGAATGATCAAAGGCTTCCTTTTCTTGCTGCTTTGGGTTCTGCTAGGGAATGGAGGAAGAGAGAGCCAAAGTAGAGAAAGAGAAAAGCCAGAGTGCGAGAGAAAAGTTAGAGGTCGTGAGAGAGAGAGATGTAACTTAAGTTGGGTCTTTGTTTCGGGTTGAAGACTACCCGATAGCAACTTAAGTTGCTTTTTAAATCCAACCGTCAAATTTAATCAAACGGTTATTAGCTGTCCTCAAATAAGGTTCCTCAAGAGAGACTAAAATGGAGAATGACCCACACTATTCAAAGATGGAATTAATCAATTTCGTACTTCATAATTAAAGATTTAATTACCACCCATGGTGATTAATCCACAAGTTAAAAATTGGTTCGTTTAAAGAGATTACCCATTTTATTAAGGAAGTTAATAAACCATCAGAACTCAAAAACAAAATTGGCAACCTTAGAAGCTGGAAAAAAGCAGTCCCCCTTTGTGTCAAAAAGCATTGGGAAATTTTCTCAAAGAACTTTCTCTAGCACTTGGGCAGTTTGTCTAAAATAAAATGTTTGGCTCTTATTTCTGTTTGGGCCTAATTTCTGAAACACCAGCCCATCTGGCATAGTAACTATATTCAGTACTTCGACGTTCTATAACGGTCCACCAAAAACTGTAAAAATTGCAGAAGAGGGATCGTTTGAACTGTAAAAACTTTAATGCAGGCTGGTAAGTAGGCCTGTCAAAATTTGGTGTTGAACTTTGAAATTTGATGGCACATTGAACTCAATGATGGTTTGATGTGTTGGAAAATGAAAGATATTTAGGAGAGGTTATGAAATTTTGATGTTGTATTCGGCTAACAAAGTCGAAAAATTTGTATTCGCCAAGAACTATTTATTTGAAGAGAGAATTTAACATCAATCCTTGAAAACTCTAAAAAAATACATGAACTTATGCTTCAACCATCAGATCTGCTTAAACATTTGAATGATATACAAATGAAATCCAGTACATGAATTATAATACACTTCAACACTTGGAATTGAAATGGGATTGTTTCTCAAGAATTGATGAGATCAGAGATGTGGAATTGCAACTTGGTATTCCAAACGATCAAGAACTCACTCTGTAGAGTCTGTATACACATACTCATAAAATTCCTCAGAAGAGGACTCCACCTCCTCATCAATCTGCTGAAAAGAGTGAACAATATTAAACTAGAAAAATATTACTTATCAGCTTATACTAAAATTGGAAGTGACAAATGGTGGCCAGTCTCAATACGAAATTTTGTCAACTGAAAAAAAAAGGCAATATACAAAACACTCTAGAGCTAAAGAGAAGGATGCATGAACTTCTAAACACAACAAGTTACACCACATTGAAAGTGTTCATCCAATGCAGTAAACGTGAGAATCCTATCAGTAAAGAATGTGAACATGCTGACCAGTATTCCTATCAGTATAATTTAACAAAACAAAAACATGATCATATCACTAAAAACAGAAAAGTTCCTTCAATTCCTATATATCATCAGATAGAGATGCAAAATACATTAAAGAAACCTATCAGAAACCCTGTTAACGTAAATCCTAGCCATCTTGAAATCCCGTCTTAATGATTTCCTTTGTGTGATTTGGCTTGCAAGAAGAAGTCTTTTGTTCAACAAAAGATAGGGGGTGAAGAGAACGATGTACAAATATAAGTGTATAAGTGTACATTTCTCTCTCATATTTTAGGGCACCTAGAGGTCTTCTTATTTTAAGGCACCCAGAGGTCTCCTTATTTTAGGATCATGACAGGAGCATATTTGGAGTTGTGTTCCCGACATTCACTCTAAATTTTAACTTAAAATCTCATTTAGGGAGGAGCCCATTGGAGATGCTCTAACGAGATACCACATCAAAATTAGGTTGTTTGTTTCGTTTTCGTATACTATATCGCATTTCTAGAACACTTGAATTAAAAACACCTCAAACACATGAAATACATTGTAATTTCTTGTCAAATCGAAGCTTAAACAATCTCACATGTAATTTTTTTTGTTTATATCATTAGAACCGTAATTTGATCTTGCTAACTCAATTTAATTCTTTCCTTAATATGGCATAATATGGCATATTTTTTTCATAAGATTTGCAGACACCATTGTGTTTCCTTAATATAGAAGTTGGAGATGGCAACATATATATACTCACCTCTGCACTTCTCTGTGTTAACATCATATCTCTGCTCGTTTCCCTGTATTCAAAAGAAAAGAATGTGCGTTATTGAGATGCAATCAGGTTTGAAAAAGAAACACTTTTATTGTTATATTATTGAATAAACACCAATAAACATTCAGGAGCATACCTTTTGTCGTGAATGTTCCCTATAGTGCTATTGAGGTCCCCATCCACTCAGACTTTACCAACTCTGTGTGTACTTGGATTCTAGAATGTGTGTTGACAACCTTAGAAGCAAATGTTCTTAAATCTGGACATCTTATAACCTTCAATTCCATCAAAGATGGCAACTTCAAAGTATAAGCTTCAGTAGAGAAACAAATGAGGTTTGGTAGATCTTCAAGCGTCATGGAATTCAGTCGAGGAAATGTAATTTCCTGATCATCACATTCAGTGTCTGCTTTTGCAATAACTTGTTCAATCTTCTCACAATTCCCAACTTTTAAGTCCTTTAAACTGACAAGGAGCTTGGCTACAGTTGACAAGAACAAATATCGCAAACTGCCACAGCGGGATACACTTAAGAATGTCAAGTTTCCGAAGCCTGTGATATGTTGTGAACCGCCCGTTTCCCATACGTGCATTAAACTTGGCAATTTGTATAACGACAAGTAACACAACTTATTGAATGCTTGAACATTGTGGCTTTCCACACCCTTTGATCCCTTGAGTTGGAAAACAACTTCCAATGACTCACAAGCTTTTACAGAAAGACGTTCTAGATTATCGTAATCATTTGAGTCTTGATCAAGATTTTTTGGTGCAACCTAGAAAATCAAACATCAATTTATATAATTTATATAATTTCAGTATGGCAATGTCATTTTCATTCTCAATTGTAGCTCGAGGGTAGAGGAGTCAAATAATATGGGTAGAATAATTTTCAAATGTATTCCATTCTCCAAAAGGAAGTATTTATAATACAAGGTTACAAACTCTAGTAGAGTTATACTACGAAACAAGATAAATCCTAATTACATAATATCTATACAAAAGGAAATAAATAAAATCATAATATACTAGGAAGTAAATCCCAAATAGAATGGGACTACTCGCGCCAACACTCCCCTCAAGTTGGAGCAAAGACGTCACGCATGCCCAACTTGTCAAGCGAGTTGAGAAAGATAGTGGTTGACACGACTTTTGTAAAAACATCGCCTAAGCGATACTCGAACTTATAAACGGAAAGGAAACAATTTCTGCATCCAACTTCTCTTTAATAAAATTTCGATCAACCTCCACATGCTTCGCACGATCATGTTGCACGGATTATGCGCAATCGCAATTGCCACCGATTGTCACAATATAAATCCATGGGTTTTTTCAGCCCAAAACCAAGATCTCTCAACAATCTCCTCAACCATAGTAACTCACATACACCTTGGGCCATCCCACGATACTCGCCTCAAAGACTAGATCGAGACACCACCTTTTGTTTCTTACTTCTCCAAATAACAAGATTACCACCAACAAACATGAAATACCCAGGACGTAGAACGCCTATCGCAGTCGAACAAGCTCAATCAAGATCTGTATACCCTTCCACATCTGTATGACCATAATTGGAAAACATCAACCCCTTGTCGAGTTCCTTTCGGATATCTCAAAATACGCGTCACGGCTCCCATATGATCCACACTAGGAGAATGCATAAAGCGACTTACTATACTCATTGCATATGCAATATCGTGCCTTGTATGAGCTAAATAAATCAATTTCCCCACAAGCCGTTGATAACGCTCTTTATCAAGAGGGAACTTGATCAGGATATAACCCCAACTTATGATTACGCTCCTTTGGGGTATCAATTGGTTTACAATCCAACATTCCAGTTTACGCAAGTAAATCCAAAACATACTTCCTTTGAGACAGAAAGATACCATGCTTGGACCTGGCAACTTCAATCCCCAGAAAGTACTTCAAGTCACCTAACGATTTCATGTCAAACTCGGATGCCGATACTTATGAAGATTTGGCATTTCACCGATCATCTCCAAATACAATCATATCATCAACATAAATTATTAAAGCTGTCAATTTACCTTTATGACGCTTGTAAACAAGGTATGATCCGAGTTACTTTGCGCATACCCAAACTTCCTTATAGATGCAGCAAACCTCCCAAACCATGCCCTGAGATCGCTTCAAACCATACAAGGATTTCCGCGGTTTACACACAACACCCTTCTTGGAGGTCACGGGAATACCAGGAGGAGGATCCATGTATATCTCTTCTTTGAGGTCACCATGTAGGAATGCATTCTTGACATCAAACCGCAACAGGGGCTACCATGATTGGCAGCCAAAGATAAGAGTACGCGCAAGATTGAGCTTTGCTATCGGGGCAAAGGTCTCCGTGTAATCCACTCCATAAGTCCGAGTATAGCCTTTTGCTACCAATCTTGCCTTGTAACGGTCAATGGAACCGTCGACTTTATGCTTCAAAGTAAACACCCATCTGCACCCAACAGCCTTTTTCCTTTCGGTAAAGGAAATAATTCCCAAGTGACATTCTTGTTCAAAGCTTCCATCTCAACATTCATTGCATCTACCCATTTGGGATTTGATAGAGCATCCTGTAACTTAGTTGGCACACATACACTAGATAATTGACACAAATATTACGCATATGACTTAGATAAACGATGAGTTGACACATAATGGCTAATGGGGTATTTGGACTTGGCATGTATTTTAGGAGAATATTGTACTTTGGGCTTCCCACGAGTAGTTCGTGGTAGGGGTGGGCACGGTATGGTACGGTACGGTATTGGGCTCGTCGCTACCGATACCGAAATTAAAACCGGTATGGTACGGTATGGGATTATAGTTTGCCAAAGTTGGTACTGCACCATACCGTATCAAATCGGTATCGGTATGGTACGGTACCATTTCGGTATCAAAATGACACAACTCAAAAATGAACTAATTCAATATTCAACCTATTCATTCACCAAAATAAGTGATGCCTAAGTTACACATTCAATGATTCAACAAATTCAATATCCAAATCCTAATCAACCAAAACAATATCCAAATCCTAATCAACCAAATCAATATCCCTCAACACATTCAATATTCAATATCCAAATGCCTAAGTTACATTCAACGATTCTTGTTCTTATTACTACGGCTGCAAATTCATATTCGAGAAGAAACAAGAATTATATGATAAGGATGGAACCACATGAACAGATAATTAACTAAATAACTATCAGAAAAATAGAAACTGAACAAAAAGCATATCAGAAAATAGAAATCCATACAATGTTCATCATCCGTACCATAATCATCACCACGGATCATGAACCATCAATATTTGCAGCATCGATTCATCATCAATTGCAAGTGGAGAGGGATCAAGTGGTTCATCAAAGATCATCGGTATCCAATGGTGATTGATTTTGTGTCGTTTGTTCAACATGGAAAGATGAGTTCCAGTGGAGCTAGCGCTGGTGCCTTTACCAGTAAGCGGCTTAGACTATTCGGTGTGAACATGGAGTGTTCTCCAAACATTGAAGAAGATCAAACAGTTGAACATCAATACCAGATATTGCCTTCAACAGCAATACCATATACCACTGCCCAATACTATTGGTGCCAACCAAATACCACTGCCCAATACACATAATGAAGTGTATTCGGTACGGTACGGTACCAACCGGTACCAAATAGTTGGTACCGCTACCATACCATACTCTATTGGTACGGTACGGTATCATACCGAATAAGCCCTCATCCCAAATGAAACGGTATGAAATCGGTATGGTACGGTATGGTTCGGGTACGGTTTCGGTATTTCGGTTTAGATGCCCACCCCTAGTTCGTGGGGCTAATTGATAAGTAGACATATCATCATAAATTACCTCACTATTATCACGAGTTGATCGGGCAATGGCGGGGCAGGGGGTCTTGCATCGATCTCATCCACACAAGAGTCACCAAAATCACCGCCACGTTCGTCCAAGTAACGATGGAATCATCAAAAATGTCATTGGGCGACCGTCGCTTCTGTGCCGTGGCCATCATCTTCGTCTGTGTTCTGCGCGACCGGTCATTTCCAGCAGGTTGTATCGAAGCGACGTCGCGGTCATCCTTTCGGCCGTCGTTTCTGTGCAGGTTGTATCGCTATTTGCTTCAGACCCTGGCGACCGGTTGAGGAAGATGGGCGACTGGTCGTTTTCGACCCGAGAGCAATTTCTACAATTTCTTCAATTTCTTCACAATCATCCTCAAGTCCACAGTCTTCTACTCCAACACTCTTCAATTCACTCCCTCTCCCCTAAATTGGAGAGAAAGGAGAAACATAATACGGTACTTCTTCATGGAATGTGACGTCCAAAGTAAACATGCACTTTCTGAGTAGGTGGATGATAGCACTTATAACCCTTCTGAGTAGAAGAGTAACCAATAAAGACACAGCGCAGAGCACAAGAATCAAGTTTACTCCGTTGATGAGAGTAGACATGAACATAGGCAACACACCCAAAAACTTTAGGGGGCAACTTGGAGACGGAGACAGGGGACATAAAGGCACCAAACACATCATGCGGAGTCTTGAAATCAAGAACCCGGCTTGGAGTACGATTAATCAAATAGGCAGCAAACAGAATAGCATGCCCCCAAAGATGATGGGGAACAGACATATCCAATATGAGTGAACGAGCAACTTCAAGTAACTAACGATTCTTGCGTTCAGACACACCATTCTGTTGAGGAGTGAATGGAGTGGTAGTTTGGTGAATAATGCCTTGATCACTGAAGAAACGGGTCAAGTTATTATTCACATATTCACCTCTGTTATTAGTCTGAAACACTTTGACGCGAACATGAAACTGAGTAAACACCATGGCACAAAATTCAGGAAGAAGAGAAGCAACATCATATTTATTCTTCATCAAAAACACCCAAGTTAAGCGAGTGCAATCGTCAATAAATGTAACAAACCAACGGAAACCATTAGAAGTCACACGAGCAGGGCCTCAGACATTTGAATGCACTAAATCAAAAGGCTTTGCAGCTTTACTATCACTCAAAGGAAACACAGTCCGATGACTTTTGGCCAAAATACATGTCTCACACTTAAAACTGGATTCATCACAGGAGCGGAATAAAGATGGAAACAAACGTTTAAGGTAGCCAAACGATGGGTGTCCCAAGCGATGATGCCATAACCAAATTTGGTGTTTGTCTTTGACACTGCAAATTTGAACCGTATTAACGACATGATCACGAACTGGTGCATAAGGCAATGTCAAATAATATAACCCCCTATCCGTTTACCATGCCCAATCTTCTCGTGAGTCTTGAGATCCTGAAAAGAGCAATGTGTAGGATAGAAAGTAGCAGAAGCATTAAGTGTATCAAGTAAGCGACCAACAGATAACAAGTTACAATGGATATTGGGAACTAGCAATGCACGAGATAATGACAGAGTAGGAGTGAGAGAGATTGTGCCCTCGCCAGTAACTGGAGAGGGCAAGCCATTAGCACTAGTTATGTATGGGTCACGGGTGTTACTAGACAACTCATCAAAAAATTTAGCATCATAAGTCATATGATCAGAAGCACCATTGTCAATTATCCAAGTATTGAAGCCAGTACTTGGAAAAGAGTCAGAACCACACAATTTTGCAGAAGCAACAGCAACAGCACCAACAATGGAGTTATCACCCATGATTGCAGCAGAAACTCAACAGATCACGGCAGAGTATACAACGGAACACAGTAGAGGCACAAATACGACAGATGCACAAAGACAGGCACGAACACAGTATAGGCACGGACACGGCACAAGAGAACCCTAAAAAGAAATTAGGGCACACAGTAGAACACGAGTGGGCACAATACACAGGTCACCAGAAAGTCGGCTCTGATGCCAAGTCAAACAATATGGGTAGAATAATTTTCAGATGTATTCCATTCTCCAAAAGGAGGTATTTATAATACAAGGTTACAAACCCTAGTAGAGTTATACTAGGAAACAAGATAAATCCTAATTACATAATATCTATACAAAAGGAAATAAATAAAATCATAATATACTGGGAAGTAAATCCCAAATAGAATAGGACTACTCGCGCCAACAAGAGGTTCATAGAAATAAATTGAAATGCTTACCTCTTGATTGACTGGACGTGGCAGTATTTGAACAATATTTGTTCTTGAAGTAGGTTTGGTCATTGGGCCACATGAATAAGGTGTACATCCACAAGATCCTGAAGAAATACCTTCATCTTCGTCTTCGTGATGAGCTGTTGAATCTTTCTCCAACTTTTTTATTTGTGGAATTACTGAAGCCAATGTCTTCAGTTTGGGAAGCCTGTCTAGATCAAAACTATTTAGTTTGGGAAACAAAGTCATGCCCGTCTGATCCTCCTTTTCATTTTCATCTGCGGATCTGACTATAGTTTCCATTTTCCTGCATCTCGCTATGTTGAGCTCTTCAAGATTCACAAGTAGCTTGGCAATTGAATGTGGGAACACATATTGGAGATCTTCTATTTTTAAATATCTTAAGTTTTGGAAGCCCTGGAATCCACGCGGAATGTTCTTCCAAAGGTGTTGACATGAAGAAGCGAATGAAATCTCCAATTTTCGTAAATGAGAAAATGCTGGAACCATGTGGCCTTTCAGATCAAATAACACATCTACAATGCCACGGGAAAATCTAGTTCCACTTCTTCTAGATTTTGTAACCATAAAATGCACTTTGATGGAAATACCGCTCTTTCAAAGCTTGTAGAAGATTGATGGTCATCATATGAAGTTCCTACCACATTTTGATCCTTGGGCATTGTTACCTGAAAAGATTCTTAATTATAAATATTTAAAGAAATATTCTAGTTCTATATCATCCATATGTAAGCTTCTTCTCTCTCTCTCTCTCTCCACCTTTACAATATTTGGCATTACCTTGAATTATGTGCTTAGATAATTAATCTAATGTATCTATGTTTGATTTCTCAATAAGAGATAATTACATCGAAAATACGGACGCTGTTATGGCCTTGTTCTGATGTAGTGCCAATAGTGCAATTCATTTGTTCTTCCCTTTTCATTCTTTTAATGTTAGATGCTATTACTTAATATTGTATAGTAGTTGAGTGTGCAACGATGCCGCTTATTAACTATATTTGTTAAAGCGGAGATTTATTTTGATGAAGTTTCTTTTTTCTTTTTGCAATATAATGTTAGATGCTATTACTTCTCTACTTTCTTACTATGATTCTCTATGTACCACATTTTAGATTGACCTGAGAAGGGCAAACAACACTGAAATTATGCTTACAAAAGTTAAGATGCCGCTCTCTCTGATATGATGGTAAGCTAACACAGTTGAATTTCTTCTTCTTTTTTTCCTTGAATTTAATTTTCCATGAATATAATTTGCATATCTGATGAATCTTCTTTATTCGCTCTTAATTTCTAAATTTGGAATGCTGATGTAATAATTGAACATTTTTCATACTTAGCTAATGTTGTATTGTTATGCATATTTGCAGGCTGCAGTTTCATTGTCGCAACAGCAGCAGCAACAGAATATAGGTTTGTCACAGATGCCACTTCGGTCTCAGCAACAGCAGCGAACTCTTTCAATGTCTTGAAATTTCAACAATGAAAACAAGAACAAAAAAATTGTAAGGGCACCAATAAAGAAACCAGACAAAGAAAAGAAAGGCATTCACTAAGCTCCTGCTTGGCCTTTTCTAACCCCTTGATTATAGCTTGCATTTCTTCTGATAAAGACTTCAATTGTATCTGGATGGAAGAGAGATCTGTCACATACAAATCTAACTTCAATCCTTAGAATTAACATCAATGAAACAGATGGGCACCTTTGTTGCAGCTTCAAGGCTGACAAGGTCCAGGTGAAAATCAAGAAGTCCTGGTGATTTAGAAGTAAGGTGAAAATCATAATATGTCCATCTGAAAGAAAACTTGTATGCATAATTTATGCAAAATTTATGCTTTCCTCGCCAAGAATAGAATATACCATTGAGCCACAAAGCATAAGTTTCATTGCATAACCAAAAAAACTTAAGAAACATACCTTACTGTTAATGGAACGTGTATCATAGAGCTTCGGTAGACTGTCCAATTTGAACCCAACAGCAACCTAGGACCCTTATTTCCTAGTTCATAAATTATGAACAACAAGGACTGCAATGCTTTTTAAAAATTCACATTTTGTCCTCAACCCATTAAAAAAGGTTTTGCCTATGAATTGTAGCTTTCTACATATGGGTTTTGGGGAAGTGGACAGAGAAAAGCCGGCGATACTGAAGAAGATGAGAAGAAGCATCTGCGATGAAGAGAGAAGACTTGGGGGACCTCGCTTGGGATTGGCTGCAGACAATCGACGACGAAGCGTCTTGGGTTTTCTCGTGGAAGACCTCCAGCGCGTTAGTCTGATCTCTTTTCATTTCTCTCAGTCACACTTGACTCACGTGATGTTCAATAAGAAATGGCTGAACAAGTCATCAGGTTAACAAATCTCAGTCACACTGGACCTCACTTGGTTTAAACCCTCTCTCTCCCGTTCTATCGCATCTCTAAAGTCGCGATCTCCTTCGCGTTCACTGTGGGTACTGTCGATTCGGAGTTGTCCTGCCTTGGCTTCCGTCAATTTCGAGCTATCTCCCTGTGTTCAAACCCTCTACTCCTCAAACTCTCCGCTCTAGCCTCTTTGAAACCCTATCTTCCCTTCTCTCTTAGATCTGAACTTTCTCATCTTTCACTTCCATTTCTTGTCTCTTCCCTGCTCTCTCCATCTGTAATCCCCCCACAACTCTCTCACAGATCTCTCTCTCTCTCTCTCTCTCTCTCTCTTAGAGGTGTACTGTGGGCAGCGTCTGCAATAGAAAGGTTGGGTTTCAATTCTGTGAAAGTTTCATTTTGCATTGATCTAAACCTCTCTATTTCCTTCTCCTCCTTGGTAATCACAGATCTGCCAAAAAATATTCTTAGTTGCAACTGATGGCCGTGTCTTCCAGATCGAGTAAGCCGCCAAAGCGGTTGACAACTCCAGGTACGTTTTCCCACTGAAACCCTACTTTGGTTCCTCCAAAAATGCAATACTTGTCCAGATTTTCAATCTTCATGATTTTCGCTATCTGATTTGGGACTTTGGAGGTTTTGGAACTGTCCATTAATTGTTGCAGGACTGTTATTGGGAACAAATGTAAGGACGGCGTTGTTGTGGTAAACATTTTTTTCTTTCTTTCTAGTTTAATAAATAAATATTTTCCAAAATTTTAGCTCTCATCCTTTTTATTTATTTATTTTGAATTTCAGGGTGTTGAAAAGCTTATAGCGTCGAAGATGATGTTGCCAGGGCCCAATAGAAGGATTCATTCTGTTCATCGCCACTCCGGCATGGCAATTACTCAGATTATTTTACAGTTTTACTGTGAAAAGTGGGCTCTACCCGGTCCTGCGAACTGCTAAGGGAGCTCAGCAATGCTTCATTTTTCTTTAGGATCTTAATTTATCAACCATTGTTAATCAAGGATGCCAAGATTATGTTGTGGGCATGCTTAGATAGATAATATGTTCGATGGTGAGTGGTCACTTAAAATGTCGGGAAATCCATATTCCTCATTGAAAAAAACACTTTAGGCATCAACAATATTACTTAGGATCGAAGTTTTTTATATAGAAAATTACACTACAGCTTGTATTAGGTGAGAAGGGAGTTCACTTTTGCTGTTTGGTTATCTGAAAGTTCTGTTGCTCTGGCCTCTAGCTGCTATTTGAGAAGAAAATAGTCGTTTCTCTTGATGCTTAGAAGTATAAGATGAAATCTTAAACTTATAGATGTCCTGGTGGTCAGAGAGTCTGACTGCTTTTCATAAATCGATAGACTTTTTTTTCAGCCCTAAACAAGAGATACTAACATTGTGAATTTCTTTGATGCTCCTATGCTTATCACTAGGATTCTGAAATAAAAGAAAGTAGCATACAGACTACCTCTTATTTGAAATACCGCCTGGAATTGAAAAGTCACTATATATGGTTGGAATCTGCTAGACCGGGCTAGCCTGATTCTTATATCTGCGGGTGCTTCCTTTATGATTTCTTTCGTAGGTTATGGTCAAACTGGTAATATGATATTCTAAGCAGCATGTGGAATTGTATAAACAATTGCTAACTGTAGTTTGATACATCATTGAATGATATTGAGATATTCATAGAATGTATGATATTTTGTGCCAGCTTTAGATTTTTTGATATCACATGAGATTTGTCTGATAATTTTGGTGGTTCAATAATAACCTATCAATCTAAGGAAGATAACTGACTTTTAAATTTAGCTTTTGATGCATTAATTTTAGGGTAATGATTTTCCCACTCCCTTTTTATCGACTTACACTCCATTTTTAGTTATAAAATGGAGTGTAAGTGGATAAAATTGGAGTGGGGAAATCACCCACCTAATTTTATGATGTTATCCAATTACAGGCAGTTGCTGGATTAGCAGCAGATGGAAGGCAAATTGTTGCCAGGACCAAGTCTGAAGCTAACAACTATGAAAGGTGTGCCTTTCTCTTCGAATTTTACCCATAAAAAAAGAAAAAAAAGTGTCTTATTTTAGGAATCCATTATGGTGCTAGTTTGCGTAAGCCATTTAAGATGGAAGTCTGTCAACACAACAAGTATTTCTGTGAATTTTGCGGCAAGGTAGTGTGGCTCTATTTTCTCAACAAATTTAGTCTTACTTTTGTCTATTGAAAAATGAATTCTTGAGATACTTGAACATTTTTCTTTGTATGACAGTCCAACTTATATTTTTCCTTTTGGAAGCTTCTAGTGATTGAGCACCTTCAGCAATTCATGTTCCTCCATCTTAGGACAACATTACATTTAGTTGTAGGAAAACTATTTTGTACTTAGTTATGAGAAACACATGTATGTAAGATTATTGTATCAGACCATGTATCATTGAATGAAATTTGGGTTCCCATTTTACGTGAGAAACTTTGGGATCTTGGGCAATAAAATAACCCATGAGCATTGCAAGGGTTTAATGCCAATTAAATGCTTATTTTTGAATTGATAAATAGACGACGACAATTGAAGCTTTAAAATAGTCTTAGAAATGCACTTCACACGTCCATTTTCAATAAACAAATAGATGTTGTAAGGCACATACCACGTCTATTTTCACAAAGCAATCGATGTAGTAAGAGTAATACCACGGCCATTTGTTTAACAAAAACGACGTGGTATAACACTTACTACGTCGCTTTTTAAGATATAGAGATGTAGAAAGTTGTTTCAAACTTCGATTTTTCTTCAAATGGAACTAGAACACCATGATGGTGAATCACCGCCGTGGTTTGGGTGTCTAAAGCATGTCGGTGGAGTAGACGTCGGTTTTTCACTTAGAACCACGTCGATTTTCCACCGACGTTTTCAGTTTTTGGCATAGTGATGGGAAATTTGTCATCAATGCTTCTGAATTTGGTATTAGTTGAATCCAGCTTTAGTCATTGAATTTGAACTAGGCTTCATTTGGCACAATTCCTGTAAAAAAATCTTCAACATTTTTGTAGTAGTGAAGGAAATGCAGTGTTAACAATTGTAGTAGTGAAAGCTTTTTGCCGCAAGTCTTTATGTCTGCAGCAACACTGGAATTTGGTTGTTGAACTATCCATTTATTTGAACTCTAAAAACTTTAATGCAGGCTGGTAATTTGGCCTGTCAAAATTTGGTTGTTGAACTTTGAAATTTGATGGCACATTCAACTCAATGATGGAAAATGAAAGATAAGTAGGAGAGGTTATGAAATTTTGATGTTGTATTCGGCTAACAAATTATTTGAAGAGAGAATTTAACATCAATCCTTGATAACTCTAGAAAATACATGAACTTATGCTTTAACCAACAGATCTGCTCAAACATTTGAATGATATACAAATGAAATCCAGTACATGAATTATAATACACTTCAACACTTGGAATTGAAATGGGATTGTTTCTCAAGATTTGATGAGGTTAGAGATGTGGAATTGCAACTTGCTATTCCAAACTTCAAGAACTAACTCTGTATGCACATCCTCATAAAATTCTTCAGAGCAGAACTCAATCTCCTCATCAATGTGCTGAAAAGAGGGAAACAATATTAAACTAGAAAAATAATACTCATTAGCTGATACTAAAATCGAATAAACACAATAAGTTACACCACATTGAAAGTGTTCATCCAATGCAGTAAATGTGAGAATCGTCAACTTGGGATTTAAAACGAGACTCGGAGTGTTTTTGATAATGATGCAAAAAGCTACAACATTCAGAAACCTCTAGACTAATCTACAAAATTGATATATAAGCTAACTCAATTTAATTCTTTCCTTAATATGACATAATATTGTTTTTAGTAATAAGATTTACTTAATATAGAAGTTGGAGATGGCAACATATATATACTCACCTCTGCACTTCTCTGTGTTAACATCATATCTCAACTATCTCATTAGAACTCTGTATTCAAAAGAAAAGAATGTGTATTATTGAGAAGCAATCAGGTTTGAAAAAGAAACACTTTTATTGTTATATTATTGAATAAACACCAATAAACATTCAGGAGCATACCTTTTGTCGTGAATGTTCCCTATAGTGCTATTGAGGTCCCCCATCCACTCAGACTTTCCCAACTCTGTGTGTACTTGGATTCTAGAATGTGTGTTGACAACCTTAGAAGCAAATGTTCTTAAATCTGGACATCTTATAACCTTCAATTCCATCAAAGATGGCAACTTCAAAGTATAAGCTTCATCAGAGAAACAAATGAGGTTTGGTAGATCTTCAAGCGTCATGGAATTCAGTTGAGGAAATGTGATTTCCTGATCAGCACATTCAGTGTCTGCTTTTGCAATAACTTGTTCAATCTTCTCACAATTCCCAACTTTTAAGTCCTTTAAACTGACAAGGAGCTTGGCTACAGTTGACAAGAACAAATATCGCAAACTGCGACAGTGGGATACACTTAAGAATGTCAAGTTTCCGAAGCCTGTGATATGTTGTGAACCGCCCGTTTCCCATACGTGCATTAATCCTTGCAAGTTCCATAACGACAAATAACACAACTTATTGAATGCTTGAACATTATGGCTTTCCACAGCCTCTGGTCCATTGAGTTGGAAAACAACTTCCAATGACTTACAAGTTCGTACAGAAAGACGTTCTAGATTATCATTTGAGTCTTGATCAAGATTTGTTGGTGCAACCTAGAAAATCAAACATCAATTGAGCAACCGTATATAATTTATATAATTTCAATATGGCAATGTCATTGTGATTCTCAATTGTAGCTCGAGGGTAGAGGTTCATAGAAATAAATTAAAATGCTTACCTCTTGATTGACTGGACGTGGCAGTATTTGAACAATATTTGTTCTTGAAGTAGGTTTGGTCATTGGGCCACATGAATAAGGTGTACATCCACATGATCCTGTTGAAATACCTTCATCTTCATCTTCGTCTTCGTGATGAGCTGTTGAAGCCAATATCTTCAGTTTGTGGCAACTTTCCACAGACATAACTTTGGCGGCTGACCATAAAGAAGTAGAAGCATCAGGACAAAGACTCTCAAGACTCGGAAGCATGAATAGATCAAAACTATTTAGTTTGGGAAACAAAGTCATGCCCGTCTGATCCTCTTTTTCATTTTCATCTGCGGATCTGACTATAGTTTCCATTTTCCTGCAGTCCCTTATGATGAGGTTTTCAAGATTCACAAGTAGCCTGGCAATTGAATGTGGGAACACATATTGGAGATCATGACTAAAATATATTTTTAAATATCTTAAGTTTTGGAAGCCCTGGAATCCAAGCGGAATGTTCTTCCAAAGGTGTTGACATGGAGCATCCAATGAAATCACCAATTTTCGTAAATGAGAAACTGCTGGAACCATGTGGCCTTTCAGATCAAATAACACATCTACAATGCCACGGGGAAAACATAGTTCCACTTCTTGTAGATTTTGTAACCATAAAATGCACTTTGATGGAAATACCGCTCTTTCAAAGCTTGTAGAAGATTGATGGTCATGATATGAAGTTCCTACCACATTTTCATCCTTGGGCGTTGTTACCTGAAAAGATTCATAATTATAAATATTTAAAGATGATTTTCTTTGTGGTTTGCAATATCGGCTTCCAACAATACTCAATTATTTATTTATTATAAAGGCAAGTAAACAGTCAAACAGTCACTCAAAAAGGTCAAAAAATGCATTTAGGCTGTGCACAGCCTGTACTCGGTAGGGTGGCGATTTGCATAAAAGCTACGTCAACTACAAGTTAATTGGTGTTTTAAATTTTATAGAAGTGAATTAAATAAGATATACTTTTAATAAAAGTTACTTTTTCCATGAACCAAAAAAATAAATAAATAAATTACAACGTGCGATTAAATTATTGTAAAATGATGCCTAGCATATTGCTTAGGTCGGATTGACTGTGGGCCAATTTCATGGCTTTAAAAGAAATAAGTGGTGAACTGGGCCTGAGGCTTTGTTTTGCAAATTAAGTACCTGGTATAGAAGCAAAAAGTGTCCACTAAGAGCTTATGTCTAAAACCCAACCAAATCCCACACAAACTGTTGGTTTCCCTACTAACTTCCATCATTCCGAATTCAAGCTGGCTTTGCTTAATTTGAGCAAGGATTAATTTGCACAAACAATTAACAAAACAATTATACTAAATTCAAGCATCGAAATAATAAGTTATATATGTAACATACCTCATGCTTGGAGTATGAGTGCTTCTTGGCTTCGTAGAAACCAACGAATTCATTAGATAGATCTTCGAGTGTCAAATTTGTTAATTTAGGGAAAGCTATGATGTCCGATGCCGTCTCATCTTCCTTTGACACGATTTCTTTCATTTGGGGACAGTTGTGAACAAGTAAGCTTTGGAGTTGAACCAAGTTGCTTGCTACTGATAGAGAAAAGGCATATTTTAAAACAGGGCAATTCTGTAATTCAAGATATCTTAAGTTGATAAAAGAGCTCTGTGGAAGTTGGTCGTGGCATATTGCTTTTAGCTTGGGCAGCTTCCGGAGTTCGATTGATTGGATGAGAGGAAAGGCTGTTTGTTGACTCCAACTTTCTCCATTTACAAGGTATTCTATCTCAGGGCAGTCCACAACTCTTAAAACTTTTAAGTGTTGCAATCCCTCTTGGTCTAATTCATTGAGGACATACTTTAAATTCTTAATCTTTTGCAAGATTAAATCTTCACATTTCTTAAATAAGACTCGAACAGTTTCAATCTTCATGAATTCCTTTGCATCACTTTCAAAAATATCCAACTTATTTTCGAATGCATAACAACCATCAATTGTTGATGGAGCTCCAAAGAACCATGGTTCCTTCATTAATCTGTTGGATATGAGGAATCTTATTGTCGTCTGGATTGTCAAGTAAAAGCCTTTTGGGAAGAAGTTGAAATCGGGTATATCTATGACTAAAACCTTCAAATGATTAGACAAAGACATCACCTCACCAAGGCTTGCCATCGTATCTTCGCCTTCTGCTGCTGATCCTTCCCATTTGCGAAAACTATTTTCCATATACAACTCTTCAAGACTAGATAAGCTTGATAAGAGACCATGTGGAATCTTCTGAAGACAATTACAACCCGTGATATCTAACAACCTTAAATGTTTAAGAAGTCCAATTTCCCTCGGCAACTCTAAGATTCTAGAGCACTTACGAAAGCTGAGGATCTCTAAATTTTCCAATTTTCCAATAACATCAGATATATATCCGAAATCACAATCATTTAGGGACAAGGTTCGAAGGCTCTTCAGTACTCCTAGTGAACTTGGCAAGGCTGATATCCCACCCATGCCTAAAACCTTCAGCTCTTTCATCCCTTTACACATGATGTCCATGCTATTTTCCGAATAACATTTGCCTTCTAAGTGTAGAAGCTCAAGTTTTGGACACTCCAGACAAACTGGGATCTCATCAATATTAATTGGTATCAGTGAGATTGTTGTGTAATGGTCGTATTTCTTTGGCCACCCTTTCTTTTCAGCATCACATCTTATTAGAAATCTATGTGGATCTCTTGAGGCAATTTGTATGGCAACATCACGAACTATGTCATGCATCTTGGTATGGTCTTTCAATTTGCCCTCTAGCAACAAAAACCTTCTTTGAAGGTTGTCAACCAAAGTATGCACTCTATTTCTTGCTTCTTCCACTGAATCAGTGTTACTAAAATACCCTCGGCCCCACCCATATCTAACCAAATACTCAATTGGAATATCATAATCTTCAGGAAATAAACAACAAAGCAAAAGGCATGACTTCGCTTCATCACTCTCCAAGTCATAACTCCATCGTATGCTTGAATAAACTCTGTCATTCATCGAAGAGATGCTTCCAGGAGCTGAACTTTGTAGCTGTTTGAGGGCATCAACATATTCATGCTTCCTCTTATTTTCTAGTGCTTTCGCAACAGTTATAATAGCAATAGGTAAACCTGCACACTCCTTCGTGACTCGTTTTGCCAAATCAGGATAGTCCAATGGTGTACCTACGATTTCACGGAAGAGTTCCCATGATTCCTCTGGTGTTAAAACTGGGATTGTAAAATTTTCTTGACTTTCCATTGCATTGCACACTTCCAAGTTTCGTGAGGTCAACAAAACTTTGCACCCTTTATGAGTACATCCAGAAGGAAGTCCTATAGCCTCAAAATCGAGCTCTGTCCACACATCATCTAATACAATCAGGATCCTATTTATTTCCATGAGTCTTGCGTAGAGCCTTCTCGCTCTTCCACTTTCGGTATCCTCCTTGTCATATGTAAACCGCAGCTGCTCTGCAATTTCTGATTGAATCTTCCGAATGCTTGGGCTTTGGGACACAACTGCCATCACAATATTATCGAACACTTTCAATCCTTCCAATCTTTTGATGATTTCTTTCACCATTGTGGTTTTACCCACTCCCCCCATACCACAAATCCCAATCATTCTAACTTCTTCACTCTTCAAAACCTGTATCACCCTATTCACACATGTCATTCTGGATTTAAAATCCTTAAAACCTTTTTTGAATGCTGACGATATCGTCGGTGGAGGTGCAGGACGGGCAACATTATTGAATGTTCCTTCGTTTTGGAGATGAAGAACATCTTGTGTAATCTTAGTGGCTTTCCTACTCATGTTCCATGATCGGGGCATAATTACATATCATTTTGTACCCTTCTAACTTATGATTTGGTTATGTTTTTGAGTTAAACTTGTGCTTTTAATCTATTTTTGTGTTTGTTTCAGTGTAATAAGCTTATGACTCACTAAATGCATTTTGGAGATAAGTTAGCTCAAAGCGGTGTATGCAGATCAGTCAACTTCACGGATTGGACTGTACTTGCTCAGGAAGAACCAGATAATGAACCATACATCATTGGAAAGATACGGAAGTCTAGTTTCTGAAGAATTTTACGGTTCATGATTCCGAGTCTTCTAGATGAAGTTATGCAAGTTTGGGCAACTTAAGGTCAAATTCGGCAGCATCTGCGTTACTGGGCCAAAAATGACTTTTGAAGGCCTTCCCGATTTTTCCTTGCGTTGGGCTGCATATGCTTAGAAAGATAAGACAAAGGGCTTCAAGATCCATATTTTTCCAGATTTGTTAGAGTGAAGGAACAAGCCCAAATTGAGCCCACAAGCTGACTGCAAATTGCTTGGTCATGATTAGCTATGCATGTGCTATTGTTGATAGTTCTTGGTTATGATTAGCTATGCATGTGCTATTGTTGATAGTGGGGAAGAAGCATGTTTATTTGTCATAATTGAAGTAAGTTGTGTAAGAAATAAAGAAAGCAAAAGCATCAAGTGGGAACTAGCCAAATGATGAAAGGAGATGGATGCTCATGTGAACTTGAGGTGGCTATGCAACTTGTTGTCAAAAGAAGAATATTGGCATGTGAGTTTGATGCTTTCCTTCTCCTATAAATAGGAGGCTTGGCTAACCTTCAAACACACCCCAAGGGGGGGAGCTCTCAAACATCTCTCTAGAGCTCTTCTCCCTTCTCTCCCTCAAATTCTCTTAGTTTTCTTTTTTTAGTTCTCAATTGTTGTAGCAAAATCCTTTTGCTAAGTTTTCCTTTAAGTTTTTCTAAGTTGTAATTTATTTTTCATTATAATGGAATTTCTTACTTTAAGTTTTCAAGTTTAATTAGTTTTCAAGTTTCAATTATAGTTCTTGTTCTTATTCATTATGCTTATAAGTTAATATGCTTGTTTGAATGATTGATCACCATTAAAACTTGTATGTTAGCTATCTTGGTTTGAATTAAGAGTAGACACCATGCATTAATTCGAATTGAACTATGAATAGGAAGAGTATGTATGGACATTCGTCAACATGGATTAGATACATGCTTGGTTGTTTAAAACATTCTTCTTTGCTTAATGGATTTCTAATGCTTAATTTAGGTTCGACAAGAAGGATCTAATTAGGGAATTAGGAATACAAGGTTAGGACCAAACACCATGGCTTAATCATACTTTAGCTAGAATCAATCTAAGAATATAAATTGAACTTGGTAACTAATTTGCTTGAGTTAATTTCTTTTCTTTCTTTCTTGTTTTATTTATTCTCTTTTGGTTTTCTATTTTGTGCAGGGAATCAAATTGAATCAATCTATCATCAATCCTCGTGGGATCGACCTCGTACTTACACAAGCTATACTATCCAACGCCTCGTGCACTTGCGAGTCAACAAAATTTTGGCGCCGTTGCCGGGGATTGACGACATAGTTTGGTTCTATTTTCTTTCCCTACTTGTTTTACTTTCCTTTTTCCTTTTCATTTCAGTTTTTATTTCCTAATTCTTTTAATCCCATTTCAAGTTCTATGTTTGTTTTAGCAATATGAGATAGCTCAATAAAAAGGGAGAGAAGGCAACTTCAATCTTAAGGATAGGAAGTATGGAGTAGTGGGAGGAGTAGCGACCTCCAAATGCATCTATGCTCGACCTAATCGCATCAAGGGGGAGTATCCAATCCTTTCTCTTTTACTTGTATTGTTATTTTAGTAATTTTAATTTTCTGTTTCTTTTATAATTTAAAAAAATTAAAAAGATTTTTCATATGAGCTGACTTTTGGTAACTCCAGGTAAGCAACTTCCGTCTATGCGGTGTCTAGGAGTTCTTTAAGGCGACACCTTCGGTGTCTAAGAAGTTTGGGTTTTAAGCGGGACCATTGTGACCCCTCCAACCTTCCGGAACCCCTAATTTGTGTTTTACGAGGCCCTTAGCGGTCATCCTAGAGTTGCTTGTATAATTGTGTGTTCTTAAATTAAATTATTATTTTTTACAATAATAGTTTGGTTTAAATAAAAATTTAAGTTTGGGTATTGTATTCTTGCTTAAATAATAATTACAAAAATTAAAAAATTAAAAAATTAAAATTGCATTTTGGAACTTCTTGGTTTTCTGTTAGTCTCTGTTTTTATTTTTTGTTTATTTTTTTATTATTTTAATTTTTATGTGGTGTGGTTAGTTTGTTTGTTTCTGTGTGTTAAAATTTAAAAAAAAAAATTTACTCCAAATAAAGTCGCATCACTAAAAACTTTAAAAAAAACAAAAAATAAAAAAAAAGAAAAAAAAAGCATAAAATACAAATAAATAAAACTTCATTTTCTTCTTCTTCTTCTTCTTCTTCTTCTTCTTCTTCTTCTTCTTCTTCTTCTTCATCTTCATCAGCGTCAGCATCAGCATCATCATGGCACGCTTCCTGATTCCAAAATTGGAAACTTAGCCGTCTGGACGTCATCTTTTGGGTCTTCACGCACAGCCTCTTGGGGCCCATCACTTGAGCTCCCAAAGATCGCACTTATGGCTGCACTCTTGGCTTGAGCACCACTTGTCTCGTGCTCGGTTGCTTGCGCTTACCGGCCGCCCAATAGACTCCAGCCGTGCGCATGTCTTTGGCGTACAAATCTACCATCGATGATAGCTGTTTATTCTCCTTTGCAAACCTTCTAGCCGACGTCGATTAAACTCCACCATCTTTGTCCGCTCCTTTTTCAAGTCCCTTATAATGCCTTGACAATCCTCAACCACATTCTGCGATGCCGCCAATCGAGCCTTTACTAGCTCCAACTCACGGGATTTCGCAATTAGGCGATAACCCACGATTGCGATAGTGGTCGTGTTTTGTGCGGCCGGTGCCATGGCATCACCGACGATTCGATTGTCACACTTTGCGCCGAGCACTCGTGCATCTCTCGGGAGTCACTAAACTCCTTGCGACTCCAAGGGCAACTTCGTTGTCCATGAGTATTGTGTCATTCAACATCACGGGCCCTCTTCTTGAGCCAAAATAAGGCATCCACGTTGGTGCTGCTCCTTGACTCGACGTCTGAATTGGTTGAGCTAGGTTAAGATCGAGTGAAAATGGGAAAGGAGACGACATTTTCTTTCTGATTTCTTTTCTTTTTCTCTCTTCTCTCTTTTCCCTCTCTCTTTTCTTCTTTCTTTTCTCTCTTCCGTGTGGCTGTAATTTTTGTTTTTCTCCCTTAGTTTCCTTTTATAGATATCAAACCCTAGCACCACTCAAGCTCCACACCTTCCGGCTTTCCCCGTCCCCAAAATAATTTGTCGCGACGTACCTTTTACGAACGAACGCGTTCAACAAAGTCTTCGCGCCTTTCCATACCGCCTGTAATTTTCGCTTGGGAAGCGCAAAGCTCATGCGGCGCCTCTATGCGTCGACACGTGGCTCTTGCTTCGTTGCTCGAGACGACATATGGACCCCGTTTGAGAATCCACTTCCCACGTAAAAATAAAAATAAAAAATAAAAACGAAAAATTTTAAAATTTTAAATAAATAAAATGTGTGGGCTTGATTTCATTGTGGGTCGGGTTTAACGATGGTTTGGGTTTCAAAAATTGTGGGCTTTGGGCTTCAAACAAATTTTGGGTTTCAATTTGCGTAAGCTTGTGTGTTTAGGGCTTCTTGTTTCGTTTTTTATTTTTTATTTTTTATTATTTATTTATTTATTTATTTGTTTAGTTGTTTTGCAATTTTTATTTTGTATTTTAATTATTGTATTTTGTGGTATTTATTTGCTTTAATACCTTTCAATTATTGTTATGACATTACTTGTGCCTAATTTTTAAACATTGAGGACAATGTTCATTTCTAAGTTTGGGGTATTAGAGTTTAGCAAGTAAATTTGGTTTTTCTTAAAAATTTTTAAAAAGAAAAATCTTGTTTTTCTGTTTTATTTTAGTCTTGCTTTGTTTTTTTCTATTTTTTTATTTTGAGTCACTTTCCGAACACATATGATGAGATTGTGATAAATGTTTGCATGACTTAAATGAAAATTGGATTTCTTTTTATTTAAAAAAATTTTAATAAAAATTTTAAAACTTTTGGCATCGTTCTAGCATGATATGTTCGAAACCCTCTTTACACTTGCCATTTGTTTCATAATTTTCTAATTAAAGGATTTGCATGATCCAAAGAATTGTATCAAGCATAAATTAAACTTGTATAACCATATAATGTGAGTTTTTGAGCCTTGTGCTTCATTTCATGAGTGTTATACACATATTCTTATTTTCTTGTCATCTAAGTTGTTGTTTGATCTCATTATTCATTGAATTGGTTGAGCACTTAAAAGTCATTCATTCATATTCAATTTAATTACATGACATTTAAGAAATGATATTAAGGCCCTCTTTGGATCGTTTGTGCCTTTCAAGCTAACCTTATGCATGCTTAAGCATGATTTTCCATTGTTAACCATTTTGAGCCTACATGTAAACCTTTTCTTTCTTTTAACCAATTATATTTCCTCACCTTAGCCTGAAAAACAATTATTTACCTTTCTAAGGAACTCTTGAGCTTTTATTGGGATGTGTTTTTCATACTAAGTTTGGGAAGAGGTGTTACATTTCGAAAAAAAAATACACAATTGGTGAAAGAAAAGAGAAAAGTTGTAAGTGGTGGTTGAATGAAATTTCATTTTTGGGTTTCTTTATTGGCCTCAAAATAAATTGGTGGTTGTTCAATTAAAAGAAAGGAGTGTGAATCCTTATAAATGGAGGTAAAAGGAGTTTTGAAAAAAAAAAAAAAAAAAAAAAAAAACCTCATTGTGATGATTCAAGTCTTGGAAACAATTGTTTTATGCTCTTACATTGTGAGTTCTTTGGACTTTGTGTTATCCATACCTTTCATTTCTCACTCACCTTACACCCTTAGCCCCATTACAACCTATGATAAAGACCTAAATTGATCCTAAATGTCATGTGATTGAATTGCATCCATTTTCCTACTTTTAAGTGTTTGGCATCCTTCTTGAGATCATATAATGCAAGTTCTTCATCTTTCTATTGTGAGTTAATTCCCTTATGGTTTAACTCTAATCTCATGTTTATAACTGAGTGATGCATTGTAGCCCTCTTCTCGAGTGATTCATTTGTGAGAGGACAACTTTGGTGAGATTTGAAGTTGAATTTGTGCTTTGTATGATTTTTGAAATTGTGTGAAAACTAAGATTGGAGAATTTGTTGCATTTGGCTATCACACTACTACACTTTGAGCATGATATGTTTTGAACTTTGCCACATTGTGAATAATGTCTAAAAATGAGCTTTTATTGTTAAAACTTTTGAGTCATGTGCATGAGTCATTTCTCTTCAGAAAATGTTCGGAAATATTGTTTTGTATTTGTTTTTGTTTTTGTTTTTGTTTTTGTTTTGTTTTTGTTTTCTAACTACTTTGTTTTTGTAGAGTCAGTAAAACGTTTGTGGGTATCGTATCTGTTAAACCCTCAGGAGACACAACTCCTCCTACTAGGGATGCCTAGAGGTTTAAAGGCTTGTTGCATATGCTCAATGCAATCGAGTGACCTGCGAAAATGGTCTAATTTATTTATTTATTTTTATCTTTGTTTTCCTTTTGTTTTGCTCGAGGACTAGCAAAATATAGGTTTGGGGTATTTGATCGGGCATAATTACATATCATTTTGTACCCTTCTAACTTATGATTTGGTTATGTTTTTGAGTTAAACTTGTGCTTTTAATCTATTTTTGTGTTTGTTTCAGTGTAATAAACATGACTCACTAAATGCATTTTGGAGATAAGTTAGCTCAAAACGGTGTATGCAGATCAGTCAACTTCACGGATTGGACTGTACTTGCTCAGGAAGAACCAGATAATGAACCATACATCATTGGAAAGATACGGAAGTCTAGTTTCTGAAGAATTTTACGGTTCATGATTCCGAGTCTTCTAGATGAAGTTATGCAAGTTTGGGCAACTTAAGGTCAAATTCGGCAGCATCTGCGTTACTGGGCCAAAAATGACTTTTGAAGGCCTTCCCGATTTTTCCTTGCGTTGGGCTGCATATGCTTAGAAAGATAAGACAAAGGGCTTCAAGATCCATATTTTTCCAGATTTGTTAGAGTGAAGGAACAAGCCCAAATTGAGCCCACAAGCTGACTGCAAATTGCTTGGTCATGATTAGCTATGCATGTGCTATTGTTGATAGTTCTTGGTTATGATTAGCTATGCATGTGCTATTGTTGATAGTGGGGAAGAAGCATGTTTATTTGTCATAATTGAAGTAAGTTGTGTAAGAAATAAAGAAAGCAAAAGCATCAAGTGGGAACTAGCCAAATGATGAAAGGAGATGGATGCTCATGTGAACTTGAGGTGGCTATGCAACTTGTTGTCAAAAGAAGAATATTGGCATGTGAGTTTGATGCTTTCCTTCTCCTATAAATAGGAGGCTTGGCTAACCTTCAAACACACCCCAAGGGGGGGAGCTCTCAAACATCTCTCTAGAGCTCTTCTCCCTTCTCTCCCTCAAATTCTCTTAGTTTTCTTTTTTAGTTCTCAATTGTTGTAGCAAAATCCTTTTGCTAAGTTTTCCTTTAAGTTTTTCTAAGTTGTAATTTATTTTTCATTATAATGGAATTTCTTACTTTAAGTTTTCAAGTTTAATTAGTTTTCAAGTTTCAATTATAGTTCTTGTTCTTATTCATTATGCTTATAAGTTAATATGCTTGTTTGAATGATTGATCACCATTAAAACTTGTATGTTAGCTATCTTGGTTTGAATTAAGAGTAGACACCATGCATTAATTCGAATTGAACTATGAATAGGAAGAGTATGTATGGACATTCGTCAACATGGATTAGATACATGCTTGGTTGTTTAAAACATTCTTCTTTGCTTAATGGATTTCTAATGCTTAATTTAGGTTCGACAAGAAGGATCTAATTAGGGAATTAGGAATACAAGGTTAGGACCAAACACCATGGCTTAATCATACTTTAGCTAGAATCAATCTAAGAATATAAATTGAACTTGGTAACTAATTTGCTTGAGTTAATTTCTTTTCTTTCTTTCTTGTTTTATTTATTCTCTTTTGGTTTTCTATTTTGTGCAGGGAATCAAATTGAATCAATCTATCATCAATCCTCGTGGGATCGACCTCGTACTTACACAAGCTATACTATCCAACGCCTCGTGCACTTGCGAGTCAACATTCCACCGGTACAAGCATCGCATTTTCTTGCTGACTTCTTCCTCAAAATGCGACACTTTCTGAATTAACTCGTTAACACTTGTTAGCCAGCTTTGAACATCAGAGTTGATAACTTCACCATTCCTTTTGGCAGCATTAACCAATTCTTGCACCCCATCTTTCATCACAAAAGCTTTTCAAGTTGATCCTTTAGATCTTTCATGTTGGTATCATAGTAAATCAAATAGCCAAATTCTCTGCCTATTGGTGTCACCAAGGACTCTGCAATTTTGGACGCAATTGAAATAACAATATCCATTTCCTTGTGAGATCAAAGACACGTAGATGAAATGCTTATCTCTGTATCTTGTCTCCCAATCTGTACAAAGTCCAATGAAAAATAGACCAATATAAAAATAATTAGAGTATATATAATATATTATATATTTATTTGAACACTTTGAACACCTTGTCCAGGATAAAAAAAAGGCCAAAGCACACCATCAATTGGAATGGTCCTTCACGAAAAAGATTTTGGGTGTGACACCAAATACATAAGTGAAAATCCGTATTTTAATATGAAAATTAAATACATAGGTTGATTATAGTACTTCCATTAAAATTTTATTTTATTTGACTACGCTTTGTTTTATTATTAGCTGGCCTCCATTGGAACCAAAAGGAAAAAGTTTTATATAGAGGACTCATCAGCCAAATAGGCTAAGTCTTAGCTATATTAAATTAACAAGTTAATTTGTTAATCGTTTTTCTATTCTTACTAAGATTTGGTTGAATTTCTTGTTTTATTGGTTTTTAGGATATTTGATCTAGAACTCAATTATCTTCTTTCTAACTTCTATTTTATAGCTTTATCCTTATATTATATGTATTTTGAGACTGTTTGGTTCACTAGACAACAACTTATAGACGCTACCCTGCATCAAATTGGTACCAGAGGCTAGGAAAATCCTTCATTCACACCATGGTTGGTCATGGTAGAGGTTGTGGACAAGGGAACCAAGCCAAATACACATAGATGACTGATATGAGGCGTATAATGGAAGATATGTCTAGAATGATGCAAGCCCTCCAAAGACAGAAATTCACAGATGCCTATATTGAGATTTTGGAATGCAACCATGGTGATGTTGATCGAGGTGGATTGGAAAAGCGGTTGGTTCGTGCATTGGGTTTGAATGGTGGAGGAATTAAAATTGAAGTTGTTGATTTTTATAGAAATATATGCACGCACATAAGATTATTTAGATTCATAGGCAAGTCTAGAGAATGGATTAAAACATAACTCGAGCATATCTGCAGTTCTAGATGGATGAAAACATTCTATCCTAGTGCAATAAGGATTTGTTTAAGTGTTCTTTGATGGGCAAAATATTTAAGCAATGCATATATATAGAGGTCCCTTCCCTAACAGTCATGTCGACCAAGGTTAGTGTTAGGTTAGTGTAGGGAGAAGCATTGAAAACGTAAAATTATATATTGAATAGAGAACCTACTAAAAGTGTAAATGCTATCCCTTATGAAGTTTGGGTTCAAAGAAAACCAAATTGAATCACCTCAAAAGTGTGGGGATTAAAGCTGAAGCAAAATTATACAATCCTATGGAAAAGAAGTTGGATTCAAGAACAATCATTTGCTATCCAGAAAGAACTAAAGGCTACATATTTTACTAAAGGCAGTGTTTATAGAATCTGAAAATGAGGCAACAGAAGAAGAAAATTTCGATTTTGATGAAGTTATAACAGAAAATGGAGAAACAGTGAATTCTAATGCATATAAGAGAATTCTGGTGTTACCTAGCTTTGACTTGAGTAGCACGCAATCTGTATAGGAAGATGAAATAGTTTGAGATCCAATGATACTTGAACAAGAAACTCAAGAACAGCAAGTCTGCCACCACAAAACACAAATGAAAATCAACTAGCAGAACAAAACCATGAACAAATGGACATAGAGTTGAGAAGATCACAAAGACCAAAGAAAATAGTACTACCTGATGACTACTATGTATATTTACAAGATTTTGAGCATGATGTGAATGCAATTGAAGATCCCATGAACTATACGCAAGCAATGTACAATGAGAAAAGTGAAAATTGGTGGGGAGTTATGAAATCAGAATTAAGCTATATGGAGAAAAATGGTGTGTGGTAACTAGTGAACCTGCCACAAAATTGCAAACCTATAGGCAGCAAATGGGTTTTCAAAACCAAGAGAAACCCTAAGGGACAAATTGATAGATATAAGGCAAGACTAGTTGCCAAAGGATACACACAGCAAGAAGGGATAGATTACAATGAAACCTATTCACCAGTTTCAACCAAAGACTCATTTAGAGTAATCATGGCATTGGTAGCACATTTCGATTTACACTTACATCAAATGGATGTAAAGACTGCATTCTTGACTGGAAATCTAGACGAGGAAATATATATGAAACAACCAGAAGGTTTCATTCAAGAGAAGGGAGAAAATCTAGTATTTAAACTGTGTAAATCGATTTATGGTCTTAAGCAAGCTTTTAGACAGTGGTATATCAAATTTGATGAAGTTGTTAAGCAATATGGTCTTTACAGAAAATTCATTGGATGAATGCATTTACATGAAGAAGAGTGGGAGGAATTTCATCATATGGGTATTATATGTGGATGACATCTTATTGGCATGCACATATTTATCAATGTTACATTGCTGTAAAGAATTCATGTCTAAACATTTTGAAATGACAAATCTTGGTGAAGCATCCTATGTTTTGGGAATTAAAATTAGAAGGAATTGAGAGAAAGGGGTTCTTGGATTATCACAAAAGAATTATACATAAAAGGTACTGCAGAGATTCAATATGCAAGGATGTGGTGGAACTAATATGCCTATTTCAAAAGCAGACAAGTTGAGCAAGGAACATGCACCAAGGACTGAACAAGAAAAAATTTAGATGAATGACAAACCTTATGCCTCCTTAGTAGGCAGTCTTATGTATGCACAAGTCTATACTAGACTTGACATAGCCTTTCTTATTAGTGTGCTAGGTAGATTTCAATCGATCCTGGACAAGCTCATTGGATTGTAGGCAAGAGATTGTTGAGATATTTACAAAGAACTAAAGATTACAAATTGGATTTAAGAAGCAACAATTTGAAATTAGAAGGTTTTGCATATGCTGATTTTGCAGGTTGTAAGGATGATCTCGGATCAACATCGGGGTATGTGTTCATATTTGCGGGTGCTTCTATATCATGGAGAAGTATCAAGCAACTTCTCACGATTGCATCTACAATGTTAGCAAAATTCTTCACTGTTATGAGGCTATTTCTCAAGCTATGTGGTTAAAGAATTTTATCACTAAATTGAGTGTAGTTAAGTCTATACATAGACCTATACAACTACGGAATGACAACAGTGCAGCAATTTTGTTTGCAAAGGGAAACAAAAGGACAGAGGCTTCAAGAATTGTGGATGTTAAGTTTCTTAAAGTTAAATAAAAGATAAGAGATGACTACACTATTTTGGAACACATAAGTACAACAAATATGATTGCGGATCCTCTTACTAAAAGGCTGCCAAATGCAGCTTTTCATTTGGGGAGAAAATAGCACAATTTTTATCATCAAAACAACGTTGGTGTCAAAAATTCCAAGGCTGGGAGTACTTCACAAGCTTGATATTTCACTTGTGGAGAGGCAAGGCATTTATCTTACACTTGCCCACAACGAAGAGTAAACTTGGTAGAGGTTAAAGGTGATAAGATCAATTTTTGAAACCCACTTATGATGTTTAAGGCAATGAAGAGGAAGTTAGTGATCTTTTACTGGTTGGAGGAGAATCTTTGATGGTAAGGCGAGTGATGACAACTCCAAAAATTGAGGGTCTTTGACGTCCACATAATATATATTCTGAACCGCCTTTTTGTGGTAGAAATGTGTGCAATGTGATTCTTGATGGAGGGAGTAGTGAAAACGTTATCTCGAAGGAGACAATAAAAAAAACTGAAGTTACCAATTGAGAAGCATCCTAATCCTGACAAGGTTGAATGGTTTCGAAAAGGAAACGAGATACCAGTCACTTCAACGTGTTTGGTAAGTTCACTATGGATAATACTATTAAGGATGAAGCTTGGTGTGATGTTGTCCCATGGATGCATGTCATATCCTATTAGGAAGACCATGTTTGTTTGACAAAGACATGATGCATTCTACGAAAGCTAACACCTATTCATTATATAAGGATGGGAGAAAGTTGACTTTGCAACAGTGTGAAGGAGGATTCTGCAATGCTCCCAAAGATGTCAAGGTTAATGGTCATTTGAGAACCCATTAGTTAGAATTTGAGAGCAAGGAGGTGGGACCTATGTATTCAATTGTTGCTAAGAATGATGTTGAGGGAACTTCAAATAAATTGGAAGTTGACAGTCTCCTAAATTTAGATAACCCTCATGTGTTTGACTAGGGGTGGGCATAAAAACCGATAAACCGAACAAACCGAATCAACCCGAAAAAGAGATTTATTTGTCCAAATCGAAAAAGTCAACCCTGGACTTGAACCGAACCGAAGGTCCACAGTTTGGCCTTCGAGTCTAAGTTTTTCAGGACCAGTGGAACTGAACCGAACAACACATTTTTGAATTAAATATACATATTACACATGTCATTTTATCATTGGCTTAAAAAATAGTTTATGGCGAGACTGCTTGCAGTAAAGCCTAGCCTCACTCAAATTATTTTTTCCCCTCCCTCCTCACTTCACCTCACCCCACTCACACGACACACGACTCTCTTACTCACTCTGTCTTCTTTCTTTCTTCTTCATCTAAACCTAACTCTCACGCCGCCTCTCTCTCTCTCTCTCTCTCTCTCTCCCGACCCCAGCTGATCTCAGTCGCCAGCTTCTTCTTCGATCTCTCTCCCTACGCCAGCTTCTTCTTCATCGATCTCTCTCTCTTCTCTCGATCTCTCTCTCGCCTGGTATCGTCGGCGCTCTCTCTCTCTCTCTCTCTCACCTCTGTAAGTCCTCTTAGTCACCTCTGTAAGTGTATTAGAGTCGAGAGATTCATTCCCCATCTCCAAACCTAACCAAACATTATCCAATTTCATTTTTCCCAATTTAGTATATTATTAGGGGTTCGAAATTTTGGTATTCTGTTGAAATTAAAGCAAATTTTTCTCAATTTTGCAGTCTGTGGGTTTCGATTAATAGGTAAAATTGAAGGTATAAATATTTATCTGTCTCAATCTCTGTGTGTTGCTTGCTTCATCTATGTGTTGTTGTGCTTAGTCTCTGTGGTTTTGAATTAATCTATGTGTTACTTGCTTAATCTCTGGGTTTTGAATTAATCTCTGTGTTGCTTGCTTAATCTCTGGGTTTTTAATGTCTGCGTGTTTGAACTCTATTATGAGAGCTCTGGGTATTTCAATGAGGTACGATACCCCTATTTTTGATCTGTTGATTAACCATATTTGTTTCTTGTTTTTATTTATGTTCTTGTATCTTATTTGAATAACGATGTGTTGATGGCGGAACTGTGTTAATTTTGTTATGCAGGTTTCGACTGTGTTAATTTTGTTGATGGTGGAACTGTGTTAATCTATGGAAGGTTTTGAAATTTTGGCATCAATGGAGGTAAATATTTGTTGCTAACCTTATTTTTGTTTTGTTTTGAGTTTGTTTAATATGTTTATTTTTCTGATTATTTAGTTTAATTTCTGATTTCTGATTTCTCGTTATTTAGTTTAATTTCTGATTTTTAACTGTGTATTTTAGGTTCGGTTGTTAGCCTTGAATCTATTTCAATTTATTTAATTGAGTTGTCTTGAATCTGTTTTTTTGGCATGAATCTGCTTAACACGTTGTTTAAATGCATTCATTGTTTTATTTGTTTTCTCCATTTTTCCTTCTGTAGCATATCTGTGTTAGTATCTTATTGATGAACGAATGTTAATATATGAGTTAGCATATCTGTGCAAGTCTGAAGCTTCATCTTACGAATGCTAATATCTGTTTTATATAATTTTAGAACCAAGCTTATATAGTTTGGTTTGTTTCTCTTTTTTGGAACCGAGCTTATAAGATTTTTAGAATATATGTGTTTTGATGTGTGTATTTGAGTTGACTGAGGTGTTATAACTTGTTTTGATATATGTGCCGATACAGATTCAGCCACACGAATTAAGCCTGCAAAATTCTTCATTTTGAAGGCATCAATTAAGCATGAGGATTTGGGATGGATGTACAATATACCAGGTAGTACAAATAGTGCAAGACTGCCAAACAGATTTACAAAATGTATAAGATCCTTAGTACTATGCAGATCAGTTTGTGAAACTTAGAGTTGGAAGAATAACAAATTTGTTTCAAGCTATCTCATTATTTATTAAGACACTGATAAGAAACAACTAATTTGATAGTTGGATGATGCTTGTGATTGCGATTTAGTTTAGAAACTTGAAAAAAGTAGGAACTTTCAACTTTGTTGATCTGTGTTTAAATCTGTTTTTCTTTTATCTTATTTTAATTATGATTTGTTGATGGTTGGAACATTCAACTTTGTGTTAATTAATCAAGTGTTATGTGTAGGTTGCTTTGTTAAGGCCGTTGGAAGAATGGATGCAACAGCTGTTTTGGAAGGATGTTTTATTATCTTTATGTTTATTTTTGTCATGGGTTGTAATCAGTCACAAGTATAGTTTTGATTTCATGCTTTAAATTATGGTTTGTAAGTCTAAGTCGTTCTATATTATGGTTTGTAAGTCAAAGTCGTTCTATTTCCTTCCTTGGTTGATGATTGCATGAATTTGTGGTTGATTTAGTTTAGTTTATGATTGATTGTGTGATTAGGTAGAAAAATTGAAAGAGTAGAAGCCTGTGGTATCAAGTGTATGTAAGATATGGGCTTGTTAATACTGATTAGGTTTGAAAGAGTAGAAAAATTCATTTGGTCCTGCTATACTGATTAGGTTTTGGCAATTGGACCCAAAAAAAAAGATTTTTGGCCAAAACAAAGTGATTTGGGCTTAAAAACTAGTATTGGGCTCAAGCCCAGAACCGACAAAAAATAGACCCGAACCGAACTTATTGGGTCGGCCCATTTTCAGTTTTGAGTTTGGACCCAACCCGTCTCGAGAACCAGTGTCTTGCTCTGTTCTGCCCATTGGTCACTCAAATTTAGACCCGACCTGAAGTGTGCCAAAGCCTATGTTTGACTGTTTGGAAGAAGATTGTAAAGTTTGTTTGAGAGTTGGGAAATCTTTTGACAGGGTATTTGGTGAGACTAAACAAGTTGAATTTTGTGTCATCTTTATGGCTGTGGACCAAAGAGGAAGTTGGATTTGAACTTTCGAAGCAACACAATCAAAATGCGTTTGAAGGAAAGATGATTCAAGAAATTCGTGAGGGAATTGTTGGAGGTGAGATGAATTCCTTAGAAGTCTCTTAAATTTTTTAAAAATCTTTTCTTTGTTTTGTTTTTTGCACAAAAATAATAGAACTCTAATTAGAAGGATTGAGATTTATTTTTGAGTTACCAAATTTAATTTCTTGTAAAACTGCAGCAGATGAGTCGATCACCGTAGCACGGTTTTTACAAATAAGCTCATTTTAGCATGACATATTATACAAATACTCATATAAAGTTTATTTGAAGAAAAAAAAAACCTAAAATTAACTACTTGTTAATTTAATTAAGAGCTAATTATAAATTTTTTTATTCAATTCGGAACGTGACACATTAATTAATTAATGAATTAAATTTTTTTTTAAGGAGACAAGTCTCTTAAATATTTAAATTTTTTGCATAACTTGTAGGTTTGTTAGAGGAAAGAGAGCTTATTTGAGCAAAATTTTCACCAACCTACTGATACTAATGTTATTTGGACACACAACATTGACACAAAATATTGACACCAGCTGATGTGTCAATGTGTCATTCGCTTCGTCTTGTTAGAGAGAAAGTAAGGAGAAAAGACGAGCGAATGACACATTGACACATCAGCAGGTGTCAGCTAAGTGTGTCAATATTGTGTGTCCAAATAGCACTACTCTTTGTTTTTATATTGGAGTGTGGCTACGAGTCTACGACTTCATACTGTCAGTGTCATGCATGCGTCATGCATGGATTTCTAAATTTAGAGATGAATTATAGCATGGGTGCTATGGTGTTGGCATAAGGGAACCCTAACGGCCATTTGGTTCAAGTTTTGGGGGTTTGGGAATGGATTTGAAGTTTCATTTTCATGTTTGGTAAGTGCAATCTTGAGAATGCAATTATGGACTCATGGGTTTGGACTTTCTATATAAGGGAAAGTTCATACCCTTGGCTGAACTTGAGATATTTTTTCAATCCACTTGGGAAAACATTTGATGCAAATTTTTGGGATTAATCTACCCCTGCTATAATTTGCAAATACCACTCATTACCCTCTTCATATTTCTTCTTTTTTTTAATTGTTTATTTTGTTTTAACCTAGGTACCTTTTTTTTTTCCTTTCTTAAATCATGATGATCTTTTGAATTTAGATCATGAATGAGATTATAATCTTATTCTTTTGTAACGTCCAATCATATGTGTTTTTATATATGATTGTAATATTTTTCTTTTGTGGTTTTGTTTTCATGGGTGTGCTTTCTTTGTGGGCAGTGGCGGATGGACAGAGGGACCAGAGGGGTCAATGGCCCCCATGGATGGCTGGAAAGTCCTGCAATTTGAACAGCAGCAAGCTACGAAGGAGGAGATGGAGAAGAAGAACACATTGGTCTTTTCGTTTTTTTAATGCCTGGCCAAAACGACGTTGTTTTGGTCCAGGCATATTCAATTTTTTTAAAATGACTTGGCCCAAAACGAAGCCGTTTTGAGCCAAGCCTAACAAAATTGAAACAAAGGCTAGAGTTTGCCACTTTTTTTTTTTTTTTTTCTGTTCTTTTTCCTTCTATCTTCTATCTTCCATCCTCTCTTTATTTTACTAATCCTATTGTACTAATCCTCTTTTTATTTTTATTTTATTTTTATTTTTTCTTCCAGGTATTGTAAGAGAAAAAATTTGTTTAAAGTATTCATAATTTTTACTAAAAAATTCAAGGGTATTGTTAGAAAATTGAACATTTTGTCATTCCTAATACTACACCTTATTTCAGTTTTTTCACATGAAATTCTTAGGTACGAAGAAGACAATGAAAAATATATATTTCACGAGATCGATATACTATTTGCATCTATAGACATATATCAAATTATCTAATTTGTGTGTGTGTTTTTTTCAATGGATCAGAGTAAAACCAACAACTATATAGTGCAAAGACAGAAAGTTTCCAAAATGTACACACCTCTAATATCCTTGTAAGTGTAAGTTTTTTCACCAACTGTTATGAGAAACGTAACGTTGAATGAAAAATCATGTGGATGAGACAATCAAGGAGAAGGCAACACAAACAACTGAATTATGAGAAATATGAAAGCAACGCATAAACAGAGAACTCAAATGGAAAAGCCACTATGAGTTTTCGTAGGCTATAAATATATAAGGGAAAGATAACGAACCAGCACTGCTTCAAGAGAGGGTAATTCCAAGCAAACCCGAATTTCCTAGAACCATCTCATATCCCCTTCATCTGGCTAAACTAATTAACTTGACTTGGAAACTTCCCCGTAGTCTTTAGTCTTCGGGTCATCGCCTCTCAAATCTCCATCGGTCAAGTCAACGGAAAAAGCAAGGCAAGTCTTTGGGAAATATCTGGCCGTTGGATCAAACTTTTTAAATACATATTTGATATTGAGAGTCATGATCTTTTGGTCACCTAGTGACCAAGAGATCATGACTCCATATATGTATTAAGAAAGCTGCGCTGGCACTAATTTGGTAGCTACTGTTTTGTTTTGTGTTTTACTGTATATATAAGTAATATGGATGAATCAATGAATCATATAATATTATATGAATCGATAATAATTTAATTAAAATATTAGTTTGAATATAATTACTTTTGCCGTTGACTTGTTAATGAATCAATTCATCCCAAGTGGGACACACTTACTGTACTTAAATCCCTTCATGGCTACTCGTTCCTCAGTGGAGTAATGCGTAGGATAATTTGTAATTTCAGTATTGTAGAGGTAGTAGATAGATATTTGCTAACGAGCATTTTGAAATCACTACTTGGGGTGTCCTAATGATGGCATTGGCTTATTGTAAAGTCCCACATTGGAAAAAGACGCAATAATACGAATGCTTATAAGGACTTACATGACATCTTGTAATTGCCGAGCCTAGTAGCGTGGCCTTGTAACTAAACAGGACATTAAAGTGATTGGTTATTTGAGCAAGCCTTGTTAAGTGAAGTGTGATGGTCTTGGACTGTTCACCTTGGTGAAGTGGCACAAAGCACGTCCCCTACCCTCGGGTTAGTAGGGCTGCCCATCCTCAATAGGTGGGTAGCAAACCTCAACTTGGTATTAGATTGGTGTTAGGTACGAATACTAAACCTCACGGGTCAAGAGCCATCACACCCCTAGCGTGCTGCCTAGCTTGGCTTCTCATCACACAATCACTTTTTTGAGAAATTGGAACTGTTCAATAAAAATTGAAATCATGCTGCCAAATCATCCTTCTTATTTATTGTTATTTTCCAGCAAAATGTAGACTATGTATAGTATTAATTAATTATATATTCCTATATTTGGTTCGATGGCAGAAATTTCTTTCACAATTTTTGGTGCGACATAGTTGTTTATAATCTGATGAGCTAAAAATTCAAATAGCTTGCTTGTTGATGATAAAAAAGTTATCTATAATAATTGTTTTGCTTATAAGCTTGAATTAGGGATAATATTGTTGAATGTTAGCGTTATTTGCTATTCATTGAAAAAATGTTATTTTTCATGTTGGGTGGTACTAGAAAAATATAGAAGAGAAAAGAAAGGGAGAAATAAACATTTGTCTGTACTATAAGCTTAGTTTGTGAACATTTGAGCTTACGTTTAACCATAGTCATAACACCTCTTCTTTTCTTTTCTTTTTTTGAGAATTAACGATACATTGCATTTATAAATCAAGCACAAGGTCTGTTAGCCATTTAAGTACAGGCTTTCTTATATTTTTGGGTTTTAAAGGAAGGAAAGATATTTCAAAAAAAATGACGAGAAGGAAAGACATAATTCGGCTCCATTTGGATTGATTGATATGAAAGAAAAGATTTGGATTTCACAACAATTTGCTACAAAAACAAGAACCCCATTAGATTGAATGTATATGAACTAACTAGATGATCACGTATATTCGAAATGGATGTGAAATAACTATATCCAAAGAATAATTTTAAATGCATTTGTTTTCTTTATTTCTTTATAGTACAAATCATGTCATTGAAGTCCAAATAAACATGAATGGGTGGTCCCATTTGGTTCGGGAATTAGGGCCACTGTTAACATGCTCATTCTTACCATGCAATGTTCTATTTTGGTTGAATGCATTACCATTTTCTCAACCAAAAAAAAAACCATAGTCATTACACCTTTTTATTTATTTATTATTTATTTAAGAACTAACGATACATTGCATTTATAAATCAAGCACAAGGCCTTCTAGCCATTTTATGTACTTGCTTTCTTATATTTTTGGGTTTTAAAGGAAAGATATTTTGACCCAAAAAAAGAAGGAAGGAAAGACAGAATTATGCTCCATTTGGATTGATTGATATGAAAGAAAATATTTGGATTTGACAACAATTTGCTACAAAATAGATTGAATGTATATGAAATAACTAAATGATCGTTGTGGGAACACATATTTTGGCAACCAATCATGAAGCGCTGTTGTGTTCTTAATTGGCACAAAAAAATGTGCTAAACATCCAATTAAAAATACCCGCAAGTGCACGAATCTATTGGAGTATAGATTATGTAAGCACGGGTCGATCCCACGAGAAACTGTCGGCTACTAAAAGTTCTAGTTTGAGTATGTAAACAACACTTAATCAACACAACACACAAGTAAAAATGCAAATTGGAATTCTGTTTCAATCCAAATAAAACTCATGTTTTCAAACACAAACACACACACACAAGGGGGTGGTTTGATTTTTGTGAACTAATTCTAATGCTTAAATGTAACCTAATGCTAAATTGACAAGTTCAACAAGAGTGTTTAACAATATGTGACTCAAAGTGTGACTTAAAATGTGACAAACACTAGGGTTTTCGGAATCCACCCTAAACAATCCTACTTATGCTCATGGATACTCAAGTAATGAACTCTAAATGTGTTGATGAAGATGTTCGCAATCAAGACCGGGTTTAGTGGCTCAAGACGCATTGATTCTCTCTAAAATAAGTAGAGTGCGGGGCTAGTGCTACAATACTCGTGCCTTCCCTATAATCAATCTAGGTGTGCTTAGTACTTCGATTGAATTACAAGAAAAACCCATTAAGTTCAAAGAGAACATGAACATCACAAGAACCCTAATAGTATGATGTTTACATTAGGCATTCAAGAAACCAATTCACATGGATGATTCTTACTCTATCCATTTGTTGCTTGGGAAAGCATGAGGGTGCATACAATCCCAACAATCTCAAGAAGCATGCTTTCAAAGGTGATCAATCAAAGAAAAACATACATCAAGGATAGATTATTTTTGTGAATAGGAATTCATCAACGACATCTAGAAATTCATACACTCAAGCATCAAAACAATAGAGTAATCATGTTTAGGGCTTCAACCTAAGCCCTAACTATGGAGTTTAGCTCCTCATGTTCATAATAAATACAACTTCAAATACAATTAGAAAGAGTTTATAGATTTTGTTAGAGTGATGGAAGCTCAAGGTCTTCAATGGTGGAAGTCTTCTTCTTCCTCTTACCTTCCTCCTGTCCTTCTCCCTTAGCTCTCAAAATCAGATCTCTGCAAAATGGAATCCTGCAATGTGTCATAATGGATGTCTCACCCCATCCCTCTTTTTCAACTCCTTCCCGTTACTTTTCCAACTCCCTTTTTAATATTCCCTCCACCTTTTGCCAAAGCCTTTTGCACATGCTCCACTTTCCTTGTTGTCATGATGGGATTTGCTTTTTAACATTCATTAAAGGGGGCCAATTTGTTTCAGCAACTCTCACTCCAATAAGGTAATTAATTGTTACCCAAAAGGTATGGTAATAAGTAGAAATAAGATGACACAAGAGGAGGCGAAACTCGCAAAAACCGATGTCCCGAGCTAGGATCAAATGCTGGATTGGATGGCAGGGATATACTTCATCAATGGGGCTCAAATTCGGATATGTTGTAGTCAACATCCATTGGAACAAGTTTCATGAAGATCTTCACCGCATCCAAGCACTGGAAGGTAATAATCCATGGCCAAGAAGTTGACCTACGAAAATGAACAAAAACAGAAATTATAACCAATAATGCATTTTTAGCTCATTTTCAATCTAACCAAGGTAAAGTCTAAGAAAACACAAAAAGTAAGTAAAATGCTATAAAAAGTCAAGAACTAACTCAAAATATTGGGTGAATAACATGATAAATCATGTGTAAAAATGAACCCAACAAGCGCCACATGAATAATGGGAATATTCCTTAGATCAACAATTGTGCTCCATTTAATTGGCCAATTGTTTAGACTCAAGATAGGGATATCACCATAAATTAGGGATTTAATTTTCATTAAATCTCCTTGATTGATCCAATCTCTCCTTTTAAGGAAAAATAATAATTCCCTTCCTTACGAGAATTTGAAATTGATACTTAAGTAAAGGGGGTAAATTAGAACCCCAATGGACAAATATAAGACCATCAGCCACAAGGGTAAATACAAGTGCCCACAAAGGGGTATACAAATATGGAAGCATAGTAACCACATAGGGTTAATCCAGATACATGACACAAAAGGCCAAAGAAATTTCGGCATAAAAGTCGCATGCCTGAACAAACCAGACATGAATCATAGCCCCCAAATCTATCAATATAGGGGATGACACCTTCTTCATGTAAGTTGATGGTTCGACACCTTCTTCATTGCTTGACATTAGTTGCCATTTGCTTGAACCATATCAGTTCATGTTTCTAATCACTAATCAGCTCATTTAACGAATCTTTGATGCAAATGCTATTACCTGGGCGTAAATTGTTGTTGTAATTTAATTTTCAAAGCTCATAGGCTCAACACCAGAGTTTTTATGTGGCATAGCCTATATAAGTTTTCTATTTGAAGTCTTAGACCCAAAGAGTACCCCTTGTTTGATTTCACAGCGGTGTGAGTAATAGTTACCTCAAGTTTTCATTCAAATAGTGGAGGAGTTCGTTTGGTGCATTTCTTATGTAGATTTGTTATGCGGTGAGTGAGTCGAATCTGATTCTAGCTCAAAACAGAGATGAGGATTGGAATATTATATCTGGGCATGCACTTTAAGGAGCATCTTTAGAAGATGTTTTAAAAAGCTTGTCAAATAAGTTAACAGAAGAGTGTTATGTATTTAAACATAACTTGAAAAGAGAGTAGAGCATAGTACTCAATCTCCTGTGGAAAGCAGTGGCATTGTTGCAAGCCAATATTTGATAACCTAGAAACTTTAAGGTCTGTTTTAGAAAGTCAAAATAAAAGATGTGAATAAAAGAAGGAAAGCACCAAGCATTCCATTAGGAACTTTCCCCAATAGAATTATTATTATTAAGATAATATTTAGAAATCAGTCCATTTGGGGATGGCCAGTCTTCGAATTGTCAAAGATATCAGAAATTATGCTGAAACTTATATTCTTTAGGTGCCACTCTCAAAACATAAAACAATTCATTCAAGATTCCTGTTTAATCGTAGGGGTGTATAGCTTGATTACTTATCATTCTCTCGGAATCTTAATAGTCTATATAAACACTGGTGTATTCTATTTTTGTAAAGTTTCTTTCCAATACATATTAAAAGTGGAACTGATTAACTTTTGAAGTTTTACCGCTTTGGGGATGTCTCAAGAAGGCACATGATGTCACATAGCGATTACAACTGCTCTTGTACTGAAATAAAGGCTAGGAGAGTTACCTAATTAAACTAAGTTTTAAATTTCACATTGCTGTAACATTGTAGTTCTCTAGGAGAAATTATATATATACTAAAGTCGATCAAAAATTCACTGTTCCTAACACTGCTCCTAAGTCGTTCATCTTTGTCTTTTCCCTGAACATTGAACTTACGGTTTTGCCCTTCTCTAAAACCTCTTTCCCTTCTCCATTCTTTCACCTTCTGGACTGTTCGACTGAGACATCCATTTTGCCCTCCAGACCTCCTCTTTTCTTCGTAGGAACCGTAATTCCCAATCAGTTGCGAGAGAGAGTGAGGCTCCAGCGTACGAGAGAGAGAGAGCCGTGAGGGATCGTGGTCGAGAGAGAGCCTCCAGCGAGGATGGAAGAGCTGGGTTCGTTGTTCGATGTCCATCTGGAGGCTTCGACTTCTCTAAGAAGCGGCTTGGCTTTTGTGTTCTTTTTCACCTCCGTTGTCTCTCTCAGCTTTCTCCACCTCTTCGGCGGCTGTGGCTACGGAGACTCAGGTTTTGACCCAAGACGACAAATTGAAGGAGACCCAGAAGGAGAAATATGATAAGCTAGAGAAAGTCGTGCTTCCAACCAACGAGTCCTCTGAGAGTCTTCTCAGAATTCGCCACACGGTTTTGTACTTTGCGTATTGAATATTTTTTCTTTTTCTTTTGTTGGCCCATTCTATTTCATATTTTTTTTAATTTGGTTTTTGGTGATTTATGTTGTTCTTTTGGTTGCTCTTTTGGTTTTAGTTGTTTGGTTATTATGCTAATGTGAGTGTTATACTGAACTAGAAGGTACTTTCAGGTTGAAATTTCTGAACTTTTAGGTGTTTGGGAAGTAATGCTTTTTAAAGTTGTATGCTTTTGTGCCACCACTTCCAAATTCCAATTCTAGGTTATTAATTGTCCACTAGAATAGTTCTATCTATTTTGTTATAGAAAAATGAGGAAGTGAGAAAGAGGGACCAAAAAAACCATAACTTTTGGGTAATTTGATTGTTTAGGACTGAAAAAAATGGGTGTACAAGAGTAGATAAGCTGGGAAATTTTTTTCTGGAGTTGGGAAGTTGAGAAGATACTTGGGTTTTATGTCTTATGTATAGTGTTAACTATGTTTCTTTCAATGAATGTCCTGAAAATTTGGTATCAAAGGTGCCTTTTCCATTGTCATGAGGGTGAAATACTTATATCTGCATCACTGCAGTGTGCACACGTGATGGCCATGGCTGTTCAAAAGCTCTTCCCAGATGCAAAAGTGACAATTGGTCTGTGGATAGAAAATGGGTTTTACTATGATTTTGATATGGAGCCTTTGACGGACAAAGAGTTGAAGAGAATCAAGAAGGAGATGGTAAGCGGAATTTATGTATCACTTAATATATTTTACCGAACTTTTGGAACGATGGAAGCATTGCAAACTTTTCATTAGCCTTTTTACTTCATTTGTAGGATCGCATCATTGGTAGAAGCTTACCACTTATAAGAGAAGAAGCTCAGAGAAGAATAACTGCTCTCAACGAACCATACCAATTGGAAATTTTGGATAGCATTAAGGAAGATCCCATTACCATATATCATATTGGTAAGGGTTTCACCATTTTAAGCCTCAATGTAGAATCAAAGGTGATGATTTCATATGCAGTAACTGTTCATGAATGATTTACTAAATAAAGAAAACAAAATAATCATCTATGTATACAGTGGAACGTGTTGAAAGTCAGAAGATGAAAATTTATAGGAAGACTGATTGGTGAAAGAAAAAAAAAGAGTACAGGGGTGTGCTCCGGGAAAAAAATGTTGTTGGTGCAAGTGTTCTCATTAAAAATGAGTTAATGATATGAGGATCTTATCTGAGGAATCTATTGCTTGGGCTAATTAAACTATACATATGTTTATACATTGCATGTACTGGGATTTGATTTTGTTTTGAACTAGAGATTTACAGTTTCATATTTCAACAGTTTCATAAAGAAAGCATTTAGGTAACGTACGGACTATTATCCCTTTGTTGATTTCGTGGTCTGTTGTTTTGTGTTTAGCTAATTTTAGTAGTGGATTAGGGTTTCAAAATGCCGCTTAATCACTCAATCTCAATGTTGTTGTTAATGATTAGTGTGATTTTCCCTAATAGCTTAAGAGTCGATGAAGTAATTCCATCAAGTAATTTCATCAATATGCTTGCTCAATGTTGTTGTTCTTTAAATCTGTGTTTTGTTGTGATATTCGGATTTCTCATATATTAGACCATGTCTTCCTCTTTTTGGTTCAATGTTGAAAGCATTTAGGTTTGATCTGCTCACTATCTCTAATTTTTGGAGCCTTATGGAATTTCTTTGATTATATATACTGCTTTCTCCAGAGCACCAATGAAGAAAGCATTTAGATTTGATGGGTTTGATGTGAATGGTATGAATCTCTCTCTCATTTTGGTTTGGGATTTTTGATTTATTTGTGATTTAATTTTGTTGGATCCAATGAAATTATCAGCTAGCTGCGCTTGACTTGGTGTAAATCACGTATTTGGTCTACTTAAGTTCTTTATCGTATTCGCCCAAAAAAAAGTTCTTTATGATAATTTATAAAGTATTTTGATTCTGTTTTCTGGAGTTTTCCTTTGTTTTTCCAGCTAATAGATGTAGGGGTTTTCCTTTGTTTTGGGTTCACCAAATGGTTTTCATCTATTCTGATTTTCTAATTTTTATATGAGATGTGCAGTTGTTGCTGCTCTTAATCCTTCAATCTTCTCCATCTTACTTGCTAAAGTTGAAAGTTCACATTACTTTGGTTGTTTTTGGGTCTTCCTGCTAACTATTTAGAACATGCATTTTAAGTTCAATTTTTGTTGGCTTGGTATTTCCCTTTTTAAGAATCTATTTCAACGAAGGCATTCAAATTATATTGCTCAGCTTATTTGGAGTTCACAAAGAAGACATTCCATTTAAGCTCATTAAATGTCAAACTCGCATAAAATGAGTAAGATTCATGGTTTTAAAAAAGGATTTTTAGCCATTTTGCCCCTCGAACTATTAGGCAATTCGAACTTACCCTCGAATTATTTCATCTCGCCGATTTAGTCCCTGAACTCGTAATAAATAGTCAATTTCCTTTACCGTTAAGTTTATCTAATTCCATCAATTTTTCTGTTAATAACAAGGGTAAATTTGTAATTTTAACTTAAAATTCATAAAAATATTGTAAATAATTAACTTTTAGAGGAAAAAAAAAATTATTCTCCCCACAAAACCCCCACCTCCACCGATTTCTTCTCCCCCAAAGATTTTTTTTTTTGCTTCTAAAAGTTAATTATTTACAATATTTTTATGAATTTTAAGTTAGAATTACAAATTTGCCCTTGTTATTAACAGAAAAATGGATGAAATTAGATAAACTTAACGGTAAGGGGGAAATTGACTATTTATTACGAGTTGAGGGACTAAATTGGCAAACGAAATAGTTCAGGGGGGTAAGTTCGAATTGCCTTATAGTTCAGGGGGCAAAACCGCACTTTACCCTTAAAAAAATGGGACAAGGTTTTGCAATCATTAAGGATCTTACTGTTATTGGAATAGCTTCAAGAGATCAAGGTTCCAAAAAGGAGTAACATACATTTGGAAAGGTGTTCATCCATGATCCTATGGCTGTGTCTGCAATTTTTGTTGGCTTGGCATTTCCCTTTTTTCTAATCATGCCTACCAAATGATTGTTCTGATATGAGGATTAAGGGTGCAATAAATGATTTCTTTTTATACCACTGAAGTTGGGATTTTTGAAGAAAAGAACTATATCTTCGCTTTGCGCTTCAACCACTTTGGATTTCTAACTGCCTTTATGAAGATGTTGATTCTTTCTTATATTCATGTCACAAATCAGTGGCATGCTCCTGAAGAGTTTTTTTTTTCATTATTATTTTACGTGCTTATTCTCCTTGAATATTTAAGCTCAAAATAGTTAAACTGCCATTTGAAAGTTTATTAATTGAGTTGTGTGTCTTCTGGATATTGTTAGCAAACTAAAACAAATTAACAAATTTCCTTTTCTCTCCATCTCTGCTTTCGCTTACCTAAATTGCATTTGTTGTTTTGGCATTCGCATATTGTTTCACTTTAGTTTATGATTTTTTAAAGCATGAACATGACTTGCAAGACACCCTGCACTTCCTTTTTTTTTTCTTCTTAGGTAACGCTCTGATTTCAGTTTTGGGTTTCATGAATGTCTAATCATGTTTTCCTTTGTACTTACTTGGATTTCACTGTGCACTTCATATTAGTTTTTGGTTGTATGGATTCAATTTAAGTTTCATGCTTCATGATGTGTAATGTTAGAATTCTTTTGTAGTTACACTATTAGAATCCTGAAATTTAATTATTTGCTTCATGTTGGTTGGTTGGTTGTATTTTGAGGCTATGTAATTATGTGGTTGTTGTACTTCATTCTAATTACTGTTTGTTTATTTTTTTCAGTATGAATCACAGTTAGGCAGTCATCCAATTGCTTCAGGTATGACTTATGAAAATTAAAAAGTTTTTCAAATCTACATGTCTTATTGAAACTTTGGAATTTTATCTCAACAGATTCAATCGTCTCTCACCTCTCTGACGTATAAGCAATCACTGAAGCAAAGAAGCGAAGATAACTTTCAGGTTAATGTTTCTTCATTTTGATTTATTGACATTTTTTCTTTTCTTTTGCGTTCCCTCAAAATTCCTTCACAAAATTTGATTTGGCTCTACTACTACGTGTTTTCTCGCTTCTCCTTCTTCTCGTTTTCCCCCGATTTAATCTCGTGCTTCCATGAAATTTTGATTGTTTCAGGAGAGCTTGGGTGCGAAATCCAAATACGAGAAGCAGTCGTTCGCCCAAATTGTCTAACCATTCTTCGCTTTAAAGGTATAATTCATGATTGCCTCTCTATTCCTTACTCTTTTACTATTTTTTTGGTACTCGATTTCTCTGTTTTTGTAATGTTTGTTTGCTCATCATTTCTGCATTTTCATGTTTGTATATTTCTTTTCTTCTTAGTCAGTACCTATTTGTTGAAAACTATGAGTTTCATCTTCAAAATTATGTTGTGTTTGTGTTCATGTAGTATGGATATCATGTCCACTCTTATTTGGGTTAAATGGGGAAATTTGTTATATACCTTGGTGGTTGTATATACCTTTTGCTTGACTTACAAGCTGTTTTTAGATGGTTTTATTTATCTGCTTAGCCGTGACTTACGACGGTGTTGGTTTCCATGCCCATAACCAACACCATAGACCAGCATGTGTCAACGCTAGAAGAATAAAACTGCTATGATTCTCACTTGTCGGTGGTTTTTCTTTCGAGCTCTGTTTCTTTTCTCTATTTGGTGCACTGTTCAATTTGGTTTTTATTGCATTTAGTCTTCTTTCTATTTGGTGCTATGTTTCTTTTCTCTATTTGGTGTGATCATAAATTACCAAGACAAAAAAAATACGTAAATACAGAAGAAAAATGACCATCCATAGCCAGAGCTCTTAATTTGAGAGAGATCAATGTTTTTATGTTAATGGAGTTCTAGAGAGAGAGAGTGTGTGTGTTTTGATCTGGGTTTTGTAAAAGGTTTTCAGAGAAGCCCCCATTTAACAGATTCTCAGTTAATATTTTCCACATTTTTTCAGTACAAAAATATAATAGGAGAAGCCCCCAAATTTTTTTTAATGGGATAATAGGATACTCAAATATAACTGATGAGTCATAATTAAAGATACATTGTGTGTCAGTATCGTTTCCTACATTTTTTTGATCTTGCAAAAGAAAATTCCTTCAATCATGTATTGGGTTAAGGAAAAGGAACCTGCATTTTAAATTTTTTTTTATTCTCCAGATTATAAAATGTGAAGCAAGTGAAGCATTACCAGTTCAGCACTGTAAAAGTTATAATTAAGACACCTTAATATAAAAAATTACGCTATGGTCAGCTTTAGTTTTTGCTGTCAATTAGAGAGAGAAAGAGAGGGAAAATCTGCACAGTATTTTGCTCTGATATGCTAAGCTTCCATAGTGGCTCCCTGAGAATCCAACACTCCACTAAGTTAGCCATTTATATTGATTCTCAAATAATTTTCAGCTCATTCTTACATTTACATTTGAGATTGATGTTATTCTATATTTCACTAAAAAACTGATTTCACTAAAAAACTGATTTCACTATAGTTCTTTGATATGTGTTTTGCACTTTCTTTATGTACATTAACATTTTGATAACTTATTTGGCATCAGACATATTAGTTATATTAGGGGTGTGCTAATTGGACTTTGAGGATTATCAATAATTTAACCATCTGAGAGGCAGAGATGAACAGAATTTGGTCTCTCTTGACTTGATAAGTTTAGACTTAGTTGATGGTATAATCAACAATACTTTAAACTTCTGCCAAAAGAAAGATGCTTTAAACTTAAAAAAAATGACCCAAAAAAGGGATCAAATTGCTTTAAGTTCAGTCAATCAGCATTTGTTTTCACAACATGTTGGTGAAGCCCTTGAGCTAGACTTGCCCCTGGTTGTTGTTGTGATTTGTACGACTGGAACTTAGCTTGCCACTTTCCCACACATGCCATGAAGAAGTTATAGTGTTGTACTGTGCTGATAGTTTCATTGCAGAAAAATATGTAAGCTATGTTTGTTCGCGACCATCACGTAGATAATTTTAGAACAATTAATCCATCAGCGTACATTGAAACGTTTTAAACCCCTCACTGTAAGAAATGTTTAACAATGATTGAAAGAAATACTCACTTTGTAGCTAGAAATCAAGGGCAACCCAGAGTCTCTTCTCTCTGCCAGCATATCTGCTGTGGACTTAGTTGATCCTTGGATACAGGAAATTTGTGAGCCAAGGAGGGCAAAAGAGCCTTTAATTTAGTGTAGTCCATCATCATGCATTAGCTGATTCACCCTATAATTTGTGTTGGGGAAATCAATATGGCTTTGAGAGATAGAATACAAAAGAGAATTAGTTTGGTTGGAGGCTTAGCTGTGATGGATGGACATGAATTACATATAGCAAATATGTGATATTCAAATTTTATTTTTTGACCCTCATTACACCTACCCCTCCTGGATTTATCAGACAGTGGTTATCAACACATAAATTCTAAACAAGATGTTATCTAAATTTTAAACTAAGTAACACACTATACTTGCATATGCCTCCTTTCCCATGTTTTATGCACATACAGTTATCCAGTTGGAGTAGGAAACAGTAGGATGTAGATACACAACATGTTAACTTTATGTATGTATGTATGTATGTATGTGCTATACGTATATGTCGCAAACTTTTTCATCTTCATAGTAAAAATTCTATTTAGTTGTATACCTGAAAGACTAACTCTTTCAGTAAAGTATTATACAAATTCAACTATCACGTGTTGTATGAACTATCTCTGGCTGCGCTGCATTCGCAATAAAATTGTAGAGAATTTTGAATGTTTGATTATAATGTGTAACAAACATGGCAAACATACCACTTCATTTCTACTTATGTTTTTCCCGTGTTTCCCTGTAAATTAATCTTGCAGCGAACTCAGCAGTGAAAGTTCTTGAAAGGCCAGACCTGCTTTAAGAGGGTTCTCTTTGTTGGTGATTTTGGTGCTGAAGGAGATCGCATCACTGATGACTCTAAGGTAACAAATTTTAGTTCTTCAGTACTTTTGTTTGTGCTGTACTTTTTTTAGAAAATATATTGCTCATCTACTAATGATGTCTCCATTTTCTTTCCTTTTTTGGGTTTTGGAAGTTCTAATTTTGGGTATAAGAATGATGACATTGTTAGTTTATTATTGTTTTAATGGCTCAATTTATGAACTGAGTGATTACAATTCATTGTCTATGTGGGTTTGTAGAGTTGTGAATTTAATTGTGCCCATTTTGCAAAACCATGATTGATTTAAGAAATTTGATATTAAATCCCCAGCTATTCAAAGTTCACTTGAGAATTAAATAATTGAATTGTGCCCATTTTGCAATCATTTTACCATGTCTGTTTAGTGAAGGCTACTTAAAGCATTACCCTGTTTTAAAACTCAAAACTGATGATGACAGAGGGAAGCAATCATCTTTATAGCAAGAATTTTTAATTTTAATATATACTTATGTCGGACATCAACAGGCGTTTATACTTATGTCGGACATCACGTAGATATATTTTGTGAGAATTTAGCAGTGCATCATTCATATGAATTATTTTTCAAACCTATTAGTGAAGTCCTCGTGTCTAGGAATGATATTTTTTTCCCATCCCCTACAAAGCTTTCAAAAATACTCAGCCTTAGCTCAGCTTTTGTAATCTCAAATGTTCATTGGTGAATTTTCGGTTAAACTTCATATTGTTGGTTGATTTGTTCGGATTATATATATCACACAAGAAAATTTTATGGTAAGATTTGGTTGTATGAAATTCAAATTTCTCTCTCGTTGTCTCCGTAGCATGCTTTAGACGATTTTTAATTAATTAGTTTATTTATTTATTCGAGTCGACTCGTGGTTTGGCAACATAATTGTTGCTGATAACCTCGCGGTGGTTCCTAAACAAAAGTACGAGAAGCTTGAAAATGTCATTTGTAAAATTTATCACGATTGGTCTTATCAAGGACGATGGGTTTTGGATGCCACTTGATCCTCGAAACCCAAAAACATTGGGCTATTGCTTCATGGAGTATAATACTCCTTAGGTATCATTGTCTCTTAAAAATTAACTATTTAAGTATTCTTTTGTGTTCGAATGAATTTTCACCCTGAACTTCAACATTGGGAAAATTTTAAATCATATAAGTAAACTTGCTAGAACAGTAAGAAAACAAGACATGTAGTATCTCATGGCAATATCATGTTCCTATGACTTATTCAAGATATGAATTTGTTTTTCTTATTCAGTATTGAGAAAGAAACTATTGTAAAGTTGCACACTGCTTTGGATAATAGGTATAAATATATATATATATATATATATATATATATATATATATATACATATACCCAAATTTTTTAATTAAATAAATATCGTTTTATATAGTTCTCTTTGGCCAGTTTTCCTTTATGTATAATATATCTATGCTAAGAAAATATGAATGTAACCATCCTGAATTCTTTCTTAGTTTGTGAGTTCTAATATATTAAGATCCCTCTTTGAACAGGAGAGATCCGCAACCTCGATACTTTATAGAACCATTTTTCAACTTGGTTATGCTAAGCTAGATTCAAGCTCTCTAGAGACTCTAATATTTGTGTTAATTGAAAAATCTGATATAGAACAATGCTTATGTCAATGCCCATCGATCTTACAATTTTGCTAACATTGTTAATTAATTTGATTGATTACTTGATTATGGCTGCATTGTGATATTGCCAATGTCGAAAAGGAATTATATTTGAGGGATGTTAGTCAAGTTCTTAATTTCTTTTTGGGATCCCTTCTCTAGAGAACTCCAGCTAATTTTAGTAAGGATGGTTAGGAACACAACCAACTCGAGAGGAGCTCAAAGAAGCATTATGTTTTTTATTTATTTTCTGGGCAGTCCGCAACATAACATGTTTGTGTTGTTAAATATGAACTGAGACCATATTGCCCGCATGCATTCTTCTATTGAGATTAAAATAAAACCAAATTTGAACCAATGACAAGCACTTTTATGTATGACCTATGCTTAGATACATAATTAATATTTTTGACTTTTTCCTTTTAGTTTATGAAAGGTATGATGTATTTGGAGGGGTTGTTGAGAAAGCTTATACAGATGGAGTAAGACGTTTGGAGAAATTAGTGGCTAGAGTACACGACATTGACATGTGAGTAACTGCTGTACTTATTTTATCTATGAGTACATTTTCCTTTTGTAGTTTCATTTATACCATATTGATCCGATTTCCAATTGTTAGCCACAGACATGAAAAAGGAAAAATCCCTTCCACGACTCCAATAGCATTTAGATAAACAGTTGTAAAAGCTATTTTGAACAATGCACAACTCAAAACTTCTCATATTTTGATGTTTTTATAGTTGTTTGATCTATTAAAATATTCCCAACATTTTAAGATATCAAATAGCATATAAAACATGTTATTAGTTTATCCTTTGTAACTACAACTTAGAAAATTAACCGCGATGGCACTATTTACAATTTCATGTATATATAAATAGAACGATGTTTCCTGTCTATTTTCCTCGCCTTATACACATTTCACACAATTTAAAAACCCGCAGCATCGCGCGGGCACCTTTTGCTAGTGGATGCCTATACTTTAAAGGGACTTTGTGCAGACAGTTTTCAATTTACTGTTACCAACTTGCTGGCGTAAGCGAATTTAGTTTGTTATGGAATTATTATTGTTATTGTCATCATTATGATTATTAATATTATATGTTACTATTTATCATTGTTATTATTTGAGTAGATGGAGTTGGGGTTTTCTATTGTTGGTATTATTGTTATTATTATCATCATTATTATTGCTATTATTATATTCATTAGTTTTTGAATATTTTTATTGGTCTTGTGAAATGTTGTATAGACGGTGTTATATGAATATTTATATTGTTAACCCGATTGGTTTGGAAACTAATTTAAAGGAGGGTGGGTTATATTTTAGTTATACAAATTTATATTTACATATAATTATGTATGTATATATGCGTTATGAATGAGGATTTCAGATTTACTCGCTTCACACGGGCCGATGAAGGATGCCGACGTGTGGTGGTGTTAATGGTGTGGTCATGAGCATATTTGTATTTGTATTACTTTATATATATATATATATATATATATATATATGTATACGTAAATGTATGTGAATATACGATATGTTGGAGTGCTATTAGCACCACTCTATGTACCACCCCTGATAGTATGTACACACGTGGCGTTGGAATTTTCGGCGTGTAGTAGAGGTCCGGGCTGTGACATCCCTGACCTAAAAAATACAAGAAAATAAATTAAATAATTGAGTTGGTTAATTTGGGAAATTAAAATGAATTAAAAAGGAATTTAAATAATAAAATTGAAATTTAATTGGAAATTATATTAACGGGGCATTTTAGTCAACAATATTTTCGGGACGGAATTTGGTGAAATGAGTTGCGTCATTGCGTTTGGCACGTCGAAATGAGTTCGGGGACGTGCGGCACGATCAATTTAGAATTATAACGATATCTGAGGACGTAACGGTAATTATAAAAATTATTGGAAAAATCTGATAAAACTCAAGTGGGGCCAATCCCCCCCCTCTCTCTCTCTCTCTCTCTCCCTCTCTCTCTCTCGACCGTGCGACAACCCCCCCTTGCGACTGTACTGGTGGTTTTTGAACTGTCGCCGCCACGGTCCTCTACCGGAGCTGGGACCGGTCACAAAACGACCGGCCAGACTCTGCCGACCAGTCCCCCAGCTTCCCCGACACCGGCAACCTCTGGAATCGCCGGAAAATTGAGCTAAGTGGCCGGTGTTTCTCCAAACTTCTCGGAGCTCGTACGGGCTCCTCCGGCAACGGAATCCTTCGATCCAAGTATGTAACCTCGTCTATTTTCCGAGCCCTAGCTGATGGTGGGTTAAGTTTCGATCAATTTGTAGCGTATGTTTCGGATCTGTGAATCAAAGTTTTGCTCGGTTTTCCAAGTAAATTTCCGGCCACTTGCCGACGTCTATGGAAGTTCCCGTAGTTGAATAAGTTGTCCAACTCATCGAGTAATATGTGTAGGTGGAAGGACAGCTCTTGGTTTGGAGTTTGTGCAACGACGGGGTATCGCTTTGGGCACCCGATACGCTGCCAGTGTGGGTGGCTGTGCGGGACCCACTTTTAATTGTCAAACTTTTTGCTACAATTATCCTTCCGTCGTAACGAGCGCGTAGGAGCCCCCGGATTCCAATTTGGAGTTCGTATGACTATCGAACGGATTTACGCCTATTGCGCGTTATCTGGGTTCGATGTGTTCGGGCCGTCGGATCGATCCCAATTCTTAGTATGTTGTTCCCCGTATTTTTAGGATCATATAGGAATTGACGGATCGTGATTCAGAGTCCCGGATGCTCCGGATCAATGACTTAAAGTTTGAATTAATCGATAACCGTCCGATCGTGCGATCGTGAGCAATCCGACCGTCCGATCGAGACCAAACTATCAGGACACGTTGTTTAGGTCGTGTTGAATCTGTAGGAACTTTCGGATCTAAGTTTGGAGGTCATGGGACCCACGGGTCCGGTTTGACATATTCGGGTCGGTTTGACCAAGTTTGACCAGGTTTGATCGAGGCTCTATCGAGGTCGCCTTGCCACGTAATTGACTTTGTTGGACTTCTAGGAATGTCTGGATCCTTTTGGAGGTCGTGGGCTCCGCTAGCCCTGATTGACCGAAATGGGGTGTTTGACCGCCGGTTGATTGTGAGTCTTCCGGGATGGTCCCATTGGTTAAAAGAGGTAGTCTGACCTTAGAAACTCTTCTTATGATGTACGTGGTTACTTTGAGTCCCTGAAGTGTTAGGGTTTCGTTTTGAAGTTATTGTTCGGTTCACGGTACTAATCCAATCCTCGTATCTATCGCTTTAGGTACCTTGACTCTGCGTACTCTGTAAGCGGGACCCTTTGAGGGTTGTACAGCATAGAACCAACGGTGGTGGATTTTATTTTCAAATGAGCATGATTGAATGATTTGCATGAAATGCATGAAAGGAGATTTAATGGTTTTAAATCTTGAATTTATTAGTAGTTTAAGTCTTGGTTTGACTTTGGTTAAAGTTTATTTAAAAGGGTTTGCATTTGAGGTTTATGCATGATTCGGGTTGCTAGGTTTTATGTGGGGCCCTGATGTTATATTTTATTAGTATTTATACCTTTGGGGTATTGAACAAGACATGGTGAATGCTCGGTGGTTTTCGTATTGGATTTTGATTATTTAAATGAGTTATTTTAAGCTTGGAACCGTTATACTATATTTTAATTATATAATTGAATATATGGACGTTAGTGTGGTCCGTTTGATTTCATACTCGGTTTTGGTGTTAAAACCTTATGATTAATAATACATATACTTTGATTATATATATATGGCTACTTTGAGTAAATACTTTGGAATAATGGGAAATGGTTATATATATATATATTTATATTTATGTGTACTTTGGTTATATATATAGATATTTATATATCTTTACTTTGAATATATCTACTTTAAGAAAAGGTTGTTTATACTTTGGTTATATATATATATATATATATATGTATATGTCTCAGATTTGACGTTTTAGGGATTTGAGATTTTAATATGATTTGATATGCTTGACTTGAGCATTGATTTAGATTTGAATATGGTTTTTAATGCGGATTTTCGGTGATTATGACGTTTGAATTGATTTAGGTCTATTATGCGGTCGTTTGACCCTTGTGATTATTTTGAATATAGAAATATATGTTTTGGACGGTGATGTCCTGACTTTGAGTATATATATGAGTTATTTGACTGAGGGACTTGTATATGCCCTGGTGTCTCGTTGTTTTGGGGTGGGGTACATGTGATTGTTTTGGGAATTGGAAAGTGACTGGTTATATATATATATATATATATATATATATATATATATACTGTTATCGCGTGTCGATTGATTTGAGTGTCATAGCTGCTGATTGAGTTGAGATTGATTTGAGTGTTGTTTTCCCTGGTACTTGTGTTCGGTGTTATGGTTATACTATACCTATACGTGTGTGTTAGTACTTTCGTATTCATATTTCTTTTAGTGAGGATCGTTTCCTCGCTTGTCGTGCTCGTGGAGCACGTAGTTGTGAGTGTGGGGAAGTTTGGGAAACCGTTTAATTGCTTGCTGTGATTTCTGATTAGATTTCAAGATTTGATAGGTTTTACTTATTGGATTGTAAATCCTGTGTTATATATATATATATATATATATATTTGTATATATGTTTTGAACTACAAGTGATTTCTATATTGTTGTCAATTTTGGTTTTCTTGACGTGAACGAGTTAGTTGGCATTTTAAAGGTTTGTTTTACCTTATGTGAATTTTATTCCATCTTTATGCTTTTACGTTAACAAGTCCTTTTGTTTATATTTTATAAACTTGCATGGGTTGATTTGAGAGGTTATGCCTCGGGAAAAGTAAAATGGTGTTTTGTTCGGAAAAAGGTTTGAGCCGGATTGCTCTCACGTACTTTGAGGCAAAGATGGTTTTTAAATCAATTAAGTATATAAATGATTTCATATGCATGGTCTGCATTGTTTTTAAAAGGTGGGGTTAGTACTTTGATTTAAGTATGTCAAGCCTTGTTTTTGTCCACTCACACTCTTCTGCTTTTGCGCCCCATCAGTAGTTGTTGCGTCGACACTGCTCGGCCGTGCTCTTCTCTTCTCGAGCTTCGCTTGAAGGGTAGGATTGCCGCCCTTGAACCATAAACTGTGTATTCTGTTATTTCTATTTCCGCTGACTTTTAGATTGCTCTGTATCACCCTTTAGGGTTGAATTAGTTTGGCCGGAGGCCTGTTATGTATATGTTGTATGCATGCTGGCGATTGGGTTGTTTATTTGTTGCTTGTTTGAAAGGTTGAAGTTTTGGCTTAGTCCTTGTTTTAAGGGACACTCTACCCGTTTTTCAGCAGAAGTCTTGGCCCCTTATAGGTTAAATTTCGAGAAGAGGGTAATTGTTTAGTTTGTGGGCCCGACATGGGTTGATGTTGGGCATAACCGCAGTGGTTCATCTCGGGTTCGGGGTGGAATTTGGGTCGGGTCCTGTCTCCGTCACGGCACTATTGGCCGGGTGTGCCGAAGGCCTTGGTGGGCAGTCTATGAGCGTAGGACTTGAGTTTGGGCCGCACGTGCGATGCGATGCCGGCGTGTGTGCTCCTGAGCAATACTCCCCCGGTCACATCTCGTCTAACATCAAGATAATTTAGTAGAATGTAAGATGAAAAGTGTGAAGTCTGGTGTGGTTTTTTATTAGGATGGCAAAGAAGTTAAAGATAATGTTGATGGTTGAATTTTGGTTAAGAGATCGACATTGTGCAAAGTTGCAGCTGATTTGATTGATTCGGCGTTGTTGTATGATGAAGGTTCTAACTTGCTGCAAAAAACATTTGACGACATTTGTAGGAAGCTGATTAGTTGGCGTCATCAAGAGCTCCTGTTGAAGAAGCCAATAAAGAGGGGGGAAACTAGTTCTGCCCAAGTGAGAATGAAAGATCCAAACCGTGTAAAATCAAAAGGCCGTCCGAAAAGAGTTAAAGGACAACATGAGAAGGCAGCGGGACGACATAAACGTCGGTGCACTGGGTGCAGGAAGAGTGATCATGATAGAAGGAGATGTCCAAGACTTGCGATCCCGTAAGCAAATATATCATATATTTTTGTTGAAGATATTTCCTTTTAACGATTTGTCATTGTTTATGCATTTTTGTTTCAATGTTGTAGCTCTTCATCTCCTGACGCAGACATTGGTGCTCTAGTTGCTGAGAATATGCAGCCCACTCAGAGGACACAAAATAGTGAAGGTACTTAGCCAAGTATGACAAAGGCATTTATGCAGGAGTTTGATTTAATGCACGGACCATGCGTTTGAGTATCTAGTGATACCTATAGCCGTCGTTTTTGAGTAGCTAGTGATACCTATTGGCAGGAGTTTGATTTAATGCACATACAACGTTTGAGTAGCTAGTGATGCATGTTTATGTTTGAGTAGCTAGTGATACGTATTGGTGTCGTTTTTGAGTAGCTACTGATACAATTTTGAGTAGCTAGTGATACCTATTGGCAAGAGTTTGATTTAATGCACGGACAGAGTTTGAGTAGCTAGTGATGCATGTTTCCGTTTGAGTAGCTAGTGATACGTGTTGGTGTTGTTTTTGAGTAGCTAGTGATATGTTTTGGAGTAGCTAGTGATACCTATTGGCTGGAGTTTGATTTAATGAACGGACGCTGAGTTTAAGTAGTACCTGTTTGTGTTGGTTTTGAATGTGTAACAAACGTTTGTGAAACTCGTGTAATCGGTTCATGTCTAATACTGAAGGTTTTTTTTTTCTTTTTGGAAAATTACCGATAATGACTTTACGTATGTGGAAGCCAAGCCATTATGCTTCAGTAAACTCCAAAAAGGTTATGGTGTGGTTGGGATCATGAATCTAACCATCGGTTGGTAAACTGGAACTGGAAAGAATGAAAATGCATGGCACCCACGTTTTATCAAACAATTCCATTGAATATAAAAATTATGTTTTAGTAAAGTAATGTTGAAAATTAGCGATAATGATACTCAAGGTTAAATCGACATATGACATTACGTATGTGTAAGCCAAGCCATCATGGTAATCAAGATGTTATCATGATTACTTAAAGTTGAAATTTAACATAACCACAAATAAATAAATATTTGACATGTACAAGTCTAATGTTTTACTAACTACTTTTTGAAACTTTGGATGATTCTATTATTTTTTCTGATTTTGGTCATACCTAATAATATTATATTTTACTAAAATATTTGTTTTTTATTTATAGAAATCATTCACATACTAGTTATTGGTGGGAGTAATAGAGAAAAAATAGAAGTGAGATTAGTGGAAGAAAAACATGGAATAACTTTTTCTGTTTATTGTAATTTTCTTGTAATTTATTTTGGTTTTTTCAGTTAATTACATTCTCACTTTTGTTCTTGGTTTGGAAATTACATTCTCACTTTTAAGTTTTCATATACATAAACATCAACCAAAAATATAAATTAATAAATAAAAAAAATTAGCCTACTATTCGTATACATTCAATCAACCCAAAAGAGAAATAAATAATATATATATATTTTTATATATAACCATGTTACCTAAATAAAATATATATAAACATGCTTTTTGTCTTTTTATGTAGCTCATGTAGGTCGTCTGCTTTTTTGGTTTGTTTTTTTTTTCTCTTTCTTCCTTCACTGTAGAAAGTGTGAAAGAATAAAAATGCATGGCACCACTTGTTTTATCCAACAATTCTATTGAATATAAAAATTATGTGTTAGTAAAGTTATATTGAAGCCATCCGCGTGTAAGGACTCGATAAACTACATATCTGTCAGGCATTCCTTATTACAATATACATATATCCATTTATCCCCACCGACAAGAATTCAACAAAACATTTGAGCAGATGCGTTTTGTTTATAAATGTGAAATGTGAAATGTGAAATTTGAAGTACGCGATCGTAGGAAATGTCGTACCGAGACCGCCACCATTTTTTGGGAATTTGTTTGAATTATTATTGATTTTAAAATAAATTTTTAAGAATAAACAAATAAATAATTGGAGGAGATGACAGGTGGCGGCATCCCTTGCTAACCCGTGTTGATGGATATGAGGATAAGGTCTTCCGATTAACTGAAATTTGTTTATAATGAATAAAAACAAGGAGTATACAAATTCGTATGTATTTGTAAGGAGGAATACTTCGTATATGAAGTGAAATGGCTGGTGTACTTATCTCAACTATATCAATACTATTGTGTGGAACACAAGTTCCTGCAAAAATTTGGTTGTCATCGGGTTTCTAGAAACATTTTTTAATATGGAACACGTTTAAATTATAAAATTTTCCCAACGTAGCATGGAATGAATGTCTCCATCCGCTTTTGGGTGTCCATTTTTTGGGTGTCGTATTACATTAAAGAAATGCATATTTTTTTTCCACAAGCTTAAAAATGGAGGCAAATCATCCGCCACTTGTGCATCAACTTTTAGATCCAAATTTTCATAACCAAGATTGGAGCTTAATGAAGCATAATGGAAGCAACTGACTGACACAGCAGAATACCAGTTGATACTTTATTAATTGAAACCAAAGGACATATAATTGAAACCAGAAACCTTTCTTCTAATACTCTGTTTAGCAAGTTTAACAAAAATTTAAAAAACAAAGCAGATGAGCTAGCAACATAACACAAGCAAATGAAACGATGAGTACAAATAAAATTGAACAAGAAAATGATTTTAATTTCTGAAAGTGGTTGCTAACCTCCGATGTCCCAACATCAACAACAAAAACCATTTTAAAAAACCTCTTAATGGAAATCCTCTTCCTCCAAAAAAAAAAAAAAGTTATCTTAATAAATTGCATTCATGCTGCTAATAAACAAATTACCATTTCTTGAAGAAGTAATGACTGATCTTGTTTCCACAGGTATGACCGATCTTTTCACTTCATTTAAAAAAAAATAAACATATCATCAATTTCATCCCCAAGAGTCATCCTATAGCCAAGATTCTCAAGCTTACATAATACACAGAAGCCATTGGAAAATAAAAAACATGTTTTATAATAGTTACCAAATTTGTAGGGCAACCAGAGCTTCTTCCCTGCTTAGGATAGTGAAACTTACAAGAAGTGCCAAATTTGCAAGTCCCTCTCCTCATATAATACTGCCACCAAAGAATCACAACACATCCTATTGAGGACACATCATCACATGGTCCATTGGTTCCAAGCAGTGAGAGTGCATAGAATTGTAATACACCTACTAATAGCCTAGCATAGCTCTCTAGGTTGTTATTGCTTAGTTAAGCTTCACATGTATTCATTAGTAAACTATTTTTAGTTTGTTAGTCAATGTACAGGTGGCACTATTGGTTAGAGCTAATCTATTGCTGTATAAATACACCCTGTAAAGCTTATTCAACATTATGAGAAAATATCAGTTTTTCACATGTCTCTTCATGGTATCAAGAGCCTGAGTCTCACGACGATTTTCTTGGTTCTTTCTTGCTTTCCAAACAGTTTTTTTTTTCTTTCGCTGCCTTGATTTCTTTGATTTCTTCTTCCTTTCTTCCTTTCATCTCTGCAATTTCTTCACATGGCGTCTGATTCTGGATTTGCTTCTCAATTTGCAACCTCATCTCCCATTGCGAACGTTAATTCTCTATATCAATCTCCGACAATTCAGAATGTTGCGAGTATGGTTCCAGTGAAGCTTAAGCGTGATAACTATCTGCTCTGGCAATCTCTCTTTGTGACACCCCTGACCTAAAATTTAAATGAAAATGAATTATTTAATTGAGTTAATTAATTTGGGTAATTAAAATGAAATGAAAAGGATTTAAAAGGAATTAAAATAATAAAATGGAATTTAATTGGAATTTAATAATTAAAGGGGCATTTTGGTCAACGATATTTTCGGGACGGAATTTGGAGAAGCTAGTTCTGCCATTGCGTCCGGCACGTCGAAACAAGTTCGGGGACGTGCGGCACGCTCGGATTGGAGTTCTAACGAGAAAGAGGGACGAAATGGTCATTTCAAAATTTGTTAAATACCCTCAGCCCATCAGATTACAAGTTTCCTCTCTCTCTCTCTCTCTCTCTCTCTCTCTCTCTCTCTCTCTCTCCTCTCTCTCTCTCTCCTCTCTCACTCTCTCTCTTCCCTGTGCGTGCGACGCTTCGTCTCCCTCCTGCGTTGCACACAGCCGGCCACTGCTCATCCGGCCGTCACTTGGGACGGCACCGGTCCCAAAAGTACCGCAACCTCCTTGTATTTCTAGGATCGTATAGAAATTGACGGATCGTGATTCGGAGTCCCGGATACTCTGGATCAATGACTTAAAGCTTGAATTAAACCTTAACCGTCCGATCGTGAGCGATCCGACCGTCCGATCGAGACCAAACTTTCAAGACACGTTGTTTAGGCCGTGTTGAACCTGTAGGAACTTTTAGATGTAAGTTTGGAGGTCATGGGACCCACGGGTCCGGTTTGACCTATTCGGGTAAAGTTTGACCGGGGTTGACCGAGGGTCTCCCGAGGTCACCTTGCCACGTAGTTGACTTTGTTGGACTTCTAGGAATGTCCGAATCGATTTGGAGGTCGTGTCTCCTCGGGCCCGGGTTGATCGAAACGGGGTGTTTGACCGCCGGTTGACCGTGAGTCTTCCGGGACAGTCCCACTGGTTAAAAGAGGTAGTTTGATCTTAGAATCTTTCGTACGATGTACGTGCACGTTAGGTCGGGTTTTGGTAGAGTTTGAGTTTAAGGTTCTCGTTTCGGTTCGATTACTAATCCAATCCTCGTACCTATCGTTTTAGGTACGTTGACTCTGCTACGCAGCAGGCAGGACCCTTTAGGGTTGTGCAGCGTAGAACCAACAGTGAGTGGACTTTGTTTTCAAAAGAACATGATTTGATTGATTGAATGAAATGCATATAAATGAGATTTAATAATTGTTTTAAATCTTGATTTGACTTTTGATGAATTTATTATGGTTGAATTGATATTTGAGTTTTATACTTGATTTGGGTTGCCGATTTGTTTGTGGGGCCCTGTTGGCTATATTTTATTAGTATAAATGTATTTAAGTATTGATTTTGGGACGAGTCAAGCGTCCGGTAGTATTTACATACGAATTTGGGTACGGTGGGAATTTGATGGATTTTCCTTGGGTTTATATTTAATAATTGAGTTTATGGTTTTGTTGGGTTTCGGACTTTAATATTTTATCGTTACGAATGTCGTGGGTTATACTTTATATCCTTTTGAGAAACTTATACCTATACTTTGAAATGAGTATTTGGGCGGTAAGATTTGGACGTTAGTATAGTCCGGTTGAGTACGTATTCGGTTTTGATGTTTAAACCTTATGAATTTTAATTACTTATACTTTGATTATATATATATATATGTATATATACATATAGATCAACTTGGAAGGAATATGTCGGATTGATGGGAATTGATCATATGAATGTATATATATATATATATCTACTTTGAATACAATTATATATATCTACTTTGATATGGAGTTTTGGGGACATATATGTATATGGGATTGGACTATCGGTTATATTTTAATGAATCACTATTTATGTTGTTTTTAAAGTATGAATTTAAGGGATGTCATGATACGTGGGAATTTTGAATGCTTGAGTTTGAGTTATTGTACTTTAAAGGATAGTTATGTTTTGTATATATATATATATATGTATATTTTGAATAATACGTTCGGGGTTTGGACTTTATATTTTTAAAGGGATAGTACCTATGCTATGTTTTGGAGCATATGTTTTATTTGGGGTTTGGTTTCACGTTTTCTTGACTTGAGTTTTGAATACGGTTTTGAGTATACGCATTTTAATTGTTTATGGATTGATATGCCGTCATTTGACGCGTGTTACTATTTTAACTATGGAGTTATATGTTTGGACGGTGATGTCCTTATCTTGAGTATATATGATGTTATTGGATTATTGGACTTTTATAAGTCCTAGTGTCTGATGATTTGGGGTTCGGGTACATGTTGTTAAATATGTATATATTGATTATCGTGTAGCGATTGATTTGAGTGCAGTTGACCTTGTTATGTACCTCCCCTGTTCTTGATACAGTTAACAGAAATGAACGTCTACATTGGATATGGTTCGATCCGGTGTATACCTTAACGGGGTGTAACTGTAGACCCTTAACGGGGTAGTCTGCGTGCGTAGTACATATTTCGGAGGTATGGTTTGGAAGTTCTACCATATAGGCCTGTGAGCTTAGTCTCATTAGGACGGCTTGAGCCTGGGCAGTTAAATCCTGGGCACGAGTCACATCAGGAATGCTGTCCCGGTGTCCAGTCAAATGATCCCATGTTGGATTGTTTTCCCCGGTACATGTGTTTCGGTGTTGAGGTCTATATTACTATATGTACGTCTTACTATTTTCCTATTCGTACTTCTTTTAGTGAGGATCTTTCCTTGCTTGTCGTGCTTGGCAGCACGTGGTTGTCCGAGTGTGGGAAAGAAAGGGAAACAGTACTGATATATTTATGGTGTTGTTATATTGCAACTATTGGAATTTGAATGACTACTTATATAAATGATTTCATATGCATGGTTTGCAATGTTTTTGAAATAGTGGGATTAGTACTTTGTTTTAAGTATGTAAAACCTTGTTTTTGTCCACTCACATTCTTTCTGTTTTGCGCCCCCCAGGCCATAGTCGTTGCTTCGACACTGTTCGGTCGCACGCTCCTCTTCTCGAACTTCGATGTGATTGTAGGACTCTAAGTCCCTTATCTAAACCTTGTATTCCGTTGTTTATTTCCGCTGACTCTTAGAATGCTCTGTATCGCCCGTTAGGGTTGAATTTGTTGGCCGGAGGCCACTGTTGTATTAGTTGTTACATGCTGGCGCTTGGGTTGTAAACTGTTGTTTGTTTTTGGCAGGTTGTTAATTTTGGGATAGTCCCAGTTTTAGGGGAGACTCTGCCCGTTTTTTGGCAGAAGTCTTGTCCTCTTTCACTTTTGTTTCGGGAAGAGGGAACTTATTTAGTTTGTGGGCCCGACATGGGTTGATGTCGAGCAACCTAGCAGGGTTTGGCTTAGGTTCCGGGGTGAAATTCAGGTCGGGTCCTGTCACTCTTCATCCTTGTTCTTCGTCGCTACAAGCTTATTGATTTTTTTGAAGGCACCGAGATTTGTCCTCCCTCACACCTCTCTCTGTCTTCTGGTGCTTCGACTCCTAATCTAGCCTATGAGGCATGGCTTGATAAAGATCAAAGCTTGATCATTTGGATTAATTGCACTCTTTCTGAAGATTTACTTCCTTACGTTGTTGGAGCTCATACCTTTTGCGGTCTATGGCTTATTTTGGAAAAACGTTTCTCTGGTACTACACGCTACTTAGCTCAAGCATCGCTTGCAGACTCTTCAGAAAGGTAGTCTCTCTATGGCTCAATATCTGCAATCTGTAAAGGAGATCACCGATGGCCTTACTGCTACTGGTTCGATTGTTGATGAACCTGACATTGTTGCCTATATTCTTGCTAGTTTGTCTGAGGAGTATGAATCTCTTGTTACTTTGATTGAAGTTCGTCTTGAACCTATGAGTTCTGATGAATTACATGGACTCTTACTTGCTCGTGATTCACACCTCAATCGCAGGAAAGTGAAGGCTTCTTCCTCTGTTTCTTCAGAGCCTTTTCATGCTTATAATGTCACTCCACAACGCTCCTCCTTCAATTCTCCAATCGTGGTCGTGGTTCTCACTTTTCTCGAGGATGAAACTCTGGTAATAACTACCGTGGCAACAATTATCGTGGCTACTCCTCTCAAGGTCATCGCGGTCAATTTTCTCAATCATATGCTACTGCTTTTAATTCTTCTGGTGGTATTCTTGGCTCCGCTTCTTCACAAGTTTATTTTAGTGGTGGTCATTCTTCACAAGCTCATTCTTCTGTACGCTGCCAACTCTGCTGCCAATTTGGTCACACTGTTCTCTTTTTGGCAAACCTCCCACTGCTTTATTTGCCTCATCTAATGGTTCTCAATCTTCCTCTAACAATGGTTCTGTGACTTATTGGGTTACTGACACTGGTGCTAGTCATCATGTCACTCCTGGCTTCTCTAATTTCACTCAGTCTATTCCATATGACAGCTCTGAGCAATTACACGTTGGTGATGGCAAAGGTTTGGCTATTTCTCATACTGGCACTTCTTTTATTCAGACTCCTCTTCATTAGTTTAAACTACTAGATGTTCTTATGTGCCTCAAGCAGTTCATAATTTACTATCAGTGCATACATTCGTGAAGGACAATCACTGTGAATTAGTCTTTAATGAGTTTGTATTTTATATCAAGGATATGGCTTCTGGGAAGACGTTGTATCAAGGCCCAGCTGAGAATGGTTTATATCCCTTCTACTATTCCTCCTCTGTCAAGCTTAGCTCTGGCTCTCCTCAGGCCTTTCTAGTTACTAAACATGATGCTCTTACTTGGCATCATAGACTAGGCCATCCATCCATTCCTGTTCTTAGGTCTATAGTTTCTAAGAATAATATTCCTCTTCTTCGAGGTTCTACTGTAATGCACTATGTATGCTTAGCTTGTGCTATTGGTAAATCAACAAGACTTCCTTTTAATGAAACTTTGTTTGTTTCTACTACTCCATTACAACTGTTGCACTCTGCTATTTGGGGTCCAGCTCCTATTGATTCTTCATCTAGTTTCAAATACTATATGCTTTTTATTGATGATTTCACTAAGTATACTTGGTTATATCCTCTTAAATACAAGTATGAGGTGTTTGCAACATTCAAGATTTTTAAGGCCAAGGTTGAGAATCATTTTAATCTTAAGATACAGTCTCGACGGTCTGATTCAGGGGGTGAGTACTTAAGTACAGATTTTCTGCATTTTCTCAATCATAGTAGAATTGTGCATCAATTGAGTTGCCCTCATACACCTCAACAAAATGGATGTGCTAAAAGGAAATATCGGCATATTGTGGAAATATCATGGACTCTTTTAGCTCATTCTTTTGTACCTGCTAAGTTTTGGGTGGATGCATTTCACACTTATGTTTTCCTCATTAATTGACTTCCAGCTTCTGGTGACTCAGTTTCTCCTTGGGAAAAGCTCTTTGGTCTTGCTCGTAAGTATACTGCCTTGAAGACATTTGGGTGTGCTTGTTTCCCTTGGTTACATCCCTTTGCTTCTCATAAGTTGGATTTCAAAAGCAAAGTTTGTGTATTTCTTGGTTACAGCTTGCATCATAGCGGTTATTGCTGCTTGGATCCTATTACTAAAAGGGTTTATATTTCTTGCCATGTCATCTTTGATGAATCTTGTTTTCCTTTTCAAACTTCCTTGGACACATCATCCACGTCCTCGTCATCTGTTATATCTTACCCTCCCTCTTTCCCTGTCACTCTTCCTTTCTCTACTGGTCCTAGTGATAGTGGCAGCGCGGGTGTGATTGTCTCTCTGGATTCTTCTCCCAGTGGTCTAGGTGTCCATGGCAATGATGCAACTTCTCCTTCTATTTCTCTTCCCCTTAACACCCATCATATGGTCACCCGATCTAAAGCTGGTATCTTTAAACCTAAGCTGTATACTGCTACCAAGCATCCTATTCCATCTTCTATGACTCAAGCCTTAAGTTTTCCTCATGTGCCCACAACCTATGCTCAGGGAGCAAAGTCTTTACATTGGCAGGACGTTATGAATGCTGAATTTGAAGCTCTTAAAACCACTGGCACTTGGGAGTTAGTTCCACCTTCTTCTCAATATAATCTTGTTGGCTGCAAATGGGTTTTTAGAATCAAACAAAAACCAGATGGGACCATTGACAGGTATAAAGCACGGTTAGTTGCTAAAGGTTTTCATCAAATGAAAGGCTTGGATTATCATGATACCTTCAGTCCAGTTGCTAAGCCTGTTACCATTCGCATTCTTCTCTCTCTGGCTGTTACTAATGATTGGTTTCTCAATCAATTAGATGTCAGCAATGCCTTTTTGCATGGCCACTTGAAGGAGGATGTTTATATGGTTCAACCTCCTGGCTTTGTGGATGCTTCTCGGCCAGATTTTGTGTGCAAGCTTAACCGGTCTCTCTATGGTCTTAAGCAGACTCCAAGAGCCTGGTATGATGAATTGTTTAAGGCTCTTCTTTCTCTTGATTTTGTCAACTCTCAATCTGATACCAGCTTGTTCACTAAGCATAGTTCTGCCTCTGTTTTATTTGTCTTAGTATATGTTAACGATATCATTGTCACTGGCAGTTCTACTGCCCAATGTCAAGCCTTGATCTCTACTTTGTGTTCCTTATTTCTTGTTAAAGACTTGGGTCCCTTGCATTACTTTCTTGGCATTGAAGTTAAACGAACAGCCTCTGGGTTATTTCTCTCTCAGTCTAAATATGTTACTTGATTTGCTGCATATGACTAATATGCTTGGTGTTAAACCTTGTTTCACTCATGTTGGCTCCATCAAACTTGATCACTCTGGCCAATTGCTCCCTGATCTTGCATTTTACAGATCCACTGTAGGTACTTTGCAGTACTTGACATGGACTCGACCTGATTTGGCTTTCGCAGTCAATCAAGTTTGTCAATACATGCATTCTCCAAGGGATATTCATCTTGTTGCAGTCAAGCGGATTCTTCAATATTTGAAGGGCACCATGGATCATGGCCTTTGTTTCTTTACAAGACCTCAACACCTTACTGCATGGTCTGACGTCGACTGGCAAGTTATGTTGTGGATCGCAGGTCTACTAGTGGCTATTGTTTGTTTCTAGGTCCTAATCTGATTTCTTGGAGTGCTAAAAAGTAACCGACTGTTGCTAGATCTTCTACAAAGGCTAAGTACAGATCCCTTGCTTACACAGCTACTAAAATTACTTGAGTGTGTAAAATCTTGAAGGATGTTTGTCATTGTCTGCACCATCCTCCTATTCTTTATTGTGATAATCAAAGTGCCATCTCTTGAGCTTATAATCCTGTTTTCCATGCTCGGACGAAGCATGTTGAAATTGACTATCACTATATCCGTGAACTAGTTCTTAACAAGTTTATTCAGGTTGCTTATGTCGCTACTGCTCAGCAACTTGCTGATATCTTCACCAAATCTCTTGCTGCTGATTGTTTTCTGTATTTGAACTCCAAGCTTTTTGTTTAGTCCCCTTCCTTCAGCTTGAGGGGGTGTGTTGAGGACACATCATCACATGGTCCATTGGTTCCAAGTAGTGAGAGTGCACAAAATTGTAAAACACCTACTAATAGCCTAGCATAGCTCTCTAGGTTGTTATCGCTAAGTTAAGCTTCACGTGTATTCATTAGTAAACTGTTTTTAGTTTGTTAGTCAATGTACAAGTGGCACTATTGGTTAGAGCTAATCTATTGCTGTATAAATACACCCTGTAAAGCTTATTCAACATAATTAGAAAATATCAGTTTTTCACATTTCTCTTCACATCCTATTCTGAAAAAAAAAATTCATAACACAATCAAACAAAGGAGATTCACAAACTTTCAAGGACTATCAAGATCTGCTACTTTTTCTACCATCAAGCTGTACAATTCCCCGCTTAGGCTGGTTGAAAATTTATCAAAACCGTAAACTAGATACAATGAACCAGCAACAATATACCCATTTTTTCCAGAACAGATACAGAAAAATTAATCAGGAAACGTATTTTAAAAAAACAAACAAATTGGCGTTTAGGAATTGATACAAACCAAGAGCAAGAGGGTTATTGGAAGGAAGAGGGAGAGAGGAGACAAACCAACCTAGATTATGCAAAAATAAAAATAAAACTTGAAACCCAAATACGAAATAAGAGATTGAATACTTGAAATGGATACTTACAAAGCAATCATACTTCTTGGAGACCATGTAGCCACAGAGAGAGAGAGAGAGAGAGAGAGAGAGAGAGAGAGAGAGAGAGAGAGAGAGAGAGAGTGTGTGTGATATATGAGGAGAGGAAGAGGGAGAGGGAGAGGTTGAGCAGAGAGTGGGTGTGGGAATTTTAGGGTTTGGGTCTGGAAAAGATATAAGGAGAGGGAAGTGGTTTCGATTTGGGGCTGAAAAGAGAAAAGAAGCGTGAATTTTTTTAGGCTGAGGGAACCAGAGGGGTAGCGCGAAATTAGAATTTCGCCCAAAAAATATTGCCATCGAAAAAAAAGGGAGGAGAAATCAATGTCTATGACGCACATACCATGTCATAGAAATCAATGTCTAAGAATCTGCCACTTGCCAATCTATTATATTTCATATTATTTCTTGACAATTTAATTTTTAAAATTCATAATAAATAAATTAAAAATTAAAAAAATACACAGAAAATTCACATGAACATCTTGTGATATTCTCTTCTCCTTAAAGCTCCAAAATGCTAATTCTAAATTATAAAAATACAAATCAATAATAAAAACTCAACTTTGTTCATAGATATAAATCAATTCTAAATTTAAATATATGAAATCATGATTTTAGAATTCCATAATTGAATGTTGTGTCATAAGAAATTTGTAGCAATTTTTGGTATATTTTTCTAATTTTTATATAATTTTTTAAGAATTATTTAAGATAAAACACAATAAATTACAAAAACATGACACGTGTTACCATCTTATAAGGCCACGCATGAGAAATGCTCATAGGGTGCTCTTTAGAAGCTGCCACATGTCAATCTATTATATTTCATATTATTTCCTTAAGATTTGACTTCTAAAAATCATAATAATAAAAATTAAAAATCATAAAATACACCGAAAATTCCTATGTTCTCTTCTCCTTAGAGCTCCAAAATTCTAATTCTGAATTATAAAAATAAAAGCACAATGATAAACACTCAACTTTGTTCATAGACAAATCAAAACATTCTATCACATACACTCTTGTTTCTTTGATTCAATGATTCCCATTAATTCAAATATATAGAATCATAATTTTAGATCTCCATAATTAAATGCTACATCGTAAGGAGTTTGTAACAATTTTTTGTGTATTTTTCTTATTTGTATTTAATTTCTTATAAATTTGTTAAAGATAAAAATGTCAAATACAACATCAAGATACAACGTTTTGTTTATAAATGCTGTAAATAATTACTATATGTAGCATTTAATAAATAAACGTTGTAACCAAATGTTGTAAAAGCTTGCATTTTTTGTAGTATACACACATGCATGATCAACACATCTTCACAAATATAACCACACATAGTATTAGCATTAACTTGGGTTTTGAAGACGCACATGCTGAATATTATTTAATACCCATCCCAATATTGTGTTTTGATAGCATAAAAACACACACACACACACACACATATATATACATAATATGAAATGTCTCTCGTATGAAAACATTGATTCCATAATACTCTTTACCACTAAACCCTAAACCCTACCATTTTAAATCAATTTTGAAGTAAAAAGAAATAGTTAATTGGATGAGATGCTAGGTGGCGGCGTCCCTTGTTGACACATGAGAGTGGATGACATACTAGGCTCTCCTTGAGCTGACACGTGTCACATTTGTTATATTTTAATCATATTTTGTTGTAAATCGTTTAAAATATTTTAAAAATAGGAAAAATACAGAAAAAAAATACATACATATTTCTCAGCACCAATACTTCGTATCCCAAGTCCAAAAAGTGGTTTACAATTGTTTTAAAATTACAATTTGGGGGTCATCCCTAAATGTGAATGATGCAAATAAAAACATAACTACACTTTGTAAACCCTAAGCTATTGTTTGTTTGATCACATAAGGACCGGATCTAAATTTGAATGCAATGGCGAAATTTGAAGTACGTGATTGAAGGAAATATCATACCGATCCCGACATTATTTTTTGGGAATTTTTTGAATTATAATAGATTTTTAAATCAATTTTGAAATAAAAAGAAATAGTTAATTGGATGAGATGCCAAGTGGCGGCGTCCCCTGCTGACATGTGGAAGTGGATGGGATACTAGGCTCTCCTTGCACTGACACATGTAATATTTGTTATATTTTAATCATATTTTGTTGTAAAATCGTTTAAAATATTTTAAAAATTGGAAAAATTCAAGAAAAACATACTTATTTCTCAGCACAAATACTTCGTATCCCAAGTCCAAAAGTGGTTTACAATTGTTTTAAAATTACAATTTGGGGGTCATCCCTAAATGTGAATGATGCAAATGAGAACATAACTACACTTTGTAAACCCTATGCTATTGTTTGTTTGATCGCATAAGGACCAGATCGAAATTTGAATGCAATGGCAAATTTGAAGTTCGTGATTGAAGGAAATGTCATACCGATCTCGACATTATTTTTTGGGAATTTTTTGAATTATAATAGATTTTTAAATCAATTTTGAAGTAAAAAGAAATAATTAATTGGATGAGAAAAATACAAAACAAAACAATATATACGTACTTCTCATCACCAATACATCGTATTCCAAGTCCAATTTTTAAATAATTAATAAAAACAAGGACTATACAGACTGGGGAAGGAATTAAATATTTTTTCATACAAACATAAAAAAAAATCTTTTTTAATTCACTGAAAAACTTAGAGTGAGAATGTAATTAACTGAAAAACCCAATAGAAACTACAAGAAAATTACAATTAAAAGTTAAATATATTTAGATTAAAATAATAATAATAATAGGCATTAAAAAAATTTGTTCCATGTTTTTCTTCCACTAATCTCACTTCTATTTTTCTATGTTACTCCACCAATAACTAGTATGTGAATAATTTCTATAAATAAAAAATAAATATTTTAGTAAAATAAAAAAGTAGTTATGTTAAAAAAAATTAGATTTTTACATGTCAAATATTTATTTATTTGTGGTTATGTTAAATTTCAAATTTAAGTAATCATGATAACATCTTGATTACCATAATGGCTTGGCTTCCACATACGTCTGGTCATATGTGGATTTAACCATCAGTATCATTATTGCTAATTTTCAAAATTACTTTACTAAAATATACTTTTTTATATTCAATGAAATTGTTTGATAAAACAACACGTGAGTGTCATGCATTTTCATTCTTTCCAGTTCTAGTTTACCAACCGATGGTTGGATTCATGATCCCAACCACACCATCACCTTTTTGGAGTTTACTGAAGCATAATGGCTTGGCTTCCACATACGTAATGTCATATGTCGATTTAACGTTCAGTATCATTATCGCTAATTTTCAACAAAGAAATAAAACCTTCAGTTTTAGACATGAACCGATTATAAGAGTGTCACAAACGCTTGTTGCACATTCATAACCAACGCAAACAAGTATCACTGGCTACTCAAACTCAGCGTCTGTGCATTTAATCAAACTCAAACTAATAAGTACCACTAGCTACTACAAAAGGTATCACTAGATACTCAAAAAGGTATCACTAGCTACTAAAAAAAACACCATTAGGTATCACTAGCTACTCAAACGCGAATAGGTATCACTACCTCTATCTTGAAAAAGAATAATTCATTTTTTTCTTGGTCACCCAAAAAATGCTCCTTGAGAAGGTCTACATCATGGCCACTCACCTTTACTCGCATGTCCCTTTGGTATTACAAACATCTTTCCTTAAAAACCCAATATTTTATAATCTGCCTACTTGCACCTCAAGAAGGCTTAACTGTTGAAGTACCCGGATATTAACTTTGGAAAGATATGCATTATATACCTTTGCAGACTTAGTAACTTTATGGTCGCATCTCAGCAAATGGACTTTATCGTATGTTGTCATTTTATTGTTGTGTTTCTCCTTGAAGGCTATAACAATGTACTTATTCTTCAAAAATAGCAACAAAACAGCAAGTTTAGCTAGGCAACCAGTTTGAACCCATCCTCGCCTTCTTTTCTTACCACTAACATTGGTTGTCCTTTGTTTACAACATACAAATTCTTTCCTTACTACCTCCCATGTCACACTTGACGTTTTGGTTGTAGAACAATGAACGTCAAATCCTGCTTTTAGTACATACATATTATATAGTTTCAACACATCCTCAAGAGAATCAAATTCAAGTCTCAGTTTTGGTTAGAACTACACACTTACTTCCGGTGTCACCTATGCTTCAGACTCCATTTCACAATTCTTGCATATTAACCCTGAAAATCATATCACCATCATAATAATATTGCCACATGCTTTCAAAGAGCATTCAAATATATATTAACCACAATACTATAAACACAGAAATATCAAATTTTCAACAAATATCACATAGACTATCAAATATTAGTAAATAATGAAGTCTGAAACGAAATAAGCTATGACCCATTAGTGAATACACGTGCTACACCTACGAAGCGTTTTGGAATCTCTACTGAAACCTTAAACAGCCTACATCCAAAAGAGCGTAAATTATGCCCATATATTTGGTCAAAATATTTCCTCCAGTATACTGAAATTAACAAATACAAGATATCAGTTACCTCCTAAGTGATTTTGATCTTCAAATTTTCAACAAATATCACATAGACTATCAAACATTAGTAAATAATGAAGTCTGAAACGAAATAAGCTATGACCCATTAGTGAATAAATGTTATACACCTAGGAAGTCTTTTGGAGTCTCTAGTGAAACCTTACACAACTTACATCCAAAATAGCGTAAATTAAGCCCATATTTTTGGTCAAAACATTTCCTCCAAAGATAATGAAATTAACAAATACAAGATATCGCTTACCTCCTAAGTGATTTTGATCTTCAAATTTTCCACAAATATCAAATAGACTATGCAACATTAGTAAATAATGGAGTCTGAAACGAAATAATCTATGAACCCATTAGTGAGTATAAATGCTACACCTACGAGGCCGTTTGAAGTCTCTAGTGAAACCTTAAACAACCTACATCCAAACTAGCGCGAGTTACCTCCTAAGTGATTTTGATCTTCAAATTTTCAACAAATATCAAATAGACAATCAAACATTAGTAAATAATGGAGTATAATTTGGAGTCGCTAGTTAAACATTAAACAACCTACTCGAATTCACTCCAAATCATGCCACAAGTGGAATTCACAAATACATGATATCGCTTACCTCGTAACTGATTTTGAGCTTCAAAATTTCAACAAACATGATAATATCGTTGATTTAGAGCGGCACATCTACCCCAAAAAAACTTTGACCTTCCTCTCCTCAATGATTCCAACTCAACGCTAGTTTCCAGTTTGCTCCAACATTTTAAACCAATGACTCCAGAACCAGAGGGTCTCGAATCCTCAAGTATTCGAAGTCAACGCCAGTTTTGCTTGTGATCAACTATTCTAACAAGGTGTCACGCTCAGCAGTTTTTTGGTAACCAGATGGGTGGTCATCAATGCTTCATCAAACCAGAAAATGAAAACAATCATCAAACCAGAAAAATGAACACAATCATCAAACCAGATAAATGAAAACAGAAAAAAGAAAACAGAAAGGGTTTAGCTTGCTATATGTGCTCTTCAGGATAATAGCTTGCTTTGTATGCTTTGAATGACCAAACCAGAAAAATGAACAACTGTTTTGGAGGGGTAGATGTGTTTATCAAAATAGAAAAAAGAAGAAAACCATGTCTGAGAGAGAGATAGAGAGAGAGAGAGAGAGAGACAGACAGACAGAGAGAACAACTTTTTTTGGAGGGAGATATTGTGGTCTTCAAGAGCACAATACATTTGTTTTGGAGGGAGGAGGCGTCGTTCTGGTGGAATAGTTTCAGCACGTTCAGTTACAATTACTTCTTAGCAGCCGTTAGATGAAATGTGAACATACAAGCCTTGTGGGTTTTAAATTTGAGAATGTTTAAAGTTATAATGTCTGTACTCTGTCTCTGTACCAACAGCCGAAGCAAATCCATGAGATTAAGGATTTCCTTCTAACTGCAAGAAGGAAGGATGCACGCTCTGTCAAAATCAAGAGGAGCAAAGATGCGGTCAAGTTTAAGTTTCGATGCTCCAAGTGTTGATGTTGGCTCGTCTAAATAAGGAAGGACTGGGTTTTCTCATTGTTTTGGAATGCTTGTCAGATTTGGACTGGGTTTTCTCTTTGTTTTGGGATCCTTTTAGGTTTCCTATTCCTTGTATGATTGTACTAAAGCCCTATACTTATAAATAGGCACTTTAAAACTAGATTTTTTTATAAGCACAAGATAGAGAACAACAGCTAAGCATAAAAAACCAAGGGTGTGAGAAAAGAGATCTAGGGATTGAGAGAGTAAATGGGGTTTCTTCATTGTAACCAAAGGGATTCTTTCATACTAGTGAATTTCTCGGGGATCACAGGAGAGGACGTAGGCACGATGCCGAACCTCTATAAATTCTTGTGTTCTTGTGTGTGTGTGTTTACGTTGTGGTTTCACGTGTGCTTTATCTTTGCGTGACTTATGTGTGATTGTTGCGTAGTCCATCAACGACAAGGTCTTGGAGTGTTTTCGCACAACAAGTGGTATCAGAGCCGCGGTTGTGGTGGGTATTGGTTTATACCCAAGTGCTCTTACAACTTTAAGAGCGACTGTGTGTTGACGATGGCAGGCGACAAGGACGAAGAAAGTTCCGGTACAAAGTCACAACGGGTATCAAGCACAAAGGTGGAGTTAAAGCCATTCACCGGTAAGGAGAACTTCACGCTTTGGCAAAGAAGAATGAAGCATGTCCTTAAGCAGCAGGGTCTCAGCAAAGTTTTGGAAGGCAAGGAAAAGAAGCCAGTAACCATGACAGATGTAGAGTGTGATGACCTAGACGAGCTTGCTAGAGGATCCATTGAACAACATCTTACTGACGAGGTGTTGTGTAATGTGATGGAAGACACCGTGAAGCAGCCATGGGATAAGCTAGAAGAGATGTTTCCGTCAAAATCATTGTCCAACAAGCTTTTCTTGAAGGAAAAGCTTCACTCTCTTAATATGGAGGAGGGCACAAGCATGATAGAGCACGTGAGCGCCTTTAATAGGTGTATTGCTGACTTGCAGAGAATGGATGAGGTTTATAAGTCGGAAGACAAGGCCGTGATGTTGCTGAACTTTGAAGTATGAAGAGGTCATGCAAGACATCCTGACGTATGACAGAATGGTTCAACGTTCCGATGGAGTCTCTTAATGTGAAGGTCTTGTTGTCAAGTCCGGAGAGAGAGGTCGATCGAGCAAGCGCGAAGGCAAGAAGAGCAATAAGGGAAGGTCAAAATCCAAGGCGAAAGAGGGTTGTTTCGAATGTGGGTCAAAGGATCATTGGAAAAAGAATTGCCTTACATGGCGAGAGAAGAGAAACAAAGGGAGAAGCCGGATGAAGCCAGGGTGACAGAGGAGAGCGACGGTGAGCTTTTACTTATTAATAGCATTGTTAATACTGATGCACTTGCTATTACTTCTAGGGTTTCTGCTTCTTATTGGATTTTGGATTCCGGGTGCTCGTATCACATGTGTTCAAACAAGTCTTGGTTTGACACATATGAGGCTGACAATGGCGGCGAATTTGTGATGAGGGACAGCTCAGTTTGTAGAGTCGAAGGAACAGGTACAATCATAGTGAAGATGCATGACGGCGTGGTTAGGACATTGGGTATATCGACTATGTGGTACAATAGTGACCGGTGGAGCAGCTATATCTACTAAGAAGAACTCAGAGGATGATACTCTGCTTTGGCATTTGAGGCTAGGGCATATGAGTGAGCGAGCCATGCAAGAGTTGCACAAACAGAAGCTTCTAAAGGGCATGCACAGTTGCAAACTCGAGTTCTGCAAGTATTGTACCATGAGGAAGCAGTTGAAAGTGACATTCAAGCTGCAAGACATGGAAAAGAGGAGCACATGAGTGCTTGACTATATTCACTCGGAAGTGTGGGGGCCTGCGCCAGTTAAGTCATTGGGTGGAGCTCACTACTATGTTACTTTCTTGGATGATTTTTCTAGGAAGGTTTGGGTCTACTTCATGAAGGAGAAATCCGAGGTCTTAACTAAATTCAAGGAGTGGAAGGCGGGAGTAGAGAACCTGACAGGAAGGAAGATCAAGATCCTAAGAAGTGACAATGGAGGGGAATACAAAGATAGCAAATTTCTAGAGTTTTGCAAGAGCGAAGGTGTCAAGAGTCATTTTACCGTGAAGAAAATACCCCAACAAAATGGAGCTGCAGAGAGGATGAACAGAACTCTCATGGAGCGTGAGAGGTGCATGATGATTCATGCAGGCTTGCCCGAGGCATTTTGGGCAGAGGCGATTAACCACGCTTCCTGTTTGGTTTATCAGTCACCATCAAAGTATCTTGATTTCAAGTGTGCGGAAGAGGTATGGTCTAACAAGTCTATTGAGGATTCTACTTTGAAAGTATTTGGATGCAGTGCCTATGCTCTCATACCTAGTGATGAGAGAACCAAGTTGAAACCAAAGCCTCTTGAGTGCATATTCCTCAGCTTCGAGAGCGGTGTGAAGGGTTTCAAGTTATGAGATCCAGTGAACCAGAAGAAAATACTCAGTAGAGACGTTGTCTTTGATGAGATGACTATGCCTATGATTAAAGTCAAGAAACCGGAGGTGAAGAAGAATGTTGTTGGGATGAAGACAAGCATTACAGAATCACCAAGTAGAGTGTTCGGGGATACTTCAAGTATGCAGCCAATTGGAGACGTCCATGAAGCAGTGGAGTATGATACTGAGGTCGAAGAAATTGGGCAACAACAACAGACTCAAGATGAAGAAGAAGAAGAGGCTCAAGATCAGGTTGAGTCGCCATCTATAGCAAGGTCCAGGCCCAAGAGAACCATCAAACCTCCTCAACAGTTTGGATGGGAGACGGACGCAATTCACTATGCTCTAAACATGAGTGAAGGAGATCCGACCATGTTCCAAGAAGCAGTTGAGAGTTCGGAGCGGGAAAGTTGGATGGGTGCTATGATGGATGAGATGGAATCTCTACACCGGAACTCCGTTTGGGAGTTGGTTCCTAAACCCAAAGACCGGAAAGTGATAGGCTGCAAGTAGGTGTTTAGGAAGAAGGAAGGGATAGTGAGAAAGAGCCAACTAGATTCAAAGTTCGTCTAGTGGCCAAGGGGTACTTACAGAAGGAAGGAATTGACTATGATGAGATCTTTTCCCCAGTTGTAAAACATACTTCTATACGGTTGTTGCTCTCCATAGCAGCACAATGGGACATGGAGGTGGAGCAAATGGATGTGAAGACGGCGTTCCTCCATGGAGACTTAGATGAAGATATCTACATGAGTCAACCTCAAGGGTTCGTTGAAGAAAGTAAAGGAAATCTGGTTTGTAGGTTGAAGAAATCATTGTATGGGCTCAAGCAATCTCCAAGACAATGGTACAAGCGCTTTGACACCTATATGCTGCGGATTGGGTATAGAAGATGTGAATCGAGATTGCTGTGTATAATCTCATGTGTTCAAGAATGGGAAGATCATTTTGTTGCTACTTTATGTGGATGATATGCTGATCACGTGTCAAGACATGTCAAAGGTTCAAGAGTTGAAGGTTCAACTTGGGAAGGAGTTTGACGTGAAGGATCTTGGACCCGCACAAAAGATCCTAGGAATGGAAATAAGGAGAGACCGAGATGAGGGCAAGTTGCGGCTGTCACAAAGTAAGTACATATCTAAGGTACTTGAAAGATTCAATATGTTGGATTGCAAGCCTGTGTCTACTCCTTTGGCGGAGCACTTTAGATTAAGTGCCCAAGAGAGTCCTTCTAGTGACAAAGAGAAAGATGAGATGAGTAAGGTTCTGTATGCAAGCGCAGTTGGGTGTCTCATGTACGCAATGGTTTGCACACGCCCCGACTTGGCTCAAGCTGTGAGTGTAGTTTCAAGATACATGGCAAATCTGAGCAAACAACACTGGAATGCAGTGAAGTGGATTTTCAGGTATTTGAAGGGCACCAAGAAGTTTGGGATTTTATTTGAAAGACAACAAAGAAAGGCATGTGTGTCGGGTTATGTGGATTCAGATTTTGCGGGGAGATTTAGACAAGAGCAGATCCACCACGGGGTATGTTTTCGTTTGTGGTGGAGGACCGATTAGTTGGAGAGTGGTACTACAATCAGTCACTGCCTTGTCTACTACTGAAGGGGAGTATATGGCGCTAACGGAGGCTTCTAAGGAAGCGTTATGGCTGCAAAGATTGGCACAAGAGTTCGGGATAGCTCAAGACCTGGTGGTGATTAAGTGTGACACTCAGAGTGCTATATGTTTAGCCAAGAATCAGGTTTATCATGGAAGATCTAAACATATTCATGTACGGTACCACCAAATAAGGGATTGGGTGAACGATTGGGACATTGCAATAGAGAAGGTTCATACAGATGAGAACACTTTGGATTGCTTGACCAAGCCAGTCACAACTGAGAAGTTCAGACATTGTTTGAACTTGCTCAATCTTGTTGCATGCTAAAGATTGAGGTGGATCTCTTGGGAGTTACTAGAACGATTTCAAAGAGGCTTGAAGATGTTCCAGGGGTCAATAATTTTTCACAAGGTGTTTAGGCTCGCCAAGGTGGAGATTGTTGATGTTGGCTCGTCTAAATAAGGAAGGACTGGGTTTTCTCATTGTTTTGGAATCCTTGTCAGATTTGGACTTGGTTTTCTCTTTGTTTTGGGATCCTTTTAGGTTTCCTATTCCTTATATGATTGTACTAAAGCCCTATACTTATAAATAGGCACTTTAGAACTAGGTTTTTCATAAGCACAAGATAGAGAACAAGAGCTAAGCATAAAAAACCAAGGGTGTGAGAAAGAGATCTAAGGATTGAGAGAGTAAAGGGGGTTTCTTCATTGTAACCAAAGGGATTCTTTCATACTAGTGAATTTCTCGGGAATCACCGGAGAGGACGTAGGCACGACGCCGAACCTCTATAAATTCTTGTGTTCTTGTGTGTGTGTTTACGTTGTGGTTTCACGTGTGCTTTATCTTTGCGTGGCTTGTGTGTGATTGTTGCGTAGTCCATCAACGACAAGGTCTTGGAGTGTTTTCGCACAACACCAAGTACCTTTACACACTTTGTGTGTTTGATACCGAGAAGGCCGACAAGTTGAAGAAATCCCTTCCTCCAGGTATAGCTTTTTCGTTTTCAATTGTGTCATTTATTATCATTTGCAACTCTTATATGGTGGTTTTGGCTACCGTCATCTTTCAATTTAGGTGCATGAAAGCATGTACATCTATGGTTTCTATCACTGAGGGGACTTCCTTTGTATTTTTTTTTTCTTTTTGTAAAGCTCAATTTTATAACTAACATGTTTGTTATGATTTTGTATGTGTAGGTTTGAGCGTGCAGGACCTGTGAAGAAGGGATCCGGATAGCTTCACAAAATCAAATGGGATTTGTTTTGTCTTAAAGTTTCGAAGAATTTATGGATTGATGTTAACGTTGTTGGTGTTAGATGTTATGCCCTGATATTTGCTGTCGTTTATGAGTGGACTTGAGTTATATTTTAGTGGTTTTATGTTCCTCTCGAGATGATCTTTAGCCTTAGTGTTACAACTGCCTATTTTTGCAGCATTACTTGATCATATGTACAAGTACTTCATGCCTAATCTCTTGTTGAATATTACAGACAACTATTTGTTGGAATTTTTGCGAGTATTTCAAAATACAAAATTAATCTATCTAATTTACGTTGATAATGAAATTCTAAATGTTTGGTTTAACTCTATTTTATGAAAATTGTAAACTAATTTCATATTGGTTTTGAATGATTTGGACATTAGCTTTGTCGGTTTTGATATCTCCTCTTTGGTTTTATTTGGGTTATTACCGTTACTTTTTGTATCAATTTATTTTATAAATGAGTTAAATGTCTTTGATTTGATGATCCCTTAAATGGTCACAATATTGTGGCTTAATATGTTTTGTTTTCCAAAAAAAAAACATTTGTGTCAGTTTGGTATATTTACTTTTGGGAATTGTTTGGTTGATTATGTTGGGCAATTATTGCCTTACTCTACCGTTGGATTTTTAGGGCATTTATTTTGCTTAAAACGATTTAAAGATCTAACCTCTAATGGGAGGGAGCCAGCTCCTGTAAACGAGAAATTATAGAGTGGTACCGTATCACCACGTCAGCTGGTGATACTTCCACTCAAAATATGCCATGTGTCTTTATTTTTTAAAGACTCAAACTTTATTTTACAGCTGGACTTTAATCTAATTTTAACCTTTTAAAATAAAATTAAGAAAATAAAGAATGGAAAAAAGGAGCAGAGCCACAAGCCACCGCAACACGCCTACCTGCGCCGCCTACTCGGTCGCCGCCTACCCCGAGCCAAGATACATATATATTTTATCGTTGATGAAGGGTCTCACTAGAAAGTAGGCTTTTTACGAATGGGTTTCCTCCCGTAGGTGAAATCATGTACTTTTCTCTCGCTTCAACCATGGTCTCCGGTGGCTCAAGCCTTTTCTCTCTATTTCTGGTGCGAATCAAAACTCGATTATTAAACAGAAAAGAAAAATTGGGTTTTGAAAATTCGTTCCATTTCCATTTAACTTGTTACTTGAGTAATATGAAAAGTTGTTGGTTTGTCCATTTTATGGAATCAAACTGAGAAAGGCAGGAGGCTATTTTGTCTGGGCTATGGGGATGGCAATCAGAGGAAGAAGGCGATAGAGGGGTGGCGTGGGGGTAAGGGTTGGGTTGCTGGGATTTTTTCTTTTCTTTTTGTTTTTAAGATTTGTATTTTTCTAATTTATTTCAGCTGATAAAAATTAAGTCCAGCTGTAAAAAAGAATAATTAATTTTTTTAAAAAAATTACAAATGACATATTTTGAGTGGGAGTATCACCAGCTGACGTGGTGGTACAGTACTATTCTATAATTTCTCCCTGTAAACACCCTTTGGGAATAGCTGGAAACGTAATGAGAAATGAGCATATAGAGAAATCAAATTGGTGACACCTTTCTTCAATTTTTCCCCTCCACATTCTTAAGTTTTGTGTTTCAATTTGTTTTTATTTTATCAAGGGAAAGATTCAAGTGTTCATCCGACCTAAGTATTGCGAGTGTATGCTTATGAGGGTCATAGGTTGTTGTATCCTAGAGGGTAGGGCGCCATACAACCTTGCTACACCGAGACATTGTCTCCGAGGGGCGAAATCTACTCTTAAGGACAGTGTATGACACGTCTCAACCTAAAACTAGTATTCTACTCAAGTATCAATGGAGACCAACTTCTACATCCCCAAAGATAAGTATCTTGTTGTAATTTCATTGGTTTTATTTAATCTACTATATCAATATAAATTACAATTTTCTAATATATATTTATGTGATGTTTTGCAGGAAAGTAGCATCCATAAACCAAATTTTCCAACACTATTTGGTTGAACAGTCTTTCCATTGGCATTGGCACATGTTACTGAACCATTTGATTCCAGCAGTTCGAACTCACGTTTTCAAGTCTTATTCCACGGCATGGATTTTTTGCGCTGCAATCAAATTTTATTGTGACTGCTGAAGCTGATGTTCTTTGAATGTTCCAGTACACGACATCGGATACCTGTAATTGAAACAAGATGAAATGTGCACTAGACATTTAGTCAAAACATACGGTTGTGAGAGTAGTAGATGCTCAATTTCTTCAGTGGAATGAATTTCGTTTGAAAGCTGTTGTTGTACTTCAAAAAAAACTGACACGGTTGAGAGAATTTTTTTCTTCTCTTCTTTAAATCTGAATTTCTCTGTGTTAATGCAATTTTCATGAGTGATGCCAATTAAGTCTATCTGAATTTCACTACTTTAAATCTGAATTTATATTTCTCTTCTTAGTCATTGCAAAGAGCATGAATACATACTGGCTTCACTTCGCAAAGAGCACAATTGTTTGGGGTTGCTGAAAATAAATGACAACCTTTCCAATCCCTATTGAAATTTGAAGGTGTATTTTCTATTATGAAGAAACAAAGTACAAAGATAGCTCATATATATGAGCGTGGGAAGAAGAGAAAAACAAGGAACAAAAAACAATCTTCCTTCCTTGATTTACGCTGAATCACCTAACAACTAAAGCAAGGGCAGCAACTAGACTAACAACTAAAGCAAGGTCAGCAATCCCTTGAATTAGTGAGAATGACAGTCATACTCAAGTTGTTAGACAGCACCCCATGCATACACCCATGCTACCTACCAGCTAGATAAATGACAGATAACATAGACTAGATCTTCTTCCAATACTCCCCCTCAAGCTGGATCAAACGGGTCGATTGATCCAAGCTTGGACAAGAGGTGATGGAACGTAGCGAACGAAAATCCCTTTGTGAAGATATCGGCAAGTTGATCATGACTACGAATGAAGTGTGTATCAATCACCTTGGACTGCACTTGATTTCGAACATAGTGGCAGTCAACTTCAATGTGTTTAGTTCGCTCATGGAAGACAGGATTTGATGCTATGTGCATCGCAGATTGATTATCACAGTAGAGAGACATAGGTTGCTGATGAGGAAACCCCAAGTCCAATAACAGATTTTTGAGCCGAATAAGTTCACAAGCAATTGAAGCCATAGCACGGTATTCTGCTTCTGCACTAGAGCGTGCAACCACGCTTCGTTTCTTGCTCTTCCAGGTAACTAGGTTACCTCCCACGAAGGTGCAGAAGCCAGTGATAGACTTGCGATCGAGAGCGTTCCCCGCCCAATCTGCATCTATATATCTTGAGATATGAGTGTGATTATTGTTGCGCATGAGAATTCCTCTACCAATGGAGCCCTTCAGATATCGAAGCACATGATGAACAATCTTCATGTGGTCCATGCTTAGAGCATGCATAAACTGGCTAACAAGACTCACGGCATATGCTATATCAAGGCGAGTGATAGTCAGATAAATGAGTTTGCTGACCAATCTCTGATAGTACTCTATATTGGGAATGAGATCACCGTGAGATTGCACCTTCAAGTTACTATTCAAAGGTGTGCGAGCAGGTTTACAATCTGTCATGTTGGCCTCACGAAGGAGATCAATAACATACTTGCTCTGATTTAGAAAACAACCCTTGTGAGAGTGTGCCATCTCGATCCCTAGAAAATATTTAAGAATGCCGAGATCTTTGATAGCAAACTTGTGATTGAGATATTGTTTAAGAGCACTAATCTCTGACATATTATCACCTATCACAATGAGATCATCAACGTAAATAAGCACCACAAGTTTACCCGATGTGCTTGAACGCACAAATAAGGAAGAATCAGCATTGCTCCGACAGAAACCAACTCTTTCTAGAACATGACTGAGCTTGGCATACCATGCACGTGGACTTTGCTTGAGACCATAAATGGATTTATGAAGTTTGCACACCATTTCTGGATTGTTTGATTGAGGATGACCTGGAGGCAGTTTCATGAAAACTTCTTCTTCAAGCTCACCATGCAGAAAAGCATTTTTAACATCCATTGAAAAAGAGGCCATGCATTGTTAATGGCAACAGATAACAGCACCCTCACAGTATTCATCTTTGCCACCGGAGCAAATGTCTCCTTGTAATCGACTCCATAGGTTTGAGTAAATCCTCGAGCAACCAAACGAGCCTTGTTCCTTTCAATCGTGCCATCTGAATGGAACTTGGTCTTGTATACCCAACGACTTCCCACAGCCTTCTTTCCTTTGGGAAGTTTCACTGAAGAGCTTGAAGCTCTTCTGCCATAGCAACTCTCCACTCACTATGTAGATTAGCTTCTTGAAAGCTTTGTGGTTCATAAGTTTTAGTAATTGCACTGAGGAATGCAGCAAAGGAGGATAAAAACTTGCTGTAATTAATAGCATAAGTCAAGGGATACCTGGCATTGTAAGTTACATAATCATGTAACTTGGATGGAAGTTTCCTCTCACGGGGAGGATTTCGACGAACTGTGGGAGATTGAGTTGCTGGCAATTGAGCAGTTTCTTGGTTGGAAGGACTACTTGAAGGTTCTGATGAGATAGGTTCTTCAGGGACCACAGGTGGAGAATTCTGCAGATTTGGAGAATCAACCTCATTCAATATCTGGTCCCTTGAAATATCTGTTGTATCCTCTTCACTTGGATATGGTATTGGGAATAAATCAAGCAAATTATCCCCCTCTTTAGAATAGTCCAGAGGTTGAGTGAAGTAAGGCATGGTTTCTTCAAATTTCACATCTCTTGAAACAACTATTTTCCTAGTTGTTGGATTGTAGCATTTGTAACCCTTTTGAGTGGATGAATAGCCTAGGAAAACACATTTGGCAGCCCTTGGGTCTAGTTTGTCATGATTTGGTGCTTGAATGTGAACGAATCATGTACATCCAAAAACTCTCAAATGGGATAAATTGATCTGTCTATCTTTCAAGATCTCATAAGTTGATTTAAAGTTCAATATCTTACTAGGCAATCTATTGATGAGATATGCAGCAGTAAGAACACCTTGGGACCAAAAATTTTTAGGCACATTCGAGTGAAACATAAGAGCTCTAGTTTTTTCAAGTAGATCTCTATTCTTCCTTTCTGCTACCCCGTTTTGTTGAGGTGTTCCAACACAACTAGTTTGATGTAATATACCATGTGTGCTTAGATAGTGAGACATGTTATGGGACATATATTCGGAGCCATTATCTGATTGTAAGACATGAATGTTTGAAGCAAATTGTGTGTTTACAAGTCTATGAAAATCTTGAAAAACTTCCAGCACTTCACTTTTAAATTTCAAAAGATACAACCAAGTGATCCTTGTGAAATCATACACAAAAGTTACAAAACATTTGTATCCGTCAAAGGACTCAAGGACTGGTCCCCAAACATCGGAATGTACAATTTCAAAAGGATTACTAGTCCTAGACAAGGAGGAAGTGAAAGGTAATCTAGTGGACTTAGAGAAGTGACAAACATCACAGGAACTTGTAACTTTGCACAGGTTTGGAAACAAAAAAGACAGAACTTTATTAGAAGGATGTGCAAGTCGTTGATGCAAAAGTTGTTGTTCTTGAACCAGCTTGAAGCGACTTGGAAAACCTTTGGAATTTGGACATGCTTGGAGAGATAGTAGAGGCCATTTAACAAAAAACCTTCACCAATTTTGGGGAAAAAATTGGCAAGACAGTTCAATGAGTTTGTGATTTTTCCAACAGATAAGAGCTAAAAAGGAAATGAGGGAACATAAAGAGCCTCAGACTCGACATCACTAGAAATCAAATGTGTTTTCCCTCTCCCTACAACCATAGCACCCTTGCCATTAGCAACTGACACTTGAGATGGACATGAGAGTTTTTCAAAATTATGCAGAATTGTAGACTTGTTAGTCATATGATCAGTAGCTCCTGAATCTATAATCCAATAATCATGCACATTACCTACTTTGAGAGCAGTTGAAAAAGAATGTAAGATACCTGGAATATCTTGTTGTGTCACACCTTCATTTTCAGCCAAAAAACCAGCAAATTGTCTGAGTAGAGCAGCTTGTTTGTTGTCATCTTGACTAGTTGATCCTTCATTGTTTCCATGACCTTGTTTCTTGTGGAGGAAGGCAGCAAATTCATTTATTAGGGTAGCTGGATTGGAGGTGAACTTCTGTGCTCCCTCGGAATGTGTGGTGGCGGTATGATTTGCCTTGTAGGATGAGTTGTGTGAACCCTTAGGGAAACCCTTGTTGTTGTCCCTAGAAAATTTGGGCCTTAGTTCAGGGTGGAGAATCCAGCAATGATCTCGTGTATGTCCACCAGTATCACAGTAGCTACATTTCACAATAGGTTTCTTTCCTTTGTAGCCCCTCTCTTCACTAGTTCTGTGGTTAGAGAGATATACCCTAGCTTCTGGTATATTTGCCTTTAATTCCACAGTCATGATATTTCTGCGAGTTTCTTCCCTTTGAACCGTGGCACACACACTTGAGAAGGAGGGAAGATCAGGATTCATGAGGACATGACTCCTGAGATCTTCGTATTCAGGACTTAAACTCACAAGAAGTTGAAATATTTTGTCTTCCTCAGCTCTCTTGGTCAGCATGGCAGCATCATGGGTGTGTGGCCAATAGACATTCAACTCGTTCCACATGGTGGTTAACTTCCCAAGGTGCTGTACAAATGGGTTTCCTTCTTGTTGTAGACCAGCAATATCCTTTTTTAACTAGAACACTCGAGCTGCATTATTCTGATTCCCATACATTTCGTTGAGATTTTTCCAAAGGATGTAGAAGGATTTAGCATAGCTGAAAATTTCTGCAATCTTTCGATCCATATAATTGAGTAACCATGACATGACCAACTGGTCCTTGCACAACCAATCATTGTAATCTGATGAGGACACATCAGGCGCTGGAATAACACCATTAACATAACCAAGTTTCGATCGTCCTCCCACGGCAAGATTGGCTGCTCTCTCCCAGGGAAGATAATTGAATTCATTTAGTAAGACAGAACTGAGACGTTGATTTGGGTTGACATCAACATCTAAATGAAGTGAAGATGGCACAGCATGTGAGCTAATTTCTTCGCCATGCACTGAACTCTCTTCAGCCATGATAGAGAATAAGAAAAAACTCACAGATCTCTCAAGAAACTACTCAGAAGCAAGTCGATTAGGATCACTGCTCTGATACCATATTGAAATTTGAAGGTGTATTTTCTATTATGAAGAAACAAAGTACAAAGATAGCTCATATATATGAGCGTGGGAAGAAGAGAAAAACAAGGAACAAAAAAACAATCTTCCTTCCTTGATTTACGCCTAATCACCTAACAACTAAAGCAAGGGCAACAACTAGACTAACAACTAAGCAAGGTCAGCAATCCCTTGAATTAGTGAGAATGACAGCCATACTCAGGTTGTTAGACAGCACCCCATGCATACACCCATGCTACCTACCAGCTAGATAAATGACAGATAACATAGACTAGATCTTCTTCCAATAATCCCAAACCCACAAACTCCTGCCTGGTCATGTACAAACATAGTACAAATGCTTGATTGTGCACAGATTCTGCTTTTGGAAGGTTAAATTTACTAAACAAAGCCAAATTTACAAAGTAATACTCGAGCTAGAAAGATAATTTACTACTTAGGATTTCGAAATTACTATTGGGGAAAAATCCCACATTGGAAAAACACTCAAGAATACAAAAGCTTATAAGGGCTTAAATGACACTTCTATATTACCGAGCCTAGTAGCATGAGCTTGTAACTAAGCAGGGCATTAAAGTGATTGGTTGTTTGAGCTAAGCCTTGTCGGGTGAGGTATGGTGGTCTTGGATTGTTCACCTTGGTGAAGTCGAACAAAGCACGCCCCCTACCCTCGGGTTAGTAGGGCCCTCCAACCTAAATGAGTGGGTAGCAAACCTCAGTTTGTGATATGATGTATCACCTTGTAATTTTTGGAAGTGTGAGAGTTAATTTGAAAATATGTTAAACTTGAACAGACGAACTCATCTTTAAAAATGGGTCTCATCCCAAATGGAAAAACTCATTCAGTTATTCATTTCCCACTTTTATTATTTTGCGCTCGCACACACATTAGTATAACCTTACTCAAAATTAACTATGAAAAAATGCAACAATAAACAACTTTCTAGTAAGAATTAATTTAAATTAAGCGTGTACCATTTGAGTTATTTCATTTATTATTATTATTATTATTATTATTATTATTATTATTATATTAGTAATTCAATTTAAAACAAAAGAAAAGGAAAATGTGTGTAATTGTGTCCCATGAAAATGAGCTAATCTTTATTTAAAACAAATTTGTCCCTCTAAAGAAAATGAAAGTATGACCTTAAAAGAAATATATCTGTAAGAGACAAAAGACAAAAGTAAAGTAACGGCTAGAAATGCTAGAAATGCTAGAAATGCAAGAGACAAAAGACAAAAGTTTTGTTTATAAAAAAATGCATGGAGTTTTGTTTATAAAAAAAATCAACGGTTCAGATTAAATGTGATAAGATACCAACGGTTTAGATTAAATGTATTTTATGATCCAATAGTTCTGGTTGGATGAAATCATATCTTCTCTGAATTTAAATATTTTTAGGTCTATTTGTTTGGAAAAATAAAATAAATCTAATCCACACAAAATTAATTTTATAAAGTTAACAAAAAAAGTAATTAACACAAAAATAAATTAAGACAATAAAATCAAATATACATCTTTGGATGTATATCTTCCCCATTGTAGCAAAAGTTATATTTACACCCTCCGGAGATGTAAAGGGGATGTAAAAGTGGCTTTACACCCCCGAAAATACACCCCCCATTGGTGATGCTCTAAGAGCAACTCCACCCGTTAGGGGGTTGCCATGGCAAGGGGGGAGGGGTGGGGGAGCTAGGGGGCTACTATTCACGTGAATAGTAGCTGCCCTTGCAAAAAGCAATGTGTGTTTCCACCCATTGCCATGGCAAAGGGCAACTACTATTCATTTTTACTTTTATTTTTATTTTTTACATGTGATTAATTTTAGTTGTATGTATAAAATTAATAATAATAAAATTGCTAGGTATGTATTAAAAAATATTTCTGAATATTTCAGATTTTTTCAGATTTTTTTCGATTTTTTATAAATTTTTTTTGTTGCTGACGTCATCGCTGACGTCAGCTTGCCCGGGTTGGGCCTCAGGCAACTTCCCCCCGCGGGCTTGCCCAGTGTGCGTGGGTCCCACTGTTTGCCTGGGCTGCCCCCTGCCGCTGGAAGAGCCATTTTGGGCTCGGGCCCCTGGGTCCCACACACCCCCCCACCGGGCTGCTACCGCTGGAGTCGCTCTAACCAACACGCCTTTAAAAAGGGGTCTCAGCCCAAACGGTAAAGCCCATTCATATATTCATTTCCCGCTCTCTCACACTCAGAAGAAGAGCGAACGAGAGAAATAGAAAGAAGATGATGACTGCAACGAAAGGGTGGGCCTTTGCTCTGGTGGTGATCTTCTCTGTGCTTCTGTCATGGAGCATCCCAAGAGGCGAGTCAGAGAGAGCCTTCATCTCTCTCCTCCCATGAACCACTGGTCAAAGCGGTTTCTCTGGCTTCTGCTGATGGAGGCCAAGATTTCTTCATGGAGATGACAGATTCTGTTGCAACGAACACCGAGTATGATTTCTACCGCGATACATGCCCCGAAGCTGAGACCATTGTAAGTTCTACGATGGCTCAGATTTACTCCCAGCACAAGAATGTCTCTGCTCAGCTTCTTCGCCTCTTTTTCGATGATTGCTTCATTCAGGTATACCAAGATTCTTCTTTTCTTCATCTTTGAGGTTTTTTATCAAATAGGTTTCGTTCTGATTACTCTGGGTTCTCTGCTTTTAATCTTGATTGTAGTTTTCTGCATTTCTGTGGGTTTCTCTCAAATGGGTTTTGCTTGCTCAGGGCATTGGAATCTGTGAATCTTGAAACTTTGTGATTTTCAATTTGTGTTGTTGAGGTATATGATTCTTTTGAGTGTTTCTCAATTTGATGTTGTTATTGGTTTATATGAATCTTGAAATACTGGGTTGTTCAATCTGATCTAAAAGGTTGGTTTTCTGATTCAGAGCTGTTTTTTTTTTTTTTTTAATAGAAACACTTTGTATTCAAAATAAGGAAAGAGCGCAAGAGGAAACAAAAACAAACAGAAAGACAGAAACAAAAGCCAGAGACGCAAAACACACATCCCCTAAACACAGAAAACAAACAGCCTCACAACACGGCAACCCCTAAGAGCTGTTTTTTTTTAATGATTTTTAACACTTGAGAATCTGAAAATTCTTATATGGGAATGTTAAAGCTACAATGCTGGACATTTAGGTTACGATGATTTCGACATGATATTTATGAGTTTTTCTGAAATGGGTTTTCGTTTCTTTGAGTCTTTTGGCTCTAACCTTAGTTGGGCTATAATATTCCCTTTCTTCTTGTTAGGTGGTTTCTTTCTTTTTAATAGTCGGCATGTATTATGTGGATTTCTGTCTAATTCCATCTGCCTTTCTTAATGTTGTGGGGTTTTTGAATCAGGGTTGCGATGCTTCAGTCCTCTTGGATGACAGCAATGGGAATAAAAACCATTCCATAGAGAAGCAGGCTGTGGAGGTGCTCGAAAATGTTTGCCCTGGAGTGGTATCTTGTGCTGACATACTTGCTCTTGCCACCAGAGATGGCGTTGTTCTGGTATGTTTTACTGCTCCTCCGAGTCTTGACGTTTTCTTTCCTGTTTTGATTGTCAGAGTTCGATCGTTACTGGGCCATGTATATATATGTATCTAAAACAACCTGTAAGGCAAAAATTTCCAGTTTCTTTCTCTTTCCATCTAATTACCATTAGAAAACCGAACTAAAAGAGAGAAGTAAGAAACCAAAACTATCACACATTAGTTGTTCAACCTTGTCAACATTTAGTAGTTCCTCCTCAGTACTTAATTGGAAAAGCTACAGAGCACTTCACAAGATTATCCGATTGCTTGTTTCAGTATTTCCCTGCACTTTTAGCTCTCTTGTTCCCTGAGTGTTTGTCCTATCTAAAATGACAGGCTGGTGGTCCCTTTTATCCACTTTTCACTGGTAGAAGAGATAGTGCCCGCTCCTATTATGATGAAGCCACGGCTGAGATTCCAAAACCTGATGATAATATAACTCAGACACTTCATCTGTTCTCACTCAGAGGTTTTACTGACAGAGAAACCGTCAGTCTTTTAGGTACTCAACTCGCAAATTCTGTTCCTTCTTCTTCTTCATTTCTTTATGTTTGGAGCTGAAATAGATTAACCAGTCTTGACATATTCTGATTTTTTGTTTTTGTTTTGTTTTGTTTCATATCTGTAGGAGGGCACAACATTGGGAAGATTGGATGTGAGTTCATTCAGTCTCGCCTTCACAACTTCAAGGGGACAGGGAAACCAGAGCCAACTGTTTCTCCTAGTTTCCTCAATGAGATGAAAGTTTTCTGTGAAGACAATGGTAATGAGAAGAGTAGACAAGGATCACCCATGGCAGCCACCATGGCGTCTCCCATGGCATTCCCCATGGCAGCCCCCATGGCATCATCCCCAATGGCATCAAGGGGCATTAGTGAGAAGCCTGCGCGGAGGGGGATGCCATACTTTCAGCAACTGCCATCATCTGTATCGTCTGGGGCAGGCTTTGACACTCATTACTACCAGAGCTTGTTGAGAGGCAGAGGACTTCTCTTTGCTGATCAGCAATTGATGGCTAATGAGAGGACAGTCAGATTGGTGAGAGCTTATGCTTCAGACGATGGATCAACCTTCCAGATGGACTTTGCCTGGGCAATGATGAAGATGTCAAACCTTAATGCACTCACTGGATCTCAAGGTCAGGTCCGATTAGAATGCACTCTAGCTAGCTAGCTAGTTCTTACCAGGCAGAATCCGACCGGGGGCCATGATGGAGATGGAAGAAAATTTCTGTTGAAATATTTGTTCCCTCTGGTTGTACAGTAGAGAAACTTTTAGCCATGTTAGACCACATTCATTCCTTTAGCCATCTTTATTAGTCATGTTCATTTGTGAATTGTTAGTACCTGCAGATATATAGCAGCAAGCAAAGAAAGTTCAACCACAGAATGTTAATCCCATTCCAACCTATGTAGAGTTGAATTTTTCTGATTATGAATAACTCAAGGAACAGTGCGATTGTTTTCTTTTTGCCACATACAAGATTAGGGTTCATATATCATTTCATCTTCCACAAGGATTTTATCATGGTTTCTTTCTTTTCTATTTAAAAAATCCATGTCCATGTCCGAGACTTCATAATGATGGATTGAGTTTGGTCATAGTGATGAATAATTCAAGGACCAGTGTGATTGCTTCTTCTTGCCATACAAGATTAGAGTTCATAAGGAGAGGAGAGAGATAGGAATAGAATTTCACAGCTGTAATACTAAAACAAATGACTTCATACTACTGATCTCACCAAATTACACCCAAAATATAAAAACCAGTTTTCATTTTAGAAGTTTTCAAACCAAACATGCATGGATGTATCTAAATTATATAAAATTGGATTATGATGGAAATTTTTTTATATTGAATACTTTTTTTTTCTAAATTTTTAGTTATTGAATATTAGAAATTATTTTTTGGGCCTAAAAGCTAGGAAGCAAAGAAGTCCAACTTAAGCTATTCTTTAGTCGGTTTCCTAAGTCTATATAACTAGGCAGAACCTTCAAACCTTTTCATAAAAATAGAAAGAAAGAAAAATCGTTAGAGCAGTTACATTCGAGACTTGTCACCCCAGTAACATAAGTCATGTTCGTTGCAACACTTTCTTTTTCTTTGAGATCAAAGTTAGGAGAAGGAGTTGCACCGAATTTCGAGTTAAGTTACTTTCGGTGAATTTCAACTTCCTGCGACAAGAAGCATAGCTAAGGTACGTGCACAAAAATACTGAGTGTTTTCGTATTGCATGATTCTCAATTTGATGTTACTATTGATTGGTTTCTACGAATCTTGAAACTCTGGGTTTTTCATTCTGATGTAACAGTTTTGTTTTTTTTTTTCTGGTTCAAGTTGTTCTTTTATGGTTTTTAACGCTTCGAAATCTGAAAACTCAATCTGGGAATTGGTTTTGATTTCTTTGAGTCTGTCAAAATGATTAAGTTTGGTCTCATGGTTCCATAGGTTTAGCATAATCAAATTGAATAACTCAAGGACTACTGTGATTGTTTTCTCATACAAGATTAGGGTTCATACATAATTTCTTCTTCCACAAGGATTAATTCTCATGGTTTCTTTCTTTTTTCTTTTCTATTTTTATAAAAACGTCTCTCTCTTACTAGGAGATGAGAGAGATAGGAATAGAATTGGACAGCTGTAAAACTAAAATATGACTTCATATTTATCTCACCAACACACCCAAAATATAAATAATAAAAAGACAGTTTTCATTTTAAAAGATCTAAATGAAAATGAGACCTGGCAATTCAACTTTTTCTTTCGAACTTAGTTTTATAAACATCTCCGTTTAATTAGGTATATTGATGTATGTAGTTTCCAAGCATAATTTTATGTCATCGAGAAGGTGTATTTGCCAAATAATGGGAATAAATTAGAAAGACATCTCATGTTGCCAATGGACAGAAAAACTGTATCCTTTAAATGATATTGCTATGCAAATTAATAACAAAAATTCTTAACCCTTGAGCTATTTTATTGCATCCAACTACTTGTTCAGATAACTCACAACTTACCTTCAACCGAAACAAAACAATGGAACACCAAACAAAGGCAACTGGAAATTTTTTCCACATTTGCTAGACATCATTCCAAATTGCAGTTCAACATATTTAACATTGAAATGATGATATTCAAAAATTTATTCCTTAACTGGACTTGTACTTAAGGCAAGACAAAAGGGCCTTTAACCAGATCATTGTATAGCTCTTACCATCTACAATGGTTTCCAGACTTCCCATCACTTAATTCTTTTCAGACCCACGGGCAAAAGGAGAAGGACCGCATTCAGAATGCCTGAATTGGCAAAAATAAATACATGGTATAAAGGAATGTTATGAAACTATTACATGCAAGAAGCATCACTAATTTGGATGCAAATTTCATATACATTGTCAGTATCTTACAACTACCATTTTTATTATCCAGGTTCATCATATCTTCCGACATTTGATTCTTTAACCAGACTTTTCGCATTCAGAAGCAGGAAACCATCAACCAACCTAGTAAATTCTCTCAGCCGTGGAGATGGGACGAAGGAAGACAACAATGACTGTGATGTTGTCTTTGCTGCCACGCTCTGCTGCTTCTGTCGCCAATCTCTTGGAGCACATTCCAGGCTCTTTCACAGTGTCCTTGATTATGCTTACAACCTCTGCATTGCTCACAACATCCCACAATCCATCACTTGCCATTACCTGACAAACAAAAATGTTTTTTTCTCAAAAACATAAGAATGACAAAAAAAAAAGGAGTAATTGTAATTTAGATTGAATATCTTAAGCAACCAGATTATTGGTTTTTAGACAGAAAACTCAATGTGGGTTATGTTGCCTACCAGCATGAAATGTCATTGTCAAAAATAAATAATTTTCCAGTATTTTTAACTTCATGGAACATTTTGACTCGTAACAGAGCTCTCTGAGATTTTTTAAACCGCATCCAGCAACATTGAAGGCCAGCACTATCAGAATATGCTAAGTTTATGACAAAGAACTTCGCAGTCAATATTAGCAATTCAGTAATCTATGGACAAGTTACTGCTTACATGTGTATGGCCTCCAAGATTCCATCATGGTATCACACTTAACTTATAAATGAGCAACAGTCTTATTCTTACCCTGTATTTAAGGTGGAAAAATGATTATCACTAACAAGATGCAGGAAAAGCCCTTATGACAAACATAGAATAATAGATGACTGGACAGGAAGACGTGCAATATTTTGTGGTGTCTGAGCAGAAAACAGGATGAAAGATGATTACAGTGATAATTGTAGAAGGGAATATTCAAGAAGCATGTATGCCTATAATTAAATCATAGAGAAAGAAAGCTTCAAATGTTGATCACCAAGTAAAATCTACTTGAAGCTCTACATGCAAGAAGCATATTCAGAAGAGGTTCTTTCCTCATTTATGTTATATTCTTCCCAAAACCTAACTATTAGTTTTAAAAAATCAATTCATATATCTGTGACCAAACTTAATATCTATATATCAAAATCTTATTTCTTACCAAATACTCATCCTCTGCCGAAATAATAGTTTCAGTTATCTCAGGTTCTGCGGTTAAAGCAGGCTTTAGATCATCATCCCCTATGGAACGAGTGACCTGTTGAAAGAAATAGTGTAAAACATGCACATATACAGCATTTTAATAAGGTATCACCCGTTCACTGCCATGATGCCATCTTCAGGTACCAAAGGGAACAATCCAAATACATGTTACTGATGTTTTAGGCTAAAAATTTACATGTAATACAGGTCATAAGTTTCTGAAGCACATCTTTCCAAGAGAGGAGAAAAAAAAAAGCTGATTTGATGCAGTACACCAGAATTTTCTTCACAAGTTCCTTCAAAAAGGAAAACCCATAAATGTGGGCTGATTAAAACTTATAATAAGTCATCTTCCTAAATAACAGCAGAATTAACAGTACTGGCACAACCAACCTAAAGATCTACCCTTATATAAATTGTCATGTAATCAGTGTTGTCAAACAGCTCAAGATCAAGAAAACTCATATCAAGCATTACTTTTATATTCTTATAAAACCCACATCAATAGTCAACGGACCCCATGTTGTAGGCAACTTACATCGTTGGTCAAAAAAGCTAGCAGTTTAGCACATATATTTGTAGAAACAAAACATTCATAATCTCATACCAAATTATAAATCGGAGTTCAATGAACGATTTTTCATAAACATAGAAGACCTGTCAGTCTAATTTTTTATTAACTATGCTACAAAACCTTTCCTCTTCTAAACAATGAACTTTCTTTTGTAATAGTCAGCAAGAACTCCTCTGTCATAGAAGATCAACCAAAAACGTTGGTTTCAAATTTTATTTTCTATTTTCTTAGAAGAAATTATGCAAAACCAACATGATAACAAGTTGTATTGCAAAACTGTACAAGTCTCAACAAAGTTGCAAATATTTTATTTCAAAATTAGAATTGTACAGAACGGATTAATTTCTTTGGTAGCTGTTTATGTATAAAATAACAATATAGAAGGTCTATCTAAGTGGCACATATGTGCCTTCAAAGAAAATCTTACTTCGACATTATAATGGAAGATGATTATTTTTGCTTTTCCTCTCAGCCAGATTTTATGAATTGTCAAATTTTTTTATAACTCATTATAAAAGTTCTACCAATTAACTCGAAAAATAGGTTCGTGTGCAAAACCAACATGACAACAAGTTGCGCCGCAAAACTGTACACTCAACAAAGTTGCAATTATTTCCAAATTAGGATTGTACAGAACTGATTAATTTGGCTTTGGTAGTTGTTCATGTATAAATAATATATGAGCTCTATCTGAGTGGCACATATGTGCCTTCAAAGAAAATCTTACTTTGACATTACAATGGAAGATGATTATATTTGCTTTTCCTCTCAGCCAGATTTTATGAATTGTCTAATTTTTTTTCTGTACTGATTCTAAAAGTTCTACCAATTAACTCAGAAAAAAAGGTTTGTGTGCGGCCATTTGGAAAATAATACTAACCTGCTCAAGTAAATTGCAGTATACAGTCCATTTCCTCACCAAACAAAAAGAAAACATTTTTGGAAGACAACATTACAAAACTACCACGATATCTAAAGGGACAAACCTGAAGAGCACCAAGACCCACCAGCCAATTATCTACTTGCCATTTAACTTGTTCCTCAGCACTAATAACCCGCTCCCTCTCCTCAAGACAGCTTGCAACATGATCCTAATATTTCATCCATTATACTGAGAAAAATAACACCTTGTACTAAACCAGAACAACCAAACAGGAATGTAAGAAGTTCCGGTCACCTTGCTTAGAACAAGGGGATCGCCAGCCCGACACAATATGGTCCTGCAATCACCAGCATTAGCCACAAAAAGCTTGTTTCCAACAATAAGAGCAGCTGCTGCAGTGCAACCGGGATTCCAGTCCTTCTGGATAACTCTATTGGATTTACGAGAAACTCAGCTCTAAATGCAATATCTGTCTTAATGAATGCTTCGAATAATGCACACTTGGACTGCATTAAAGGATAAAATCAATTATGGTCAAATAACACACACACACACACACTATATACATATATATATATATATATGTATAATGTTGAAAACGAAATGGACACGGAAAAAACCTGCTAGTTGAACTTAAAGCTTGCAAGAATCCTGGAAATGCTCGAGCTGAAAGTTCGGCAGCTGCAGCACCTGCATTTGGTAAATCCTTGTAGCATAGCATTGGAATTTGGATGCATTAAGAATTAGTAGAAGGACTGAATCAACCGTGACACCAGTAGAAATCCTAAATACACAATTAGAATTAGATATATCACCGAAAATCACCTCTATTACCATCAAAGATACCAAAAGCATGTATGTCCCCTTGATGAAACATTTGGGGCAAAAGGAAATGAGTGTCCTCCATGGTCTCCCGTCTCCCGCATGTAGCAAAGGATCCCCAAGAAAGTATTGGATTATATGCCAAAGGATCATTTGATGCAAGCCAGATTGCTGTACCAGGTTTAGGTAGACAAGCTCTTGTGATGAAATTTTCTCCCTGAGTAAACCAGTTAATACCCCTCTTGGTAAGCTTGAAGGCTGCTAGAAACATCTACCGGCTGATCACAAAGAGAATTAGAAGATTTGGGAATGACAATATCCGATTCTTTTATATTTTCTCTCTGTTTTAAAATTGTACCAAGTTCTGCAACTATGTCGTCGAAAGAAGGTCTGTTTTGAGAATTTCCATCCCAACACCTCTCTATCAGTGACAACAAAGTAGATGGTGCACCAGATTCAGGACCAGCAAGAACAGGTCGCAATCCATCAGACACCACAGCTGCTGTTAGTTGCTGCTCAGTGTAGTTCATCTCCAGTACAGTGTGTGCCTGCCAGCAACATAAATATTATGCATCAGTCAGCTACCATGATCTTAAACAGTGATAAATTTGAAGAGTCAAATCCATAAAATAAAAAACCTATTCATCTTAAGCTACAAAATTTATGTTGTATAACAAACACAATTCCATCAAAAGATGCCACTCTGAAACCCAAGAAAATAGTATTGTCAGAACATATACATGAATCCATCGATAGATGATAAGGAATTTTACTAAATATAAAGGACGACTGTGAGACAAAAATATGTTATAGGATAGAAGCAAAGGCTTGACCAATGGATAGTAAGAAATTTTCAGGCACAGCAATGGATTGTTGGGCAGTTAGCAAAACTCTTCCGTGTTGAAGTCAATATATAGAACATAAAGGCACCAGGACCAAATGGCTTAAAGGTATTTAAATAACTAAATAGCTAATTAGACATAGGCTGTTATTAACATCTTTTTCTATAGAAGTACTGCATGTTTTCTAAATCAGATCCTTGAACTAGTTGATTAATAAAATAATAGAAAATAGAAGTCCTTAAATGCTTCTCACTATGGTTAAATGGAATTTCAACTATCCCGTAACTTAAATTCCAAATACTAGTACGAATGATTAACAGTTATTATGCTCAAATGTCGTTTGTAAAAATCTTAACTCAATACACCTAGACTTTCTACCTCCACCAAATTCCTTTAAATTCTACTAAATTCTAGATTGAAACTTTTCATCCACGAGTAATGCGCCACATTTGCAACTGGAACGTATAATGCGCCTTGCGGAGCCTCGTCGACAAGAAAAATATTTCAACCTTTCTGAATCTGGATGGCCGCTATTTCTAACCAATATTTGATTTCTACAATATTATTATTTCTGCATTTAACCATAATGAAAGCCAAAAAATAAACCGGAATTTTCAATACAAGTCCCTCCTTTTATACCTAAAAATGCAAACATGTGTATTAGCAACAAGAATCATATGACACATCAATCAAACAATATATCAGCATCATAAATCATAACACAAGTAAGCCAAATACAATTGAGAAAGGCTAACCTGGGCTTCCGCACGAAGATCAGTATATGGAACAACACCAGTAAGAAGCGCACTGCAAGAGAATCATAGTTAAATCACAAATTCATGGGAAAAGGAGCACAAAAACAGTAAACTGCATATTTTTCTATACAATAGTAGCATTAATAATGAATTACCAGTATAAATAGTAATTATCACAATGTTACTATTCACTATGATTCAACTACATCTATAATTCTAATTTTGCAGTACTATATTATAGTATCTTGCAAGAATGATCCTTGACTGTGGATTTATATATATTTACCATAATTATTCAAACGAAGTCTATGTACTTGTTTCGCATACGTCCAGACATGCATGCACCTAGTGAGACTCATAGGGGGAGTTGTATATCGGATCCTAAGTATGCTCCAGGTAAACGGTTATTACTTTCTACTAACTATTGGCACCTAGATGTTGAACGAGATACACATGCAAACAGGTTCTATTATAGATCAAAGGTCGAGTTCTGGAAATTGTAATTTTGTAGGAGGAAGCATGGTTACATAGCGTAGCAAGAATTGGTCAGTGCAGAGACAGAATTAAGCGACAGAATTTTGAGCCATGGCTCAAGAATCTGTGACAGTAGAGGGGCTTGATGAGCGAATCTTTCTTGAGAAACCAATGAAACTCTTCTGCGACAACAAATTAACATTGAACACAATCCGGTTAAAAATGAAAATACTATGCATGTTGAGGTGGAGACACTTTATAAAGGAAAAATTGACATAAGAGATTATTTGCACTCATTCGTGAAAACCGAGGATCAACTCACAGTCTAACAGATATCTTAACTAAGGCGGTGTCTAATAATGTTTTTCTATTCTACACTGAACAAGTTGGAATTAGAGATATATTTGCACCAATTTGCGAGGAAGTGTTGGGGCGAATAGTTTTCATTAAAGAGTTGACTTTGGAATCCATATCTAAAGTGTGAATCCCTCCAATATTGGACAAAAAAAGACAGAAATTCATCCCCAAATTACTCTCTGAAGGAATCCTACTCCTGAGAAAAGGACTCTCCCTCTCCAATATATAGACAGCTCTTCAACTCGAGAAGAAAATCTAGCAAAGACCATTCAACATTACGACATCAATTTTACCTCTATTGAGATTTCTCAATTATACTCATTTTATTCACAGTAAGAGAGGTGACTTGGGTTTAATTGGGATATGTATTGAAAGTGATTTAAACAAATTAATACCACAGCTAGGATTGCATGATTGCATTATCTTATTTTTCTTATTTCGATGTTGATCCAATCTTTGGCATCAACATACTTTATCAACAAAGTCAAAAGTCTGATTAGCGTCTCCCCACAAGTTAAAGGTGCTAAAGGTAGGTACAAATACCATATAGAAACTGTGTCCATTAAGAATATTTAGGTTCCCTGAAAGGTCCTAAAGGTTCTAAGGCTCAATTCAAAAATTCAAAACAAACAGCAAACAGCGTCACTTGAAAGAACACAACTTCAGTTACATTTGTCTTGTACGCATAGATCTAAGTATAATAAAATTTACTAGTTTTTAGCATAATCAAATCTTAAATCCTTACTTAATTGATATACCAAAGCTGTAGACATCTGATTTTTCTGTATGTATTTCCTTCTTTAGTATTTCAGGTGCCATGTAAATGAGAGTGCCAACCATGTTTTTTTTGTGGAAACCACCAGTAGGTTTTCCAGATGACCTCCAATTCCCAATAGAAACTCCTTTAAGATCTTTCTTGTACTCAGCCAAACCAAAGTCAGCTAAGTGTGGATAAAGATCTTTGTCCACCTGCATCGTAAGGGTATAATATTAGTTAAATTCGTCCAAAACTAGTAAAAAGAGGATTTCTGTTTGCTACAGAATAAGATAAGGGAAGGCATTTACAAGAATATTTGCCGGTTTCACATCCCTATGTACAATCCCGAGGACATGCAGATATTGCAAAGCCTTTGCTGGAAAAGGAAAACAATGTAAAATCATGCAACTAAATAATTTTAGAAACCTCGAAATGAAAATATTAGTAAAAATAAAATGCCTGTTTCCGGCAATAAGCTGTAATTGCAAACTCATCAACATAACACAAGTTCGATCAATTCATGATGTTACAGTACAACCTCTTGCTGAACCATCATCAATTTATCCTATAGACCATCTTGCGGTTATCCCCCATTCTTAATTTCTATGGCCCCCGAACTAAAAATCCTAGCTCAACCCCTGCAGACACACACATACACATGCATACACACCCAGAGTTATTTTAAGAAATATTCAGACACCCTTTGTGGTGAGGCTAGAAACCATAGACCTCTCAGAGTCTTAACATATGTATGTGTATGTATGTTTATATGTATAAATCTGTATGTGTGTGTGTGTATATATATAAATATGTACGTAGACATATACACACGTGTGTGTGTGTGTGTGTGTATTGTGATACTTGATACCCAGGTGGTTCAATAAAGAGGGTAAAATGACAGAGCCCATTAAATCATAAAATCAAAATCACAATTATAACATGCCCTTCCTACAAAATTAGTTCACACATTTCCTCTGTTAATGGTAGGGCAGAATACGAAGATGATCTGAACGCATAAAAACACTCAGAGAAAATCACAGAAGCAACTAAGTCATACCTAATTGGACAGCAACCACAAGCACCTGATTGATATTCGGACTCCATTCTTCCATGTGTAATTTCTCAGATAAGTTCGGAGGCTCAAAGAATTCGAAGAAATACATGTAATTGGTGGCTTTGCATGTGCGGCAACCAGTTTTGCTATTCCCGGATGATCAAGCTTACTTCAATGTTCATATATACTCGAATCATATGTACACATAAATAGATTCATATGCATACATAAATATACAGACCTATATCCTCACAGCATTGAAGCCTGTAATGTGAATTATACATAAACCATAAACATACCATAGCAATTGCAACTCCTTGTGGAACTTATCAAGATCCTCAGAAGCAGACAAGATGGGTTTCTTCACAGCAACTTTCTTTCCATCCAAAATTGCTTCATATACAACACTCTCAGCCCCTACACACACAATCAGCACCAAATAGCATACCGGAAAATAACCAATTAATCAATTAATTAGAAATATCGAAGAGCAAAGGCAAGTGGCGATAGGCATTAGGCATTAGCCAAACAGAGCCTTAGCTAGAGCTGGAGCTGGAAAGAGGAAAGGAGTGTGAGTTACCTCGGGCAATTGGTTTGAGGAGAGTGTAAGAGGAAGGTGGAAGATGGAGAGGAATGGAATTGCTGCTGCAGCAACCTCTAATGCACGCGTTTGGTTCCATAATTTCAAGCCCCATCTCTCCCTCTCTCTCTCTCGTTGTAAGTCGGTATGGCGAAGAAGAAAGAAAGCAGCAGCAATTAAATTACGAAAAGGGAGTGTACGGGTGTGTTTTTTTAAGGAGGTCTTCTGTTAGGAATTTTCGTTCTGCGACCGTATGAAATTCAATAGTACAAACTCAACCTGCGATATTTTGTTTTGTTTTTTTTGGTTATTTTCACTTTACTAGAGATGGTAATTTTCTCCGTGAGTAAGAGTCTTCGTGGGGATTTGACCCTAATGGATCGGATATGAAGGACAAAAAATGGGTATGGGAACGGGTACGGGGAATTTTTTGGGTATGGTATTCGGGAAGGGGCGGAGATGATATTTTAATCCCCGACCCGAATCCTCCTCACCTCCCCTGTAGAATATATATATTAATTTTTTAATGAGGTATATATATATTATAGTATATATAAATCTGCTATTAAAGTGACTGTATCGACGAAGTTTTATATTTTCTATTATATTATATATTTATATAATTTATACATATCTAAGTCACATTACTTATTTATTTAGTTAACTTCCAGTCCATATATAAACATTCTTATAGTGTCTTATAAGTATATTATATATATATATATATATATATATATATATATATTCATTATCTTACCTTATTATTTATTTTTTTCAACAAAGTAGTTATGTATTGATTTTTTCTTCTATAATGGGACGGGTCGGAGAACTCATTCCCCAACAAAGGTGGGGATGGGGAATCCCCGATATGAATATTGCGGGTATGAAGGTGGGGATGGGGGGGAAAAGCTTAATGGAAATGGGTATGGCATACCCATTCCCGATTCGACTCGTCATCATCCCTACACTTTACTATCCTAAAGTTTACTGAATGCATAAGTTTTTTTCATCTTAGTCCCAAGGCCGGTCTTGAGATTTTGAGGGCCTTGTGGGAAACTTAAACTGGGGCCTCACATAAGCTAACACAAACTTACACCATTACGTAATGTCATACAACAATTTTTTCTTATTTAAAAAAAAGTAAGAATCATCATTAATATTAGCATGCAAATCACAAATAAAATCATCTTTCATTATATAACCAATCAACATGATAATGAAGTAAGTCATTTAGTATATATAGATTGAAATTTAGATACAAACTTGAATTTGAATTGAAATTGAAATTTGACTATTTGATTATTGAGTGACATTTATTATTATTTTTTTGTTGATATTTGGAGTTGAAATTCTTGAAATTGAAAAAACAATTGTCAAAGGATTGAAAAAGAGAGCCAAAGAGAGATATTGGTGATGATGATTACTTACAGAAAAGAACGTGTTTTCCTTTATTATTATTATTATTATTATTATTATTATTATTAAGTGTTGTTAAAAAAAACAAAATAAAACTAAAACTATGATGTACACAAGCGTTAGTTTCATAAAGTTTATTTTCGTATCAATTTAATACATTCATTAGTTTCACCGTTATGTTTTTCGTTAAATAATAATGTGATGTTACTATGTGAACTGACCCATATTTTGGCACGTGGACTAAATAATGAAAATATGTTTAATTAATTAATTAAATATTTACAAAATCTAATAAAAAATTAAAAAAATTCACTTTCTCCATGTACCTCCCATCTTTGTGGTTGAGGTCTCAGCGGGAAACTGGAGGAGGTGAATTTTTTATTTAAAAAAATCCATTTTGTATTGAATTTGAAATTTTATACAAAAGATAGATTTAACAGAATTTGGACGGAATTGACCACATTAACTAATATATACAAACACAAGGACCAAATGGGCCAAACCTTTTTTTTTTTTTTTTTTTCATTTTTTTCAAAATAATTTAGTTTTCAATGATAATAATTAAACAAAAACTCATAGGATGAAACTAATTTATGAAATTTTGTTTTTCGATGTGAAAGGAAGAGACAAAAAGTGATTGTGTTATGAGAATGCAAGCCAGGCAGCACACTAAGTTATAGTGGCTCTTGATCTGTGGGGTCTAGGTTTGGAACCCAATACCCCAATCATATCCACAGTTTTGGTTTGCAACCCACCCATTGAGGTTGAGGAGCCCTACTAACCCGAGGGTAGTGGGTGTGCTTAGTACGACTTCACACAAGGTGAACAGCTCAAGACCATCATACCTCACCTAACAAGGCTTATCTCAAACAACCAATCACTTTAATGCCCCGCTAAGTTACAAGCCCACGCTACTAGGCTTGGCAATATCAAAGTGTTATGTAATCCCTTATAAGCATTTGTATTATTGAGTGTTTTTCCAATGTGGGACTTTACAATAATCATCATTACAACACCCCAATAGTGATTTCAAAATCCTCAGTAGCAAATTCTAGCTCTCCAATATGAAATCGACTGTTTCTTCTTACAACTTCATATGAAAAATTGGTTATGACCAATATGGAGTGTTTTCGATTCAATATCTCACAACTTCATCTCCTTCCTTTGTAAATGGAAGGATTGATGATGCCTCTGTGTACTTTTGTGAGATGCGTTCCTAAAGCCCAGTGCTTTTTTGGTTATTACTCACAATGCTATCTTCGGAGACTTTATAAAAGCCTTGCGAAGATGTTCATCTTCCACTTGTGACCAATTTCGTCCTTTCAAAGTCTGGGACATTTTTCAAACAATATGAATAACAAAATAAGTAAAGAAAATAAATTTGTAGGAAATGTTTGGATGAAATGAGTATGGAAAATATTTGACAAAAAGAAAGAGTGTGGAAAGTTGTGAATAAGTAGAGAATGTGATAGAATTTGTAAGAAATGTGTAATGAAATGAGTGGGAAAATTTTGAAGAAATTTTGAGATATTTATAGACATATTTTAGGTTTTTAAATTTTTTTAAACAATAATAATAATGAAGCCAACAAAGGCAATTTAAAAAAATCGGCTACGTTTCAATGGTTCTAACCTCCAACGGTCATAACCAATTATATATATATATATATATATATATATATATATATATATATATATATTACACAAAGCGAATTTAAAATATTTTAAAAGGTTTTTTTTTAAGTAACTTTTTAATTAATGATTCTGACCTCCAACAGTTAGAAATCAATTATATATATTTTTTTAGAAATAAAATGAATTTAAAAACATTTTAAAAGGTTATTAAAAAAAAACTTAATGGCTGGCAGACGTCAGCACACTTTTAATATTGGTTATTAGACCTACAATTATACGAGATGTTTCATGCTCTTACTCACGCATAATACTTTTTTTTTTCTTAGAAAGCACATGCACTGGGCCAACAAAAAACTTGGCCTAGGCCAAAGTTGGACTACAAGGGGTCGTTTGGTACGGCGGACTGTTATGGACTGGACCAAATCCTGGGACTGTCTTGGATTAGCTTGAATTGGCCTAAGCTGGATTAAGTACTGACCTACGTTTGGTGATACGTTAGACTAAGAAGCTGGATTGTTAAAAAAGTGAAGACCTATGTTTGGTGCTGTGTCGAACTAAAAAATAATTCTTGTAATATTTAAATTTAATTAGGGATTTTGACTTTAAAATAAATAAATACTCCAAAAAAACCCATTTCAAAAATTTAAAACAATAATAAAAAGAAAATAAATAAAATTCTTATATTTTTTAAGTACGCTTATTTTTAATATTCTTAAAAATAATTATAAACCAAAACAAATATCCCAAACCCCACCCACCCCTTCCGTCTTCTCTCTCTCTCCCAACCCCCTTCTCTTTCTCCTCTTTATTCGACAACCAAGCCCCCCTCCCCTCCTTCTCTGTCCCTATTTTTCTCTCTTCAACAACGAAATCCATATCAGCGTTATTTTAATAAACAACGGGAGGTTTCTGGAGAATGATTTAACATTCATGGACCTTTCTTCTAGTGATAAAAAAGAAAATTTGGGTTTTTGAATTTGCAAAGAGAGGGGTAGAGAAGTGAGAGGCAGCCTTTGATGTTGTTGGGGTTGGGGGCAGTGCAGTGGATGACAATGGGTCAGAGGAGATGGGTTTCCAGAGTTGGGTGAGAAGAAATTCTAAAAATACGTTCTTTTCTTTTGTTGTTGGGTCCAATCAGATCTTGGAGCTTTAGTTTTTTCAATAAAGAAAATACACTTCTTGGAGCTACAATTTTTCAACATCAATTTTGTTTAAGTAGAGAAGTTGTGGGAAGAGAAAGAGTGATGAATGGCGTCAGGGAAGAGAAGCCAGGCCAGTGTGTGTCAGACTCACTTGTTCAGTTTAGCGATGGTGCTATTTTGTGAACCCCGTTTCACCCTCACTATATTAGAAGAGCGAACGAGCCGTTTTTTCAGCCGTTGGACTATATAGTCTCATTTAAGTTAGTCCCTTCTCGAACCAAACATGGGTTGTAACTTGTAAGTATTATTTAGTCCAGTCCAGTCCAGTGAGCCATAATGAGGCATACCAAACATGCCCCAAGTGGCTTAGTTGGAGGGGTAAAGGGCCAAATGTGACTCTCTAAATTTGGCCAAAAATTTTTTTAGCCCATGACTGAAGATGGATTTCGCTTGGGCAACACTTGAGAGCCCCCAATGGCAAGCTACTGTGGTGGGCCCTCCCCCTAAAGAAATTAATTTAATATCGTGTGACCCATTGGCCCACATATCATATATTAAACTAATAAGAACATATACTACACTTGATCTTGGCCAAAAGGCCGAGAAAGGTATGCTTGTTTATGCCTGGGACTAATTTTTTTTATACACAGTTCTGTTCTCCTCCTTCCTTCAACTGGTCAATGTGGGACAATGGGTCAACACCCTGTCTTGAGGAAATCTTTGCTGTCCTTGTGCTTCAATGCAAGTACATCTAAATCCTCTTCACAGCCTTCTGATCATCATAGGAATAATTCATCTAATAACTATAAATATATACAATTAGAAACTGAACCAATTTATTTATTTATTAAGTTGCAACAAATGAAAGAACATAAAAAATATATGTTGTTTTGCAAGTTGGGAGAGAAAGGAAGAGACAAAAAGTGATTGTGTGATGAAAGGCCAAGCCAGGCAGCACGCTGAGGTGTAATGGCTCTTTGATCTGTGTAGTAGAGGTCCAGGTTATTTTTATAAATAAAAAAAAAAAAATTCTGTCTAGTACTCCAGTTTTTTTCCCCTTTTTGTCTAGTACCCAACAACCCCAATCAAATTTTCAGAGTTTTGCGTTTGCCACCCACCTGCTTTGTTCAAACAACCAATCTCTTTAATGCTCTGCTTAGTTACAAGCCCACTCTACTAGACTCGACAATAACGAAGTATTACTTAAGTCATTATAAGCATTCATATTATTGTGTGTTTTTTCCAATGTGGGACTTTGTGACGACCCTGACCCAATTTACAAATAAAATGAATGAATGAATTTAGTTAATTAATTTGGATAATTAAAAATGAATTAAAATGAATTAAATAAGAATTATTGAAATTAATTGGAATTAAGTAATTAAAGGGGCATTTTGGTTAACAATATTTTTGGGATGGAATTTGGCGAAACGAGTTGCGCCATTGCTTCCGGCACGTCGAAACGAGTGCGGGGACGTGCGGCACGTCTCAATCCGAGCGATAGATTGTTCGGAGGACATAATGGTCATTTCGGAATTTGTTTTATACCCCCACCAATCACAATTCAGATTCTCTCTCTCTCTCTCTCTCTCTCTCTCTCTCTCTCTCTCTCTCCCCCACGCGTGTGACGGTTCAGCTCCCCTCCCCCCCGACTGTAACTTCCGATCGGTTCCATGGATGTAGCCGCCACCACCTGCCACCACGAGGGCAGGCACCGGTCCCAAAAGGACTGCCACCTCGTCCCGATCATCCCCCAGCCTTTCCCGACGACGCAGCCACCGGGATTAGCCGGAATAGCTCGAAATCTCGTCGGTTTTCTCCATTTTTCACAGCGCTCGTTCCGGCTACTCCGATCACCTGAGGCGTCGATCTAGGTATGAAATCGAACCTTCTCTGCCTACTCAAGCTGTCTGTAACCTTGGTTTGGATCGTTATGGCCTCTAGGTTAGCAGATCTGAAACCCTTGATTTGGCCGGATTTTCGAATGGATTTTCCGACCAGTGGCCGGCAGTTCTTGGCCGGGTTCCACCGGTTCTGGACTCCCCTCGAGCTCAGGATCAATTTGGCATAGGTCTTGCCCTTTGAATCGACGATTTTACGTTCGTCGAAAATTTATCTAGACACCCACAGGTCGGCCGGCGTGTGGCGGCGGTGTGGTGGTGGTTCTTGGTTCCCATGCGATCCTTGTGTCGCTACGAACACGTACGTGTGCGTGGATTCTAATTCGGACGTCGTTTGACGATCGAACCAACGTACGCCTATTGCGCGTTTCGTGGGTTCGATGTGTTCGGACCGTTGGATCGAATCTGAATTCACGTATATGGTTCATCGTATTTCTAGGATCGTATAGGATTTGACGGATCGTGATTCGGAGTCCCGAATACTCCGAATCAATGACTTGAAGCTTGAATTAAATCTTAATCGTGTGATCGTGCGATCGTGAGCGATCCGACCTTCCGATCGAAACCAAACTTTCAGGACACGTTGTTTAGGTCGTGTTGAACCTGTAGGAACTTTCGGATATAAGTTTGGAGGTCATGAGACCCACGGGTCCGGTTTGACCTATTCGGGTTGGTTTGACCAAGTTTGACCAAGTTTGACCGAGGCTCTCCCGAGGTTGCCTTGCAATGTAGTTGACTTTGTTGGACTTCTAGGAATGTCCTGATCCTTTTAGGAGGTCGTTGGCTCCGCGGGCCCGGGTTGACCGAAAGGGGGTGTTTGACCGCCGGTTGACCGTGAGTCTTCCGGGGCGGTTCCACTGGTTAAAAGTGGTAGTTTGACCTTAGAATCTTTCGTACGACGTACATGCACGTTAAGTCGGGTTTTGTTAGGGTTTGAGTTTAAGATTATCGTTCGGTTCACGGTACTAATCAAATCCTCGTATTTAACGCTTTAAGTACCTTGACTCTGCGTACTCTGTAAGTGGGACCCTTTGAGGGTTGTGCAGCATAGGACCAACGGTGAGTGGACTTTGTTTTCAAATGAGCATGATTTGAATGATTTGCACGAAATGCATGAAATGAGATTTAATGGTTTAAATCTTAAATTTATTAATAGTTTAAGTCTTGCCTTGACTTTGAGTTGAAATACATTTGAAAGGATTTGCATTGAGGTGTATGCATGTTTTGGGTTGCCGGTTTATATGTGGGGCCCTGATGTTATATTTTATTATTATTTATACCTTTGGGTATTGAACGGGACGTGGTGAACGCCCGTATGTTTTCGTATTGGATTTTGATTATATAAATGAGCTATATTGAGCTTGGAAACGTTATATTATATTTTAATTATATAATTGAATATTTGGACGTTAGTATAGTCCGTTTGATTTCATATTCAGTTTTGGCGTTAAAACCCTATGATTAATAATACGTATACTTTGATTATATATATATAGCTACTTTGAGTAAATACTTCTGAATAATGAGAAATGGTTATATATATATATATACTTTGACTAGATATTTTGAACATGGGGTTATGGGGACGTTTAAACGTCCGGACATATCTGTATACGGAATTGGACTTTCGGTATGTATTTTAAAGGATCATTATGTATTATATATATATATATATATGTTTATATATATATATGTATATTTTGAATGAACATTTCGGGGTTTGGACTTTATATTTTTAAAGGATAGTTACCCATTTTATGATTTGGGGTCATATGTTTTATTTGGGCTTGAATATGATGTTTTAATTGTTTATGAATTGATTAGGGTCTGTTATGCGGTCGTTTGACCCTTGTGATTATTTTAAGTAGTGAATAATATGTGTGGGACGGTGATGTCCTGATTTTGAATATATTTATATTGGTTAGTTGACTGATGGACTTGTATATGTCCTGGTGTCTGTTGTTTTGGGGTTGGGTACATTGTGATTGTATATATATACTGTTATCACGTGGCGATTGATTTGAGTGTTGTTAGCACATTGTATTGTACCTCCCCCTGTTCTGATACTGATGATCGCATGGCGATTGATATGATACGGTTACCTAGATTTGGTATGGTTCGAACCGGTGCATACCTTAACGGGGTGTAGCTGTAGACCCTTGATTAGGTAGTCTGCGCGCGTAGGACAGATTTCAGAATTATAGTTGGTAAGTTTTTACCATATAGGCCTGTGAGTTTAGTCCCACTTTGGACGGCTCAACCCTGGGCACGGTGTCTCGATGAGACTGTACCGGTGTCCAGTCAAATGATCCCTTGTTGGATTGTTTTCCCCTAGTACTTGGGTTCGTTGTTATGGTTATACTATACCTATACGCGTGCGTTAGTACCTTCGTATTCATATTTCTTTTAGTGAGGATCGTTTCTCGCTTGTCGTGCTTGTGAGCACGTGGTTGTGAGAGTAGGAAAGTTTGGGAAACTGTTTACCTATTTCGGTTGCAGTACTTGATATGTTTTACTTGTTGGATTGTAAATCCTAATTTATATATATTTATATAAATGCTTTGAATTACAATTGAGTTCTGTATTTGCTGTCGAGTTTGGTTTTCTTGATGTAAACGAGTTGCTCAGCATTTTAAGGTTTGTTTTACCTTATGTGAATTTTATTCCATCTTTATGTTTTATAAACCTGCATGGGTTGATTTGAGAGGTTGTGCCTCGGGAAAAGTAAAAGAGTGTTTTGTTCGGAAAAAGGTTTTGAGCTGGATTGCTCCCATGTACTTTGAGATAGTATGGTTTTCAATCAATCAAGTATATAAATGATTTCATATGCATGGTTCGCATTGTTTTAAACAGTGGGGTTAGTACTTTGATTTAAGTATGTAAAACCTTGTTTTTGTCCACTCACACTCTTTCTGTTTTGCGCCCCCCAGACCGTAGTCGTCGCTTCGTTGCTGTTCGGCTGTGCGCTTCTCTTCCCGAGCATCGATTAGACTGTAGGACTCTGATGGGTATATTTTATAGTATATATTTAATCCCAATCTTGGTATATTTTGGTTAATATTTTGGAAGAATTTTGATACTTTGAATTGTATTTTCAATATAGGGCTTTCGACTTCCTTTGGAGCAAAACATGATCAAATGAATGAATTTTGGAGTAATTCCAGTTGGAGGACGTTCGTGAGTCACTTGGCCCAATTGTATCAAAATTCCAGAGTTTTCTACCAAGCAGTTGTTTTATGGCGATAAAAATAAAGGAGCAGTGCAGTGCTGGAAAAAGTGACGTTTTGGGCCCTTAATGGCGTTTTTGGAGCCCAAAATGACCTCGGATGGGTTCGTGGCCTTCTTGAGATGTGTTCAGAATATTTTTCTCTTCAAAACAAGCAATTATGGGCCTGATTTGGAGCAGTTTTGAGGCCAGAACGTGAATGGGCAGATTTAATGCATAGTCTCCTTATCCAATAAGGATTTTATCCCCTTGTTACCTTATTTTTATTTAGTCTCCTTGTAGGAAAAGAAAAGCTGTCTTGTGAAGCTAGGTTTTAGGGAGTATTTAAGTTCTTTTCACATCAGTTTTAGGGTCTCTTCTTTTCAGACTTCTTTTTGGCTTTTGGGAGAGCAATTGCTAGGGTTCTTGGATTTTCTACTTCCAGGTGTTGTTATTCCTTTTCTTCTTAATAATATTTTCTATGATTTCTATTATGAATATGCGTAACTAATTCCCTTATTGCTAGGGTGAGGCCACGAGCCTTAGCAAGAATATGTAGTTTCTATCCAATTTGCTTATGATTATATGCATGCAGGTTTTCAAATTATTCATCACTGCGTTAAACTATCTAAGTGTCTTGATGCTTGATCACCATTAGGATGTTTAGAAAAGTAATTTGATGCAATTTTGGTCGGAGGTCGGTCCCTGAAATTGTGAAGGCTTCTTGTGATTAATATGTGCGAATTCACTTAGGATGAATACCACGTCTTAAGGGTTGCATGGTTTGTCAAAAGGTTTCACATAACTTAATGAGTCATGTATGTTTAGATTTGATCACGAATACCACAGACGGATTGCATGTATGATATACGCTCTATGTTGGGGGTCCAAGTAGGCATATATTAGGAATACCTAACCTTTGAAATATGCATGTATAGGTCATAAGTAATTGGGAGAACTATATAGAATTGTTAAGGTGACGGCGGATCCCTAGTGCTTTCTTAACTTGATTTCTCAAAACACAAGCTGTTTCTTTTGCTTTTAGCTTTAATTTGGCATATTACCTTCTTTTTATTAGTTAACTTCAGCTTAATTTAAGGTCCTAAAATCAAACATCTCAACTTTCTCTTTTACAATAATTAATTAGAATTTGGTTTGCTACGAATTATTTAATAATCCTTGTGGAGAAACGACCTTGCGAGATCCGTTTATACCGCAATAACCTTGTCATTCTTGCAAGTTTTATAGATTTTAAACCCTTTTGCACTGTGGTAAAATTCCTATCAAGAAATTGGCGCCGTTGTCGGGATTATTCAAAATAATTCATTCTAATCAGATTCTGCATTAATTATTGCTTTGTACATACATACCAAAAAATAAATAAATAATCATAATAAATTTCGTGTTTATTTTTACAGATCACGACAAGGAAGGCGGTCAGATTACAATCTGTGCATGGTCGACACGTTCAGTGATTAAGCAATTGTTTCCGTTTGATCGAACACGAGCAATCTTTAAGGAGGAGACGCAGGAGAAAAATTTGCAGTGGGTTCCTTCACCGCAAGGGACTTTCTGCATTCTTTATATTACGAGGATCTCGCACAAGAAAGAAACAATGGCTTTTGTTATTCCGCAGTGGTGATCTTTTGGGTAATTCTTTAACAGCTCATGCCACTAACATACCAGGTTGTATTACATATCCAGAAGTGGAGGAAGGGTCTACATTCGAAATCAAGCATCACATGTTGAATATTCTACCTACATTTCATGGGTTATCAACCGAAGATCCTAACATGCACATTGCAGAATTTTTAATGGGATGCAAGAATATTTTGGTGAAAGGATTCTCAGCTGAATCTATTAAGCTTCGTTTATTTCCATACACATTGAAAGATCAAGCAAGGAGATGGCTCCTCACACTTCCATCCGGAAGCATTACCACTTGGAACCAACTCGGTGAAAAATTCTTAAACAAGTATTATCCGACTTCAAAGACTCTCGACATGAGAACTCAAATTTTATCTTTTGCCCAAAAACCAAATGAAGAGTTTCATGAGGCATGGGAAGCAGTTTAAAGAGTTGAATAGAAAATGTCCACATTCTGGTATTAACAGTCTTGATCAAGTCCATATATTTTTCAGAGGTTTAAATATGACAACAAAAACTCTTGTCAATGCTTCATGCGGAGGTTCATACAAGGATAAAAATGCACAAGAGGCTTGTTTATTATTTGAAAAAATGGCAGCAGATACACAACAATGGGCAGTTGAGCAACCACAATCTAGGTCAGTTTTTGAGATATCTAATGGTTCTCCATATATGTCAGCACAAATTGAAAAAATGGAGAAAAAGCTTGAAAGATTTGATGCAAAATTTGACATGTTATTACAAAGAATTCCAAGTTCACGAGGTTCTTTGTCAGACAGCCTTTACCAAGTGCTGCGGCATTTGCAATGTGACAACCCATGATTTTTTGAGCTGCCCACATAAAGATGCTTATCCAGAATTTGCAGTGAGAACAAGTTAATGCATTTAATAATTTTCAGCGTCCAAGATATGACCCTTATTCAAATGTTTACAACCCGGGTGGAGAGATCATCCTAATTTTAAGTGGGATAGAGATCGACTTGCAAGGCCACAATTACAACAACGAGTACAGCAACCTGTTGCACCTAAGGCTGCTTGGGAGGTTGCAATTGAAAAATTAGCAAATACCACCAGTCAAGAAATCCAAAATCTGCAACATGATGAAAAACATAGAGAAACAAATGGGGCAGATTGCATTCCACGTTCAGAAAGAGCACTAGGTACATTTTCTAGCCAAACCGAACAGAATCCAAGGGGAGGTGCAGATTGTAAGGCGATTCGAGTTCTACGTTCGGGTAAAAGTTATGACAATAGAGGTGAAAATTGTGTTGGAAATTCGCAGGCAGCATCACGACCACAAGCAGGACTCAGGAAATTTTGCGAGAATCGATATTGTTGCAGATTCTACAGAGTCTAGGGGCAGATCCGAAAACAATGAAAAAATTGTTGCGTAAACCGCAGAGCGTGTTTATGTGCCTCCAATGCCTTACCCGAAAGGTTGAAGCCCAAAGTTAAAGATCAACGATTGACAGATTTTATGAAGGCGTTGGCCAAAGTTCAGATCAATCTCCCATTGATTGATGCAATTAAGAACATTCCATCTTATGCCAAGTTTTTAAAGGATGTTTGCACAAAGAAAAAGAAGCTCGTAGATTTTGAAAAAGTCATTCTTACAGAACAATGCAGTGCAGTTTTATTACACAAACTGCCTCCAAAGAAACAAGACCCAGGGAGTTTTACACTTTCATGCACAATTGGAAATTCTAATTTTAAACGTGCTTTAATTGATTTGGGTGCCAGTATTAATTTAATGCCTTTTTCTGTTTTTCAGAGACTAGGACAAGGAGAAATCAAGCCTACATCAGTTATTCTACAATCTGCGCCTACAAGAAACTTAGAAAAACATCCTTATTGCCTAATTTTGTCATGAGTTAATTCGAATTACCGCATAATCTAAAACAGACATTATAGCAGCGTAGTTCACAAACTGAAAAATAGTCAACTATAAAATTATGAATGCTAGCAATATGCACCACAAGAAATTTGACTATCCTTATGCATTCTAAATATCATATAACATTGAGTGTCCTATAGGTGCAAACGAAAAGGATTAAACCATATCACAAAGCCAAAATATAAAATGTCACTTTATCAAGTTTAAGACACCTTTGAGCAATTTAGAGATCGTTCATATCTTGAATATTTTATATATTGCAGCGTGCCACTTTTGATTCAAACTGAGTAAGTAAGTGATCCTTAATCAAAAGTGCAATTTTATCCATGTATCTCATCCATTAAGAAATAACTACACAACAACACAACATTCTTATTTCTTAAAAATAAGATCTAAACTTCATATAGCATGACATCTTCCTCATATTAAAACAAAACTTTATCCAAATAATTAGCCATGCAAAATCCCAAGTTTTTCTTTAGGTGATCATTCAAAATTATCCTTTCTTGGGTGACGAGATCATATTTCTTAATGTCAAGCATGAATACTGTATAGTAGGACATATAATTAGCGTCGATTAAACTGAGAATTGAAAATTGTAATGCAAATTTCGTGGCAATAAAATAGTGATATTCCTTAAATGCAAGTGATATAAACACAATTAATTAATACTTGTAAAACATATATTCACAAGGCAAGTTTGTCTTTATTCTTGATATTCAATACTGAAAGCATCAAATATAACACCAATCATCATGCCTTAAAACACTTGCAGCAGTACGCCAAAACATTTGAAACAAGCCAACTTTATTTTATTTTAGTCTATATGTTGAACACAACCTTACAGATCAATCCAATTAAATATGTATCAATCCCTTTACACGTATGGATCAATCCAGCTGTATGCAATAAAACAATCACTTAATTGCATGTGAAAAATAGCCAAGTATCAAACATGTCCATACATAACCAAAAACAAACATCAGAACTGTAGTGGAACTTAAGAGAAATTTGATATAAGAAGTTGATGCAATCAATTTTCCAAACAAAAACACACGTCTCCTTTATGTGATCAACCAAAATCTATTTCATTTAGTCATGCCATTAACTTTCGTGACTATTCAAGATCACCAATATCAAATTACCATCAACAAAACTCAAACATGGTACAATCTATATAACAAAACCAAAAACTGTATGCCAATGGAGTTAAGGTTCATTGTGACACACCTGAAATCTTCCAAAATTATATCATACAATCAATCTGTCCCCAAAACTTTAATTAAACATGGTTAACTCACATCTTTGGACAGAAAGTTAAACATGTTTTCAACACTAGGACACGAACATACACGAATTTCCTGAACAAAGAAACTCCCACATCTTTGGACTAAAGAAATACCTTGGTAATTCATGCAGTGCATCTCCCATGCTGTTCCATTATAAGTGTACTCATGTTAAACCACTCACATCTTTGGATAGAGAGTTTTTAACATGCCTTCACCTACAATGCCAATTATGATCATTACTTTGAATCCAGAAAACTAGTAATGATTGAGTTGCTTTGGCTCACTCAACCGTTGCTAGAATGTCTGCAAACTATTATCATAAAACTTTCAAATATGATAAAGTTAAAACTTTATACTTTTATCACATTTAATAACCAATCTTAGAATCAAATGTTCTTTAATCAACTAGGTTGCTTTCGCTCTTTAAATTGAAACAAGAACCCTTGAAACTTTGATCTCAACCCTTCAAGCATGAACGAGAAAAGCTTTGTATCGAAACATGCTTAACAAAATATGTTAGTGTAATAAAGGGTAATAAAACAATACATTGCTTCTATAACTTTCAGTTTTAGGTTTTATCCTTTTGGTTTGGTACTTTATAACCTTTCGCATATGTACACTTTTATGCTTATGTATAAAAACCTAAAACTCAGCTTAATTAATCATGGAATAAATAATTTAATCAAAGAATCACGAAATAGATTTCTCCAAACAAGTCACGGCAAAACTGTTCATGACATATGCGATTACTTAATCAACGTAAAATATCCTTGGGTCAATTTAACATCAATAACTAAAGCTGAGACTAAATAATAATAATAATAAACCCCAATTTTATATATTGGTGCATGTATTCTTTGGCTGCAGTAAAAGTACTTATCAATTTATGAAAACAAAGCTTGCTTGACATATAGAAAGCTGATGCCAACTTTATAAAATATTTGCGGCAACCATATTTGTAAGACAACAAATTGATAAAGCACAGGTTACCAGGAATACACCAACATGAGTTCTAGAAGAAATAGATTAACCTGAGGTGCACTGCTCAAAACAGCCGAACCATAGATCGAGCTATACTGTCCCTATAATGAGCTGCAAACCATGGGAACTTGCGACCCCCTTCAGGCCCTTCAGCAGAATTTCCAGCATAAGCAGGTCCCAGAGTTTGGCCATATGCAGATTGGCCAGTATATGACTGTTGTCCGTACGCATTGCCCCCTTAGGATGAATACATGCTATTTCGCATACCCCAAAACCCAGTCCTTAAATATGGATGCATTGTTAGAGACATCAAAACTGAAAGAAAACTTCGCAACCCAAAATCGCCCACTGATCATGCCATAATTGTACACATCCAGCAACATCAAAGTACGGTGGGTTATTTCTTTTTGGTTCTAAAACATGCAGCCCAGGCTCTGATACCATATGTAAACTTTATTGACTGCACATAATTAGAACACATATCTTTGGTTTGTCATAGAAACTGTTGAAATATCAAGAACATATACAAGAGCTCTTCTCCTCAATTTGATCCCTCATACACTCATTCTAGATGGGGTGAATTCTTTAGTGTGGGTTAGACGTGATCGGTTGAGCAGGGGCACTTGTGTTTTATATGCATCTGCCTAGGAGTCTCTTCCATCAAGAAAAACTCTCAAGCAGTCCTTCTTGCATTAGGAAATAAAAACCCTAGTCCATATTAATTAGGAATCCCTTTGGCCCATGTATTTACATTAAACACTTATACAAAGGCTACGGGCCGAGTAGTAATTGAGTCCTTAATCAATATTGAGCCCAAGACAACCCTATGATGATTAGAAGACCACTTAAGTGAGTAATTAGAATAATCCAACTCTTACAATATTATATACACTTGTTTTTGCATTGATCAGAGAAAGAATGAAGGTTACCATTTTGACCCTGACAACCATCTCAGCTCGTTCACCATCAAAACCCTGCATATTCACCTCTGAAATATCATTGCTGCTTTCAACAATATATGAAGACTTATTCCATTTTCTATTTGGTGGTGCTGACCTTTTGATTCTCCTCATCTCAGCCTAGACATAGATAAACCAAGATTGCATAGTGAAAGAATGAAAAATGAAACAAATTTAAAGCTAGAAAATGAAAAATAACTTAAAGTTATTGTTAGTTTTTAGTTTTCATTTTCTACAGTAGTCCATACACATTCTTCCACCTCCCTCCTACCATTGTTCCCCTACCATCCTTCATCGCTCATTTTTTCATATATTTCCTCTATCTTTATCTCTATCAAGAAAATTTAACTTTAAAAAAAAGAAAAGAAAATGCTTTTTCTTTCATTCCATATGTTCTTTTTCTGTATAATGCTTTTAACACCTGTGCTCCCTTAGGAGAAACAAAGAGGAAGTTTGAGAGTGTGCACACTGGGGGCACCATGAACACTCCTGACTCTAGAAAAGTTGTTCAATACTGGCATTGTTTTGGATCTGAAGATCCCTTTGACCCTGGATGCACAGCTACTCCTCACTCCTCCTATGATGATTGATGCTGTGTTATAATCCTCCCCCACCGGGACATGATTCGATTCACCTTGTATGTTTGAACATTTACTTACACCACTATGGATTTTGTTCATCTTTTTCCATTTTCTTGTTTCCTTGTGTATGCAAACCATGTCAGATTGAGTTTTGAGCTTTAAAATTTGTTTGTAAGCTAATTTATACTATTCTTCCTTCACTGTTGTGATATTTGTGTAATCAATTGATGAAATGATTTTCAAGTTCTATTATCACATTAGGTCTCGAATGATTGCAACGTCTATAGTGCACCAGCAACGGCGGAGCTAGTAACAGGGCTAGGGTGGGCTCTAGCATAGGGAGAGTTTTAGTTGTTCAAGGTTAAAAATACTGATAATTTAGATTATTTTATTATTTTTAATTGTTATAGCACACCCAATAAGTAAAAATTCTGAACAATAGGACTACTTTTAGAAAAAGTAAGAGTTAATAAATATTAAATAAATTATTTACTTTAATCAATATCAAAATTTATTATTATAATAATTCAAATCTTACACACACACTGACACACGTCCCATTAAGTCTATTTATTTGATTAGTTTCTAGGGAGTAGTATTGAGATTAGTTTAGGTTTCCTAGGAGTAGAGTAGTCATCTCATCCGGTTTTAAAAAGTAAACTTAATATTTTATTAATTTAGGTTTCCTAGAAGTAGACTAGTTTATTATTTTATTTCAACTTTTGGGATACAACACAGTGACCCTTTTTCAATTTCGAAAAAGCCTTTGTCCCGTATCGACGTCTCTTCTCTGCACTGCAGTTCACAAAAACAGAGTATGCAATACAAGGAAGAAAACTTATTGATTTTTCTTATCAATAGGTAAGTTTTTAACCACTTTATTCTTATGTCATGATGATTTTATTTGTTTATTGCTTTAATTTTAAGAATTCGTACTTTAAAAATTCAATTTCAAGTTCAATATATTTTTTCTGATAGTCTGATAGATTTTTTAGAAATATAATTTATTATATAAACTTGCATTATTGTTGTTCAATTTGTTAGTTTAACGTTCAATGAAGAGGTTAAGAACTATTGATTCATTTTTCATAGTTAAATTTCTTACTTTAAATTATTGCTTTCAAGTTTGTCATTGTGTAACTTCACGAAAGTAACAAAAAAAAATTTAACCATTTGATCTCCTAGTAATAATTTTAGTTTAGCCCACCCACCAAATAATTCATGGCTCTGCTATTGTGCACCAGATGCACTGATGCGCCAGATTTTATAAAAAAAATGGTTACCGGTTCTACAAGTTGTCCAGTTTCCACCTTTTGTTAATATTTAAAGCAAATGCAATTGCATAAGGCTCATGCAATTACGGCCTCCCCGTTTGGCAATTGGCATATGATTTAACATGTTATATTTCAATTGATATAAACTTGTAAAGTGTATCCATAAGCTTGTAATATCATAAATTACAATAGAAACGATCTCCATTACAAGCTTAAGGTAAGGATGGATATTGGAGATGTAAAAGTGGTCCTTATTATTCTAAATGCAATGGTTTACAATATTAAGGACTTGTATTACAATAGTTTGGATATAAGCATTCCATAAACTTATAAAGCGGATCCTTAATCTCGTAGATTACAAGATTTAGGTTTTCATTTATGATTTTTTGCACCTTGATTACAAGTTTAAGGCTCCTCCTACTCCGTAACCTTGTAATACCCTAATTTACAACAGAAAGGATCCCCCTTACAATGTTTAGGTAAGGTTGGACCTTGGAGAAGTAAATGTGGTCATTATTCTTGTAAACACAAGGGTTTATAGTATTAAGAACCCATTTTACAATGTTTTGGACCTCAACGTTCCATAAACCTATAAAGTGTATCCATAAGCTTGTAATATCATAAATTACAATAGAAACGATCTCCATTACAAGCTTATAGTAAGGGTGGATCTTGGAGATGTAAAAGTGGTCCTTGTTATTCTAAATGCAACGGTTTACAATATTAAGGACTTGTATTACAATAGTTTGGATATAAGCATTCCATAAACTTATAAAGTGGCTCCTTAATCTTGTAGATTACAAGATTTAAGTTCTCATTTATGATTTTTGCACCTTGATTACAAGTTTAAGGCTCCTCCTACTCCATAACCTTGTAATACCCTAATTTACAACAGAAAGGATCCCCCTTACAATGTTTAGGTAAGGTTTGACCTTGGAGAAGTAAATGTGGTCCTTATTCTTGTAAACACAAGGGTTTATAGTATTAAGAACCCATTTTACAATGTTTTGGACCTCAACGTTCCATAAACTTGTAAAGTGTATCCATAAGCTTGTGATATCATAAATTACAATAGAAACGATCTCCATTACAAGCTTAAGGTAAGGGTGGATCTTGGAGATGTAAAAGTGGTCCTTATTATTCTAAATGCAACGGTTTACAACATTAAGGACTTGTATTACAATAGTTTGGATGTAAGCATTCCATAAACTTATAAAGCGGATCCTTAATCTCGTAGATTACAAGATTTAGGTTCTCATTTATGATTTTTTGCACCTTGATTACAAGTTTAAGGCTCCTCATACTCCGTAACCTTGTAATACCCTAATTTACAACAGAAAGGATCCCCCTTACAATGTTTAGGTAAGGTTGGACTTTGGAGAAGTAAATGTGGTTCTTATTCTTGTAAACACAAGGGTTTACAGTATTAAGAACCCATTTTACAATGTTTTGGACCTCAACGTTCCATAAACTTGTAAAGTGTATCCATAAACTTGTAATATCATAAATTACAAAAGAAACGATCTCCATTACAAGCTTAAGGTAAGGGTGGATCTTGGAGATGTAAAAGTGGTCCTTATTATTCTAAATGCAATGGTTCACAACATTAAGGACATGTATTACAATAGTTTGGATGTAAGCATTCCATAAACTTATAAAGCGGATCCTTAATCTCGTAGATTACAAGATTTAGGTTCTCATTTATGATTTTTTGCATCTTGATTACAAGTTTAAGGCTCCTCCTACTCCATAACCTTGTAATACCCTAATTTACAATAGAAAGGATCCCCCTTACAATGTTTAGGTAAGGTTGGACCTTGGAGAAGTAAATGTGGTCCTTATTCTTGTAAACACAAGGGTTTACAGTATTAAGAACCCCTTTTGCAATGTTTTGGACCTCAATGTTCCATAAACTTGTAGAGTGTATCCATAAGCTTGTAATATCATAAATTACAATAGAAACAATCTCCATTACAAGCTTAAGGTAAGGGTGGATCTTAGAGATGTAAAAGTGGTCCTTGTTATTGTAAATGCAACAGTTTACAACATTAAGGACTTGTATTACAATAGTTTGGATGTAAGCATTCCATAAACTTATAAAGGGGATCCTTAATCTCGTAGACTACAGGAATTGGGTTCTCATTTATGATTTTTTGCACCTTGATTACAAGTTTAAAGTTCTTCCTACTCCATAACATCGTAATACCCTAATTTACTTCATTTACTTATATTGGATTCATTGTAAATGTTATTACTTTATTTACTTATATTGGATTCATTGTAAAAAAAAAACAATACAAGTTGTAAAGTCCCTTTTACAAGGATATGGATGCACATTACGCAAATTTGCATCGTGATTAAAAAGTTAAGTAAAAACTGCTCCTTATTCTTGTAAAAACAAGGGTTTACAACATTACGGACTGATCTTACGATTATGCAGGACATGAATGTTCCCAAATCTTGTAAAACCATGGGTTTCGCAATTGCCAATCAAGCAGTCGATTTTTGCATATTGGTATGCAATTGGATGCTCCTTGGTTGTCAATTACTCAAATCACCTTGAATATTGGTAATACTAACTAGAAGTAGTTGCTCAAAATGCAAATACTTAAATGATTAAACATATATATATTTTGCACATTCATGGTTTGGTGTGTGGTAATACATGAAGGATTTTTTTTTTTTTTTTTTTTATATCAAAGGCAATTGCCAAACATGAGACAAATTACCCTTAATCAATTCAAATGTTTCTTTTCAGAAATAAACTTATCCAAATATATAGTTCAATTTTATTTTGTATTTTCAAGATGAACATATAAAGCATGCATTTCTAGGAATAAAATGCATAAAATGATTGCAACCACGTTTGCAATAATGTACATAAAATGCAATTGCAAGGACAGAAGTTACGAATTGCAAAGAAAAATGCAATTGCATTATATTAAGCAATGTTTTTATGCTTTCTACTAATTTTTTTTGCACATGTTTTTATGAATATCAAACAAAAAGTGCTAAGAAAGCAGCCAAAAGTTAGGACCAGCTTCAACCATTATCTCCAAGGCCATGTACAATTGCCACTCAGGCAGTCAGTTTTCGCAAATTGAAGATGCAATTACGTTGTTTTTGTTTATCGATTACCAACTTGACGTGGCTGAGTGAATGCAAAATAGGCAAACTTAAAACTAAAAAACAATAAAACTTGGGTAGCTTTATATAAATCCAAATAGCCAAACTAAAATTGTATTTGTAAATTCTTGTGGCAAAAAACAATAAATAAAACACCTAATTTACAATTAAAAGGATCTCAATTTCCATGTATCTCCATAATTAAATACCTAAACATAAAAAATAAATAAATAAATAAATAAAAACAATACAGTTTATTGAATCTAACCATTCTAATCATAAGCAAATTTCAAAAAAAATATTTATAAATATTAATGTATCACAACTCATACATATATACATACATAATAACTATACTAAAAAAGCCAATTGCTTGAAATCATTGAAGGCATTACAGAGTTCTTAGAAGTTCTGCTATGGAATAGTCAGCCTCGCAAAAGAACATGGTTATTGGTTCCACAACTAAGCAAGGAGTGTCGCTTTCTAACTCTTTTAGATCTTCAAAGTGGAAGTACAGTATTCCCTGCCAGAAACATGGTGATTAATTAGTCTCTAATTTATATGATCATTCTTTCTGCAGAATAAGTCCAGCTTCGAAAATTCGCCAAAAATCCAATTTAACTCCAAATTGAATGAAATCAGTTTTGAAATACTCATCGAAATGTCTATTTTTCACACATCAAAAACCCAGTTTAAAACCTAAATACGAACTAGGTCATTTTGTCCAGAACAGAACACATACTCAGATTTCTGCATAAATGCGGATTTCATCAACATTCATCTCATTCTTTGACATTCACTTCTAATCAGCATTAAACACCAAAACAGTCCCAAATTCAAGATAAAATGACTATTATCCTCATCAAACTTAGAATTATCTAACACACCCAACTACCAAGGCCACAAACTTGAAAGTAGAAACTTACCCAACTTCCACTTCTTCACCGACTCACCAAAATTCGACCAGAAAAGAAAAGAAAACAGATTGGGTATTACAAGAAAAAATAGACCTGGAACTTAGTCTGGAGCATGGGCTTCGGGTGGAAGATTCTGACGGAGGCGATCCTATTGTGGTCTTGAGCAGTGAGAACTTGGCATTGCGGTTCATAAGGCTGTGCCGAAAAAGATCAAAATTGGGATAGAGAGAAAGTGAGAGGAGTGCAGGCGTGAAGTCTGAAAACGAAGAGGAAAATTGATTTAGATGAGAAAGAGAGAGTAAGGGTTTGGGGTGGGAGAGAAATAGATAGAAAGAAATGCCAGCTTGAAAAGAAAAAGACCAATTCTATCCCTAAATTTCTCAGCACCAAACATACTAGTGGAGCATAAGAACAAATATACAACAACCACAATCTTTAAACTACGACAGCTCCCTACCACATTTCAATTGAAAAACTATATCTCTACAATACTAATTTTTTTCCCAATGAATATACATATACTGACTAGTGTACATTTTAGTATGTTCAATATATACTTCAATTTCTTATACCCAAATCTAGATTGAGAACTTTGGTAAATACCTTCTGAAGTGATTTTAGATTTTAAAAAAAGCATATTGAAACATTCAATCGTGAAGCACAAGAACAGAGGAAACCACTTATACACATACCATAAGTCATTAAGGCAATTCTTCAAACATTTGGTGCTCACTATAGTTAAAACAGACAATGTGGTTGCTACGGGTGAACTAATAGCTCAAAAGGTCTTCAAGCACACATTCTCAGAGTACCAATTTCATAAATTCCCAACGCTAAGAGTTTATACCTCAATTTCTTTAAAAATAGAAGGTAACAGATGGGTCTTTATGTAGCTCCATCAAGAAAGAAGGAAGGATCTGTGTTGCTGCATATTTGAAAGCAAGGGAGTTGGTAATCAGTCAAAACTACCAGAAAGTGATTAAAAGGAACTCTCAAAGATCACAATTGATCTCACCATTATATTCATTCCCAGGGTTCAGCTCTAAGGGAAAGAACATCGTTGCGCCAAAATGATGACAATACAGTTTGCGAATATTATATCAATCTGTAAGACGCAAATAACGCAAATAATAAAACATTGGGCAGTGAAGGCTCGTTTAGTAGATAGTCCACGAATTCATATGAGAAAAAAAACAGAGAAAAAAAAAAGTAAAGCAGAGGAAAAAAAAACAATAAGACAAACTCCGTTAGTTTGTTGATGTGACATATATGTGGAGCCCATATCTTCAAAAATATAGTGTCACGTGTATTTAAAATATAAAATATATTTTTAAATAATTTTAAAAAGAAAACCAAAATTTTATGAATTTGAAATGAAAAAAAAAATTTCGCAGGAACCATTTGTGGTAGGTGCGTGAACCTTAGGGATGTTTTGTGATATATATATATGCCACGTCAGCAAACTAACGGAGTTTTTGACCGAGCCTAACGGCAGGGACCATTTGTGATCACACATACTAACCTCGAGGACCACGAATGACACAAAAAAACATTAAGGATGCAATCTGATAGTTTCATAAACCTTAGGGATGTTTTGTGATATTAAGCCAATATATAAAATACAATATATATTGAGTGGTTTTTGTGGGAGTGATTTTCATCTCTTAGAATATTCGTTCAATAGATTCTCCTTTCTCCTTCCTCGTACTCTTCCTCCTTTCAAAATCAATCGGAGTAAAAGGACCACATCCGGGGGGTGTTGGCCAAAGGCCCTCTGATGCCTAAGTTATTCGATTGATTCGTAGAGAAACAATAGCCAAAAAAGGTACGGAGCTCTAGCGGGAGAGAACCAAGTGGTCAGAGCCGTGTGTGGTGGTCGGACCCTTGTGTAGGAGAGAGAGGAAGGTGGCAGCAAGGAGGGGAATTTTTGCACTAATTTGAGAGCTTAGAATGGCTTACCTCATGCCTTGCATAGCCTCGTATTTATAGAGCATCGGGAGCTAGGGTTTTGGGGAAAATAATCCTTGTTGGGAAAGGAATTATTTTTCTTGATTTTAGGAGATTTAAATCAATTAGGGATTTGATGAGGATCAAATCCCCAACTTATGGCAAGAATCCCCAAATAGAAGGAAATATTTGACCTAGGGTTTTGCTAAAATTCGGTTCCCACAAATGCCCCCCAACTTTGCATGGCGCGTGGTAGCATGTAGGAGATGTGGATTGATTGTTGAGTTGTCCAACTGTGTCTAGGCTTCCTTCTTTGATTTGGGCTCCTGCTTAGAGGAGGCTTTCCGATTTGCTAACTTTTTGAACACCTATTTGGAATGGGCTTGAGATGTTGTGTAGGTCAAGGAACCTCAATCCCTATAAATATAGAGCTTCTCCTCATTATTTTTCACATCTCGAACTTGTTCCCTCAATTTTGTCAGTCAATCTGCCTGAGGAGCTGACCAAGCAGGTCATTTTGGTTGTCCAGCCTTTGCGTGAGTTGGTCGACTCTAAGACTGAGGTCCACTTGACTGCATGGATCGAGAGGAGAGATTCGTGTTGGGCCCAAATGCATGTGGGCTAGGGTTTCACTAGTTGCATACGCAGGGGTGTACGTCAAATGTGACGGCAAAGGGAGGAACGAACGGATTTGTTCCAAAATCGGGGCAAGGCTCATGATGGCATTAAGGCAATCTTGAGCTATGGCACCATCATTTGGACCTTGTGGCTAGGTGGTGGTGGTGCCCACAGGGCCATGGCTCAATGTGGCAACAAGTGGAGGAGCCACAGTTTGGCTTGGCAAAGGTGCCTTAGAAGCCATTTCCGATGGTGGCAAAGCCGCGGAGGCCGAAGGGCCTTGTGGTAGTGCGACAACAAGTGGCTGCGAAATTCCAGCCACTATTTCTTGTGGCAGCGGTGTAGTTTCTGCCATGAAACCGTGAGGTGGTGGGACCTGATCTGCCACTGAGCCCGCCGTAGTGGCGGTTTTGCTCCTAGTGCGCTTGCTTCTAACCACGATTGTTTGGAAGGCTTTGGTAGATTGGAATATAGGAGGAACGAATTCCTTGAGCATGCTTTGAGTATAACTCATGCTCTCAATGAAAGCACCAAATTGTGGGAGTGATTTTCGTCCCTTAGAAAATTTGATCAATAGATTCCCTTTTCTCCTTCCTCGAACTCTTCCTCCCTGCAAAACCAATTGGGGTAAAAGGACCACACCCGGGAGGTATTGGCCAAAGGTCATCCGATGCCTAAGTTAGTTCGATTGATTCGTAGAGAAACAATAGCTAAAAAGGGTACGGAGCTCTCGTGGGGAGAGAAAATGGCTTACCTCATGCCTTGCATAGCCTCATATTTATAGAGCCTCGGGAGCTAGGGTTTTGGAAAAAATAATATTTGTTGGGAAAGGAATTATTTTTCCTGATTTTAGGAGATTTAAATCAATTAGGGATTTGATGAGGATCAAATCCTCAACTTATGGCAAGAATCCCCAAATGGAAGGAAATATTTGACCTAGGGTTTTGCTAAAATTTGGTTCCCACAGTTCTACTATTAATAGTGCCGAGATCTTTATTGATAAAATTCCACACATATTGGGTGTGGACTACTAGTCCATCTCTTTGAAATCTTGACACCAAGTGATCAACCAAAGTTTTTTAATATGTTAATTTTGGTGACATTGAAAAATTAATAATCCCATTGACGGGAAATTGAAGAATGAAAAATTAACCCCATTGATGCACTATGCCAATATTGCAAAACCACATCATGTAACATCCCACCCTTGAGAATTTATTTAATTTATAAAGTTCAAGTCAAATGACAAATTTACCCTTAGGGTTTTCTTAGTGGTTTAGGATTGACGTTTAGTACGAGGTTGGTTTTGGAAAATTTCTTGGTTTCATTACGTAGTGCGTGAGCTTACAAGACGTGTTATGGGCCCAAATAGGAATTTAAACGAAGAAGTTGTGTTCTGTGGAAGTAAAAATATTAACCGTAAGTAATTATTTTTTTATTTAAAAAAAAAAGAGAAAAGAAGTCATGTTTTTCCCCCCTCCCCCGACTCCTTCTTCACTCGCCACCACCCACAAAACGCTCCCCTCTTCCTCCTCTACATACCCTAGCCCTCAATCTAACTCAAAAACCCAGAGATTAGCCGGATTTTTGAATTGAAACGCGACCCAAACCCTCCCACGACGCTAGCGCTTTCGAGGTTGTTTAAGGCGACTTCGGCCACCAATTCCTGCAAGTGAGGTATGGATTTTCATCCTTTCTGAATGCTCTATTCGTTTATGTAGGTAGTTTGGGTCGATTTTGAGGATTGAAGGGTTGTTCTAGACACCCAATTTTGGCCGACGAGTTTGGCCGTGTTCTTTCTGTTTCCGTCCACTTTTTGGCTGGGGTCCGAGAACTAAAAATGTTCCCTTAATTGTGCTTGACAAATTGGCATAGGTATTGACAGGTGATTTGGGGATTTCCAGTGACCGGATCTCAAGCTACCTAATCGGCGGTGGCGCTTGGCGGCGCGTCGGCTGATTGACAACTGCATGTTATAGACCTAGAATTATTCCCTTATCGTTCCGAGCACGACGATATTCTCGGATTAGCGTAATGTGATTGTTTGATACGTTCGGACCATCAGATCTTGACGAAACTCATAGGATATGTTAATTGAATTTTTGGGAACCTATAGGAACTTTCGGATTAATAATCGGAGGTCATGGACCCCACGAGGGGCTGGTTGACCAATATAAAGAGTTTAATCGTATAATTAATTTCGGGTCTTCTAAGACCATTCCAACTGTCAGAAAATGATTAAATGGGCCTAAGAACTCTTTTAAGTTGTGCACACGCACTTTTAATCCTAGGGGTCAAGGTTTTTAATTAAATACTTATGGTGGAGTTTATTTATTAATTAATTGTTTTAATCGCTTAAATAGGCACTCAGGCTCCACCTAATCCGAAGGAGGGACCCTCAAAGGATCAAGCAAGCTCGGATGACCAGTGAGTGAACGTTTGTTTTATAAATGGTTTTTGTGAAATGTTGCATGAATGATTAATTATGGTTTTAATGATTTTTCACTGCTATGATGGTGTTATGAAATATTTTACGAATATTTTTTATAGCTTTTACTTTCCATGCATCCGGTTTTGCTATGAGATGATTTGAAATGTTTATGCATGTTGTCTAATGGGATTAGCTCGGGAAGTTGAGATTGATTTGAGCACTTAATTTGAGAAAAGTTTTGGGGAAAATGGTTTTATTGATATGTTCAGGAAATGATTTCAAAACCATATGTACCCTAGTTTGTTGCCTTCGGATTATATTGTTGACTTTGGAATATGTATTGGTTGCTTTCGGATATTAAAATGTCTTCAGACAGTTTATTGCCTTCGAATGAGTCTGCGTGCGTATGACTATTGGCCCCACGTGTCTCGAGGACGCCCGAACCGTGTGGTACTAGGATTTACGTCTTGGGCTGATCACCCGATTCTGCTAGGGGAATTGGTGTTTTATAATTGGAATTGACGGAAAAATTACATGGAATTGACGGATGATTTGGAATTGACGGATATTCATTGGGTACACCTAGGTGGAAAGTTTTTTTTATTGTTTTCAGATGCTTTCTAATGAACTTGAAGTTTTAATTGATTGCATGAGTTATTATAGATATAAATATGAATGCTTGTTTTCCGTACGAATATAGAATAAAGGTTGAATGGTTTTCAAATGGTTTTTAAACGGTGGGGTTAGTATGTTCATATTATTTTCAATAACATTTATTTTTGTCCACTCACGTTTTTATTGTTTTGGGCTCCCCAGGCTGTAGACGAGTACCAGACCACCACTACAGGGCGTTCCGCCTTCCGCTACTCATCCAGTTTCTTTATGTAGGATTTCCTTTTGAAATTGGAACTTCTTGTTGTAATTTGAATTAACTAGATAGACTCTGATTTTGCCCTAGATGTTTGTAAGGCAGGAGGGCAGTTAGATTTACTGTTTGGATGTGTGTGAATTCTTATTGTGCGTGCTGAACGTTTGAGGATATAAAAATTGCGTACTGTACAAGTGTAAATTTTTGGAAAAAAGAGTTTTCAGTGGAGACTTTGCCAGTTTTTCGGCAGAAGTCAAACCATTAAGTGGTTTCAATTTGTATTAAGGCAAAGAGCATTTTGGTCATTTGTGCCCGGCACCTGACAAGTGTTGGACATGCACAGGGTTCGACACAGATTCCAAAGTGGAATTTGGATTAGGTCCTGTCACGTCACCTAAAAGACGTCAGTGATTATAAAAGCGACGTCATAGGATACCTAATACGGCGGTTTTCCAAAACATATTTCACAAGTACGTCGGTTGTAAAGACTAAACGATGTGGATACAAAACACGCTAAACACTATTTAACTTAAGTTGTCTATGTCTATCAGAAGTCCTTTTAGGGTACATTGAGGGTACTGGTGCAGTCACTCACATGGGAGTCACATGCCCTTTTTTTTTTTTTTATAATAAACAAGGGAAACCTGCTACCTTGGTGAACTAGTTAATCAGCCAACAAAACCAATCACGCGCGATCTATTCTTCAAGTCGTCTTCTACAAACTCCTCGTCTTCTTCGTCTTCTTTCACCTCTCAGTCTCGCTCTATTTCTCGCTCTCTCTCGCTCTCTCTATTGATCTCTCTCGCTCCTTCTCATTCTATCGTCTCTTCAACCTTGCCTAGACCTTTCTCGCGTCTTCTTCAACCTCGCCCAAGACCTTTCTCTATGTAACCTCTCCCTCTCCCTCTTTATTGCTTTTCTTGAATTGTAATGGATTGGTTAAGTAAAGACACTGAAATTTTTTATTTTGTTTTGTTTTTCCTTTTTTCTTTTACATTTTTCTCTGTAAAATATTTGTTGGGTGTTCTCGGATTGTCATGGCTTCAATGGATTGTTTTTTTTTTTGTTCATTTTTTGTGTAGTAGTTTATTTCCGTTCAATTGAGGTACTAAATGCATGCTCTGGATTTTGTTGTCCATTCAACTTGTTCATTTTTGTGTTGGATTTCTGCGTATTGGATTTGATTCACTTGAATGATCTTTTCTTGTTTTATACTTGATAAAGCTTCTTAATTGGGGAAGTAATGTTGATTTTTAGTTGTTCTTTGAGATTTTTTCCTTGGTAATTTGCTAGCAATTCAAAAGCGAGAAGAATTTTCATATTGTAAACAACGATATCTATTTTGGATTAGGTTGATCGAGACTAAAGTATATGGGGTTGCAGCTTTCAATGTAGAGGGAGAGTAAGAAAGAACTGTCGCCTTTACATATAATAGACGACGGTTTTTGTAAAAAACCGTCGTCTTTATTCATATAATTAACGATCTTTACCTCTAAACAACGACGGTTTTTAACAAAAACTGTCGTCTTTATATGAAAACAACGACGGTTTGTAACAAAAACCGTCGTCTTTATGTGACAACAACGACGGTTTTGAGTAAAAGCATCGTCTTTACAAATAATAGACGACGGGGATTTACCGTCGTGGTTTTATGCATCAAAAGATGTCGGTCGATTTCACGACAGTTGAAAAATCGGATACACGACGGTGAATTACCGTCGTCTATTGCGATTTTTGTAGTAGTGATAACTTCATAAGAAACTTCGGAAGTTTAAATATATTGGGGGAGACAGACAGTATACAAGAGAGTTTGAAATCAAATGTAATCTATAGTATGTTTTACTGTTTTATACGATGACGGGGAGGAGTGAAAGGGGAGGTGATAATGCTTCAAGGTTGAGTGACGGTAAGGACAGGATGAAGAAATACAGCTAGTTTCTAAAGAATGATGTTTGCCAAAGTCCCATATCGAAGAAACATGCAATCATACAAATGCTTATAAGGACTAACATAACCATTTACATTGCCGAGCCTAGTAGCGTGAGCTTATAACTAAGAAGGACATTAAAGTGATTGGTTGTTTGAGTTAAACCTTGTTAGGTGAGGTGTGGTGCTTTTGGACTGTTCACTTCGGTGAAGTCGCACAAAGCATGCTCCCTACCCTCGGGTTAGTAGGGCCACCCAACCTCAATGTTTAGGTAGCAACCCATAATATTCAAGGATATGATTGGGGGTGTTTAGGTGCCGAAACTGGAGCCCCAACAGATCAAGAGTTATCACACCTCAGCGTGCTGCCTGGCGCTCGGCCTCTCATCACACGATCACTTTTTGTCTCTCTTATTTGAGCCCACAAGTAGTACAAAATGTAAAATGGGCTTTGGAACCCTATACACATCAAAGCCCTAAGGACAAATCGGTAATTAAAAAAGTTTTAAAATTAGGGTTTCAACTTTCAGGGAATATAGATAGAATAGATATAGCCTCCTCTCCCTTGATGATATCCAATTCCTCCGCCTGCAGCTTCAGGTAGAGCATCGCCAGCCTCAAGATCAAACAAGAAGAAGAAGCAAAATGGTACCTTTTTTTATATTTTATTTTGTTGCATTTTCCTTTTCACCAGTTTCTTCGCACAGCCATTTCACTAGTCTCGGTTTAGGGCTAAGTTTGGAATAACCCAGAACAATCCGTTCCTTCTGTCTCTGTTTTATTTTCGGGTTCCTCTTTCTTCTCTGTCTCTCCATAGTTCTGATTCTTGTTTCTCAGTAAATTTGAGAAAAAAGTTGAATCCGACGACCCCTTGGAGTTGCCAACCAATTGCTCGCTGAAAAGCCCCAAAAAGCTGCGTAGCAACCTTCCTCCACCCTTCTTTCCTCTCTCTCTATCTCTCTCTCTCTCTCTCTCTCTCTCTCTCTCTCACTCTGTATCAATTTCTCTATTTCTTCCTTCTTTTTTTATTTTCTTTTTATTTTGGTGATTTATTGAATGTGTATTTGTTTGGGTAGAGATTGATGCAAAAAAAGATGGGGTTGTCTCTGTTTTCTTGGTTGCTGCTGAAGTAGCAGAAGCATTTGGGTAGAAATACGAGCTCTGTTTTCTTGGTTCAGAGAGAGTGGGTGGAGTGGCTGAGTTCGAGGATTGGGAGTAGTTCTGGGTCAGTGAGATGAGGAGCTGGCTATGGTGGGAGGGGGGTGGCTGGGGGTGAGAAGGGGTTAATCCCGTTTTTTAATTATATTATTTTTATGTTTTTAATTATATTTTAACTGGAGTTTGGATGAAATGTGAACATACAAGCCTTGTTGGTTTTAAATTTGAGAATGTTTAAAGTTATAATGCCTGTACTCTGTCTCTGTACCAACAGCTGATCTCTCTCTCTCTCTCTATCTCTCGCTCTCTCAGTCGATCTCTCTCGCTCCTTCTCATTCTGTCGTCTCTTCAACCCTGCCCAGACCTTTCTCACGTCTTCTTCAACCTCGCCCAAGACCTTTCTCTGTGTAACCTCTCCCTCTCCTCTTTATTGCTTTTCTTGAATTGTAATGTATTGGTTAAATAAAGACACTGAAATTTTTGATTTTGTTTTGTTTTTCCTTTTTTCTTTTACATTTTTCTCTGTAAAATATTTGCTGGGTGTTCTTGGATTGTCATGGCTTCAATGGATTGCTTTTTTTTTTTGTGTAGTAGTTTATTTCCGTTCAATTGAGGTACTAAATGCATGCTCTGGGTTTTGTTGTCCATTCAACTTGTTCATTTTCTGTGTTGGATTTCTAGGTATTGGATTTGATTCACTTGAATGATCTTTTACTGTTTTATACTTGATGAAGCTTCTTAATTGGGGAAGTAATGTTGATTTTTAGTTGTTGCTGAGATTTTTTTCCCTGGTAATTTGCTAGCAATTCAAAAGCAGAAGAATTTTCGGATTGTAAACACTGATATCTGTTTTGGATTAGGTTCAGTCAGACTAAAGTATATGGGGTTGCAGCTTTCAATGTAGAGGGAGAGTAAGAAAGAACAACTGGGGGATTGAAAAAATTATACTGGAGAGGTGAATTGGTGGAAGGGAAGGAGAATCATTTGAATTATGGCTAGAAGAATGTCTGCTGATGAAAACACTGATAATAAAGGTAGCGTCTGGGCTTTGGATCAGCAGCTTGATCAGCCCATGGATGAGGAGGATAAGAGGCTAAGAAATATGTACAAGGAAAAGGTATTCCCTCTCTCTCTCTCTCTCTCTCCATTCTGCAGTGAACTGTTTCGAAGCCTTATTATACCCATATAATAAGTAATTACAATTCTGAAGGCTTTGAATTTTTAAAAGCTGGCAGTCAATTAAATTTCTTTTGTTTTTTTACAATCAGTTGTTTTGGAGAAAAGAAAAGGAAAATGAATTGTGCAAAGGAATGTGTTCCTTTGAATGTACTCTGACATTGTTTATTGATTGCAACTCTTCATAATATATGGTTGAAATGATTGCATCGTATATATACAACGAATGTAGCCTGACTATACCAGGCATGGATTTGACATATATTTAAGATATTGTGCTATTTCTAAAATAGGTTTGGTCTTGTTGCTGATTTTCTTCCAGAAATTTTCGACATTAATACTTCTGCAGCTTGCATTTCAAAGCCTTGGTGTGGTGTATGGAGATTTAGGCACATCTCCTTTGTATGTTTTCTACAATACATCTCCTGATGGAATTGGTGACCCAGAGGATTTAATTGGAGCTTTATCTGTTATCATCTATTCCCTTACTCTTATTCCACTCCTCAAGTACGTTTTTATTGTCTTCTCTCTCTCTCTCTCTCTCCCCACCTTTACAATATTTGGCATTACCTTGAATTCTGTGCTCAGATAATTAATCTAATGTATCTATGTTTGATTTCTCAATAAGAGATAATTACATCGAAAATATGGACGCTGTTATGGCCTTGTTCTGATGTAGTGCCAATAGTGCAGTTCATTTGTTCTTCCCTTTTCATTCTTTTAATGTTAGATGCTATTACTTAATATTGATTAGTTGCACTTAATATTGTATAGTTGCACTTAATATTGATTAGTTGAGTGTCAACGATGCCGCTTATTAACAATATAATGTTAAAGCAGAGATTTTATTTTGATGAAGTTTCTTTTTTCTTTTTGCAATATAATGTTAGATGCTATTACTTCTCTACTTTCTTTTTTGCAATATAATGATTCTCTGTGTACCACATTTTAGATTGACCTCAGAAGGGCAAACAATACTGAAATTATGCTTACAAAAGTTAAGATGCCGCTCTCTGATATGATGGTAAGCTGACACAGTTGAATTTCTTCTTCTTTTTTCCTTGAATTTAATTTTCTATGTTGTGAATATAATTTGCATATCTGATGAATCTTCTTTATTCGCTTTTAATTTCCAAATTTGGAATGCTGATGTAATAATTGAACATTTTTCATACGTAGCTAATGATGTATTGTTATGCATATTTTCAGGCTGCAGTTTTAGCAATGGACGAGTCAGTTTCAGCATCTGGGCCTCTTGCTAAAATGGACAACAGGCAGGATCCTCACCAAAATATAATGCAAGTGCATCTGCATTTCTACCCTGTCCGTCAAAATCAAATGATAAAGTTATGATCATAAAATACAAAATAAGACTGATGACAAGGAGACAGTTCACAATTAGCTCAGCAACAGCAGCGAACTCTTTCAATGTCTTGAAATTTCAACAATGAAAACAAGAACAAAAAAGTTGTAAGGGCACCGATAAAGAAACCAGACAAAGAAAAGAAAGGCATTCACTAAGCCTTAAAAGCATTAAAAAGGAAAGACTACATACCTTACGGAAAACCTCTGACACAGGGCCATCATTTTCTGATGCCCCCAGCTCCTGCTTGACCTTTTCTAACCCCTTTGATTATAGCTTCAAGACTTCAATTGTATCTGCATGGAAGAGAGATCTGTCACATACAAATCTAACTACAATCCTTAGAATTAACATCAATGAAACAGATGGGCACCTTTGTTACAGCTTCAAGGCTGACAAGGTCCAGGTGAAAATCAAGAAGTCCTGGTGATTTAGAAGCAAGGGTCTAAGACACAAGAAAGCCAAAGCTGACATTCAAATTATAACAGTATTTTCATTTATACAAAACACAGAGATAATGTGTCCATCTGAAAGAAAACTTGTATGCATAACAATATGGCAAGCAATCATCTCTTATTCATCAGTTCTCAATCAGTTTAACACTAAGCAAAGCACATAGTTTTCCTGCTTCCAATCATACTATTATCTCAAGGAGAAACTGAAACATCTTTCCTTAGGTTTGTTGGACAAGACCATTGGGGTTGGGGATCAACTGCGCATCACTTAAATCATCTAGTCACACAGCATAATTCTATTTTTCTTTTTTTCTTTTGAAAAGGAACTGAAGCTACAATGATACTGGACTAGATGCCCACCTCAACAATACAAGAAAGCAATTTGATTGACAACTCAACAATACAACACCACCAGAGCATAAATGTTAACCTGACATATCATATTTAAAGATTACCAAGGATTCTATCCAGAATAATATACATCCAGTCCCTCTGACTTTACTACATGAATTTTCTTTCTTATATATATCTAGCTCGCCAAGAATAGAATACACCATTGAGCCACAAAACATAAGTTTCATTGCATAACCCAAAAAACTTAAGAAACATACCTTACAAAGATAATGCATGAGTGTCATCTTACTGTTAATGGAACGTGTATCATAGAGCTTCGGTAGACTGTCCAATTTGAACCCAACAGCAACCTAGGACCCTTATTTCCTAGTTCATAAATTATGAACAACAAGGACTGCAATGCTTTTTAAAAATTCACATTTTGTCCTCAACCCATTAAAAAAGGTTTTGCCTATGAATTGTAGCTTTCTACATATGGGTTTTGGGGAAGTGGACAGAGAAAAGCCGGCGATACTGAAGAAGATGAGAAGAAGCATCTGCGATGAAGAGAGAAGACTTGGGGGACCTCGCTTGGGATTGGCTGCAGACAATCGACGACGAAGCGTCTTGGGTTTTCTCGTGGAAGACCTCCAGCGCGTTAGTCTGATCTCTTTTCATTTCTCTCAGTCACACTTGACTCACGTGATGTTCAATAAGAAATGGCTGAACAAGTCATCAGGTTAACAAATCTCAGTCACACTGGACCTCACTTGGTTTAAACCCTCTCTCTCCCGTTCTATCGCATCTCTAAAGTCGCGATCTCCTTCGCGTTCACTGTGGGTACTGTCGATTCGGAGTTGTCCTGCCTTGGCTTCCGTCAATTTCGAGCTATCTCCCTGTGTTCAAACCCTCTACTCCTCAAACTCTCCGCTCTAGCCTCTTTGAAACCCTATCTTCCCTTCTCTCTTAGATCTGAACTTTCTCATCTTTCACTTCCATTTCTTGTCTCTTCCCTGCTCTCTCCATCTGTAATCCCCCCACAACTCTCTCACAGATCTCTCTCTCTCTCTCTCTCTCTCTCTCTTAGAGGTGTACTGTGGGCAGCGTCTGCAATAGAAAGGTTGGGTTTCAATTCTGTGAAAGTTTCATTTTGCATTGATCTAAACCTCTCTATTTCCTTCTCCTCCTTGGTAATCACAGATCTGCCAAAAATATTCTTAGTTGCAACTGATGGCCGTGTCTTCCAGATCGAGTAAGCCGCCAAAGCGGTTGACAACTCCAGGTACGTTTTCCCACTGAAACCCTACTTTGGTTCCTCCAAAAATGCAATACTTGTCCAGATTTTCAATCTTCATGATTTTCGCTATCTGATTTGGGACTTTGGAGGTTTTGGAACTGTCCATTAATTGTTGCAGGACTGTTATTGGGAACAAATGTAAGGACGGCGTTGTTGTGGTAAACATTTTTTTTTTCTTTCTTTCTAGTTTAATAAATAAATATTTTCCAAAATTTTAGCTCTCATCCTTTTTATTTATTTATTTTGAATTTCAGGGTGTTGAAAAGCTTATAGCGTCGAAGATGATGTTGCCAGGGCCCAATAGAAGGATTCATTCTGTTCATCGCCACTCCGGCATGGCAATTACTCAGATTATTTTACAGTTTTACTGTGAAAAGTGGGCTCTACCCGGTCCTGCGAACTGCTAAGGGAGCTCAGCAATGCTTCATTTTTCTTTAGGATCTTAATTTATCAACCATTGTTAATCAAGGATGCCAAGATTATGTTGTGGGCATGCTTAGATAGATAATATGTTCGATGGTGAGTGGTCACTTAAAATGTCGGGAAATCCATATTCCTCATTGAAAAAAACACTTTAGGCATCAACAATATTACTTAGGATCGAAGTTTTTTATATAGAAAATTACACTACAGCTTGTATTAGGTGAGAAGGGAGTTCACTTTTGCTGTTTGGTTATCTGAAAGTTCTGTTGCTCTGGCCTCTAGCTGCTATTTGAGAAGAAAATAGTCGTTTCTCTTGATGCTTAGAAGTATAAGATGAAATCTTAAACTTATAGATGTCCTGGTGGTCAGAGAGTCTGACTGCTTTTCATAAATCGATAGACTTTTTTCAGCCCTAAACAAGAGATACTAACATTGTGAATTTCTTTGATGCTCCTATGCTTATCACTAGGATTCTGAAATAAAAGAAAGTAGCATACAGACTACCTCTTATTTGAAATACCGCCTGGAATTGAAAAGTCACTATATATGGTTGGAATCTGCTAGACCGGGCTAGCCTGATTCTTATATCTGCGGGTGCTTCCTTTATGATTTCTTTCGTAGGTTATGGTCAAACTGGTAATATGATATTCTAAGCAGCATGTGGAATTGTATAAACAATTGCTAACTGTAGTTTGATACATCATTGAATGATATTGAGATATTCATAGAATGTATGATATTTTGTGCCAGCTTTAGATTTTTTGATATCACATGAGATTTGTCTGATAATTTTGGTGGTTCAATAATAACCTATCAATCTAAGGAAGATAACTGACTTTTAAATTTAGCTTTTGATGCATTAATTTTAGGGTAATGATTTTCCCACTCCCTTTTTATCGACTTACACTCCATTTTTAGTTATAAAATGGAGTGTAAGTGGATAAAATTGGAGTGGGGAAATCACCCACCTAATTTTATGATGTTATCCAATTACAGGCAGTTGCTGGATTAGCAGCAGATGGAAGGCAAATTGTTGCCAGGACCAAGTCTGAAGCTAACAACTATGAAAGGTGTGCCTTTCTCTTCGAATTTTACCCATAAAAAAAGAAAAAAAAGTGTCTTATTTTAGGAATCCATTATGGTGCTAGTTTGCGTAAGCCATTTAAGATGGAAGTCTGTCAACACAACAAGTATTTCTGTGAATTTTGCGGCAAGGTAGTGTGGCTCTATTTTCTCAACAAATTTAGTCTTACTTTTGTCTATTGAAAAATGAATTCTTGAGATACTTGAACATTTTTCTTTGTATGACAGTCCAACTTATATTTTTTCCTTTTGGAAGCTTCTAGTGATTGAGCACCTTCAGCAATTCATGTTCCTCCATCTTAGGACAACATTACATTTAGTTGTAGGAAAACTATTTTGTACTTAGTTATGAGAAACACATGTATGTAAGATTATTGTATCAGACCATGTATCATTGAATGAAATTTGGGTTCCCATTTTACGTGAGAAACTTTGGGATCTTGGGCAATAAAATAACCCATGAGCATTGCAAGGGTTTAATGCCAATTAAATGCTTTTAATTGATAAATAGACGACGACAATTGAAGCTTTAAAATAGTCTTAGAAATGCACTTCACACGTCCATTTTCAATAAACAAATAGATGTTGTAAGGCACATACCACGTCTATTTTCACAAAGCAATCGATGTAGTAAGAGTAATACCACGGCCATTTGTTTAACAAAAACGACATGGTATAACACTTACTACGTCGCTTTTTAAGATATAGAGATGTAGAAAGTTGTTTCAAACTTCGATTTTTCTTCAAATGGAACTAGAACACCACGATGGTGAATCACCGCCGTGGTTTGGGTGTCTAAAGCATGTCGGTGGAGTAGACGTCGGTTTTTCACTTAGAACCACGTCGATTTTCCACCGACGTTTTCAGTTTTTGGCATAGTGATGGGAAATTTGTCATCAATGCTTCTGAATTTGGTATTAGTTGAATCCTGCTTTAGTCATTGAATTTGAACTAGGCTTCATTTGGCACAATTCCTGTAAAAAAATCTTCAACATTTTTGTAGTAGTGAAGGAAATGCAGTGTTAACAATTGTAGTAGTGAAAGCTTTTTGCCGCAAGTCTTTATGTCTGCAGCAACACTGGAATTTGGTTGTTGAACTATCCATTTATTTGAACTCTAAAAACTTTAATGCAGGCTGGTAATTTGGCCTGTCAAAATTTGGTTGTTGAACTTTGAAATTTGATGGCACATTCAACTCAATGATGGAAAATGAAAGATATGTAGGAGAGGTTATGAAATTTTGATGTTGTATTCGGCTAACAAATTATTTGAAGAGAGAATTTAACATCAATCCTTGATAACTCTAGAAAATACATGAACTTATGCTTTAACCAACAGATCTGCTCAAACATTTGAATGATATACAAATGAAATCCAGTACATGAATTATAATATACTTCAACACTTGGAATTGAAATGGGATTGTTTCTCAAGAATTGATGAGGTTAGAGATGTGGAATTGCAACTTGCTATTCCAAACTTCAAGAACTCACTCTGTATGCACATCCTCATAAAATTCTTTAGAACAGAACTCAACCTCCTCATCAATGTGCTGAAAAGAGGGAAACAATATTAAACTAGAAAAATAATACTCATCAGCTTATACTAAAATCGAATAAACACAATAAGTTACACCACATTGAAAGTGTTCATCCAATGCAGTAAATGTGAGAATCGTCAACTTGGGATTTAAAACGAGACTCGGAGTGTTTTTGATAATGATCCACAAAATTGATATAGAAGCTAACTCAATTTAATTCTTTCCTTAATATGACATAATATTGTTTTTAGTAATAAGATTTACTTAATATAGAAGTTGGAGATGGCAACATATATATACTCACCTCTGCACTTCTCTGTGTTAACATCATATCTCAACTATCTCATTAGAAGTCGTTTCCCTGTATTCAAAAGAAAAGAATGTGTATTATTGAGATGCAATCAGGTTTGAAAAAGAAACACTTTAATTGTTATATTATTGACGAAACACCAATAAACATTCAGGAGCATACTTTTTTCGTGAATGTTCCCTATAGTGCTATTGAGGTCCCCCATCCACGCAGACTTTCCAAACTCTGTGTGTACTTGGATTCTAGAATGTGTGTTGACAACCTTAGAAGCAAATGTTCTTAAATCTGGACATCTTATAACCCTCAATTCCATCAAAGATGGCAACTTCAAAGTATAAGCTTCAGTAGAGAAACAAATGAGGTTTGGTAGATATTCAAGCGTCATGGAATTCAGTTGAGGAAATGTAATTTCCTGATCAGCACATTCAGTGTCTGCTTTTGCAATAACTTGTTCAATCTTCTCACAATTCCCAACTTTTAAGTCCTTTAAACTGACAAGGAGCTTGGCTACAGTTGACAATAACAAATATCGCAAACTGCCACAGTGGGATACACTTAAGAATGTCAAGTTTCCGAAGCCTGTGATATGTTGTGAACCGCCCGTTTCCCATACGTGCATTAAACTTGGCAATTTGTATAACGACAAATCACACAACTTATTGAATGCTTCAACATTGTGGCTTTCCACAGCCTTTGATCCCTTGAGTTGGAAAACAACTTCCAGGGACTTACAAGATAGTACAGAAAGACGTTCTAGATTATCGTAATCATTTGAGTCTTGACAGAGATTTGTTGGTGCAACCTAGAAAATCAAACATCAATTGAGCAACCGTATATAATTTATATAATTTCAATATGGCAATGTCATTGTCATTCTCAATTGTAGCTAGAGGGCAGAGGTTCATAGAAATAAATTAAAATGCTTACCTCTTGAATAACTGGACGTGGCAGTATTTGAACAATATTTGTTCTTGAAGTAGGTTTGGTCATTGGGCCACATGAATAAGGTGTACATCCACATGATCCTGATGAAATAACTTGGTCTTGGTCTTCGTGATGAGCTGTGGAATCTTTCTCCAACTTTTTTATTTGTGGAATTACTGAAGCCAATGTCTTCAGTTTGTCGCATATTTCCACAGACATAACTTTGGCGGCTGACCATAAAGAAGTAGAAGCATCAGGACAAAGACTCTCAAGACACGGAAGCCCTTGTAGATGAAATCTATTTAGTTTGGGAAACAAAGTCATGGCCGTCTGATCCTCTTTTTCATTTTCATCTGCGGATCTGACTATAGTGTCCATTTTCTCGCATCTCGCTATGTAGAGCTCTTCAAGATTCACAAGTAGCCTGGCAATTGAGTGTGGGAACACATATTGGAGATCATGACTAGAATATATTATTAAATATCTTAAGTTTTGGAAGCCCTGGAATCCAAGCGGAATGTTCTTCCAAAGGTGTTGACATGGAGCAGCCAATGAAATCCCCAATTTTCGTAAATGAGAAAATGCTGGCCCATCCGTAACCATATGGCCTTTCAGATCAAATAACACATCTACAATGCCATGGGGAAAATTTAGTTCCACTTCTTCTAGATTTTGTAACCATAAAATGCACTTCGATGGAAATACTGTTCTTTCAAAGCTTCTAGAAGATTGATGGTCATCATATGAAGTTCCTACCACGTTTTCATCCTTGGGCGTTGTTACCTGAAAAGATTCATAATTATAAATATTTAAAGATGATTTTCTTTGTGGTCTGCACATGGGCCAATATCGGCTTCCAACAATGCTCAATTATTTATTTATTTATTTTTTGTAAAGGCAAGTAAACAGTCAAACTAAATTCAGACCCACCACTCAAAAAGGTCAAAAAATGCACTTAGGCTGTGCACAGCCTGTACTCGGTAGGGTGGCGATTTGTATAAGATATTCTATCTCAGGGCACTCCTCAATTTACAAGGTATTCTATCTCAGGGCACTCCTCAATTCTTAAAACTTTTAAGTGTTTCAATCCCTCTTGGTCTAATTCATTGAGGACATACTTTAAATTCTTAATCCCTTCCAAGATTAAATCTTCACATTTCTTAAATAAGACTCGAACAATTTGAATCTCCATGAATTCCGTTGCATCACTTTTAACAATTTCCAACTTGTTTTCAAATGCATAACAACCAATCCTAAACCGTATTTGGTTAGATATGTGGAATCTTATTGTTGTCTGGATTGTCAAGTAGAAGTCTTTTGGAAAGAAGTTGAAATCGTCTATATCTATGACTAAAACTTCAAATGATTAGACAAAGACATCACCTCAACAAGGCTTGCCATCCTCTTATCTTCGCTTTCTGCTGCTGATCGTTCCCATTCGTGAAAACTATTTGCCATATACAACTCTTCAAGACTAGATAAGCTTGATAAGAGACCATGTGGAATCTTCTGAAGCCGTTCACAATTCGTAATATCTAACAACCTTAAATGTTTAAGAAGTCCAATTTCCCTCGGCAACTCTAAGATGTTATCGCAATTACGAAAGCTGAGGATCTCTAAATTTTCCAATCTTCCAATAACATCAGATATATCTGTTAAATAACAATCATTTAGGGACAAGGTTCGAAGGCTCTTCAGTACTCCTAGTGAACTTGGCAAGGCTGATATCCCATCCATGCATAAAACCTTCAGCTCTTTCATCCCTTTACACATGATGTCCATGCTATTTTCCAAATAACATTCGCCTTCTAAGTGTAGAAGCTCAAGTTTTGGACACTCCAGACCAACTGGGATCTCATCAATATTAATTGGTATCAGTGAGATTGTTGTGTAATGGTCGTATATCTTTGGCCACCCTTTCTTTTCAGCATCACATCTTATTAGAAATCTATGTGGATCTCTTGAGGCAATTTGTATGGCAACATCACGAACTATGTCATGCATCTTGGTATGGTCTTTCAATTTGCCCTCTAGCAACAAAAACCTTCTTTGAAGGTTGTCAACCAAAGTATGCACTCTATTTCTTGCTTCTTCCACTGAATCAGTGTTACTAAAATACCCTCGGCCCCATCCATATCTAACCAAATACTCAATTGGAATATCATAATCTTCAGGAAATAAACAACAAAGCAAAAGGCATGACTTCGCTTCATCACTCTCCAATCTATCATAACTCCATCGTATGCTTGAATAAACTCTGTCATTCATCGAAGGGAAGCTTCCAGGAGCTGAACTTTGTAGTTGTTTGAGGGCATCAACCCATTCATGCCTCCTTTTATTTTCTAGTGCTTTCGCAACAGTGACAATAGCAATAGGTAAACCTCCACACTCATTCGTGACTTGTTTTGCCAAATCAGGATAGTCCAAGGGTTTACCTACCATTTCATCGAAGAGTTCCCATGATTCTTCTGCTGTTAAAACTGGGAGTGTAAAAATTTGTTGACTTCGCATTGCGTTGCACACTTCCAAGTTTCGTGAGGTCAACAAAACTTTACACCCTTTATGAGTAAGTCCAGAAGGAAGTCCAATAGCCTCAAAATCGAGCTCTGTCCACACATCATCTAATACAATCAGGATCTTATTTATTTCCATGAGTCTTCCGTGGAGCCTTAGTGCTCTTCCAGTTTCGCTATCCTGGTCATATTTAAACCCCAGCTCGTCTGCAATTTCTGATTGAATCTTCCGAATGCTTGGGCTTTGGGACACAACTGCCATCACAATCTTATGGAATACTTTCAATCCTGCCAATCTTTTGATGATTTCTTTCACCATTGTGGTTTTACCCACACCCCCCATACCACAAATCCCAATCATTCTAACTTCTTCATTCTTCAAAACCTCTATCACCTTATTCACACATGTCATTCTGGATTTAAAATCCTTAAAACCTTCTTTGAATGCTGACCATATCATCGGTGGAGGTGCAGGATGGGCAACATTATTGAATGTTCCTTCTTTTTGGAGATGAAGAACATCTTGTGTAATCTTAGTGGCTTTCCTACTTATGTTCCGCCGGTACAAGCATCGCCTTTTCATGTTGACTTCTTCCTCAAAATGCGACACTTTCTGAATTAACTTGTCAACACTTGTTAGCCAACTTTGAACATCAGAGTTGATAACTTCATCACCATTCCTTTTGGCAGCATTAACCAATTCTTGCACCCCATCTTTCATCACAAAAAGCTTTTCAAGTTGATCCTTTAGATCTTTCATGTTGGTATCATAGTAAATCAAATAGCCAAATTCTCTGCCTGTTGGTGTCACCAATGACTCTGCAATTTTGGACGCAATTGAAATAAGAATATCCATTTCCTTGTGAGATCAAAGACACGTAGATGAAATGCTTATCTCTGTATCTTGTCTCCCAATCTGTACAAAGTCCAATGAAAAATAGACCAATATAAAAATAATTAGAGTATATATTTTATATTTATATGAGTATTAATAATGATAATAATAACGAAATATACTTTCCATGTGTTATCTGAGTATTATTTTCTTTGCTTTATATATGCAAAAGTTTCCAAGGAAAACAACACCATTTTACATTTATGTGTAGTCATATCCAATTGTTTAGATTGTTTACATTTATGTGTAGTACGAATGTGACATCTTTTGTACTTATAAAAAAAATGAAAAAAGGCATCTCAAAATTGTTTACTTTCACACCATCAATTGGAATGGGTCCTTCACGAAAAAGATTTTGGGTGTGACACCAAATACATAAGTGAAAATCCGTATTTTAATATGAAAATTAAATACATAGTACTTATATTAAAATTTTATTTTATTTGACTACGCCTTTTTTTATTATTAGCTGGCCTCCATTGGAACCAAAAGGGAAAAGTTTTATATAGAGGACTCATCAGCCAAATAGGCTAAGTCTTAGCTATATTAAATTAACAAGTTAATTTGTTAATCGTTTTTCTATTCTTACTAAGATTTGGTTGAATTTCTTGTTTTATTGGTTTTTAGGATATTTGATCTAGAACTCAATTATCTTCTTTCTAACTTCTATTTTATAGCTTTATCCTTATATTATATGTATTTTGAGACTGTTTGGTTCACTAGACAATAACTTATAGATGCTACCCTGCATCAAATTGGTGATCGAGGTGGATTGGAAAAGCGGTTGGTTCGTGCATTGAGTTTGAATGGTGGAGGAATTAAAATTGAAGTTGCTGATTTTTATAGAAATATATGCACGCACATAAGGTTATTTAGATTCATAGGCAAGTCTAGAGAATGGATTAAAACATAACTCAAGCATATCTGCAGTTCTAGATGGATGAAAACATTCTATCCTAGTGCAATAAGGATTTGTTTAAGTGTTCTTTGATGGGAAAAATATTTAAGCAATGCATATATATAGAGGTCCCTTCCCTAACAGTCATGTCTAACCAAGGTTAGTGTTAGGTTAGTCTAGGGAGAAGCATTGAAAACGTAAAATTATATATTGAATAGAGAACCTACTAAAAGTGTAAATGCTATCCCTTATGAAGTTTGGGTTCAAAGAAAACCAAGTTTGAATCACCTCAAAGTGTGGGGATGTAAAGTTGAAGCAAAATTATACAATCCTATGGAAAAGAAGTTGGATTCAAGAACAATCATTTGCTATCTAGAAAGAACTAAAGGCTACAGATTTTACTAAAGGCAGTGTTTATAGAATCTGAAAATGAGGCAACAGAATAAGAAAATTTCGATTTTGATGAAGTTATATAACAGAAAATGGAGAAACAATGAATTCTAATGCATATAAGAGAATTCTGGTGTTACCTAGCTTTGACTTGAGTAGCACGCAATTTGTATAGGAAGATGAAATAGTTGGAGATCCAATGATACTTGAACAAGAAACTCAAGAACAGCAAGTCTGCCACCACAAAACACAAATGAAAATCAACTAGCATAACAGAACCACGAACAAATGGACATAGAGTTGAGAAGATCACAAAGACCAAAGAAAAGAGCACTACCTGATGACTACTATGTATATTTACAAGAATTTGAGCATGATGTGAATGCAATTGAAGATCCCATGAACCATACACAAGCAATGTACAATGAGAAAAGTGAAAATTGGTGGGGAGCCATGAAATCAGAATTAAGCTCTATGGAGAAAAATGGTGTGTGGTAATTAGTGAACCTGCCACAAAATTGCAAACCTATAGGCTGCAAATGGGTTTTCAAAACCAAGAGAAACCCTAAGGGACAAATTGATAGATATAAGGCAAGACAAGTTGCCAAAACAAAGTGATTTGGGCTTAAAAACTAGTATTGGGCTCAAGCCCATAACCGACAAAAAAACCAGACCCGAACCGAACTTATTAGGTCGGCCCATTTTCAGTTTTGAGTTTGGACCCAACCCGTCTCGAGAACCAGTGTCTTGCTCGGTTCGGCCCACCGGTCACTCAAATTTACACCCGACCTGAAGTGTGCCAAGGCCTATGTTTGACTGTTTGGAAGAAGATTGTAAAGTTTGTTTGAGAGTTGGGAAATCTTTTGACAGGGTATTTGGTGAGGCTAAACAAGTTGAATTTAGTGTCATCTTTATGGCAGTGGACCAATGAGGAAGTTGGATTTGAACTTTCGAAGCAACGCAATCAAATTGCGTTTGAAGGAAAGCTGATTCAAGAAATTCGTGAGGGAATTGTTGGAGGTGAGATGAATTCCTTAGAAGGAAATACTTCTGAGTATGTTGGTTTTCTTAGGGTTGATTCTTTTAATTTATAGACTGCCAAGAACTTCATTGACCTTCTCAACCCTTTGGCTTTTTGGATTGAAACATTTTTGGGCTGAGAGATTGGTTGCAAAAGATAACTGGTACTATTCTAGAAAGGATCAAATATTCTAAATATCTATCTATTTGGAATGGGAAGGTTCAATGTCAAGGCCAAAGTTCTATGGACAACTTATCTAAGCGGAGGTTCTCTTTGGGCGGTTTTCACCAAAAGATTGGAATTCGAAGACAAATTCTTCCCGACCTAGTCGAGTTGATGAGGGAGTGTCTTATTGACGTTCCTAATCTAAGTGGGCTCACCATCCAATAAGGCTAAGTTTTAGCTATATTAAATTAATAAGTTATTTTGTTAATCATTTTCCTATTCTTAGTAGGATTTGGTTTAATTTCCTTTTTTGGTTTTTAATTTCCTCTGTCAATTAGATTTTCTTAATAAACCATGGATAGGAATGCTAGGATGCTTTACTCGTGTAAATAGGCTATTAAGAGACTCTTGTATTAAGTTTTTTTATGAATATAATTCCAAACTTTAGTCTATAGAGTTGCTTTTGGGATTTTTGACCTCTAGAACTCAAGTATCTTTGTCCCAACTTCTATTATATAGCTTTATCCTTCTATGCTCTGTATTTTGGGACTGTTTGGGACGCTGGACAAGCGCTACATCGAAGTGATGATTTGATATAATGTTGATTGGTGTATCTTTTCATGATATTTTCTTGAGTGTGTAAAACAACATTGCTTGACTGGCATATTACATCTATTCTCTGAGTGGTGATTTGATCATCCCTCACCCTTTTAATTTTTTTTTCCCCAGATGAATTAGTGGTAGAGACAATGACTAAACCAATTCAGGTTGAATTATATGAGAATGATAAATCTTTATTTATTTATGGTATTTTTGTAAGATTTTGGAGTTATTTTTTAAGAGAAATTTATTCTGACCCATAATTTAAGCCCTTTTAATTTATCTTTTACTTATCACACACTCGGCTCTAGATTTCTACTCTACACTTTGTGACACATTAATTAATGAATTTATTAAATTTTTCTTTAACGAGACAAGTCTCTTAAATATTTAAATTTTTTGCATAACCTGCTGGTTTGTTGGAGGAACAAGAGCTTATTTGAGCAAATTTTCACCAACCTACTGATACTAATTAATCATTATTTGTTTTTATATTGGAGAGTGGCTACGAGTCTACGACTTCATACTGTCAGTGTCATGCCTGCATCATGCATGGATTTCTAAATTTAGAGATGAATTATAGCATGGGTGCTATGGTGTTGGCATAAGGGAACCCTAACAGCCCATTTGGTTCAAGTTCTAGGGGCTTGGGAATGGATTTGAAGTTGCATTTTGATGTTTGGTAAGTGCAATCTTGATAATGCAATTATAGACTCATGAATTTGGACTTTCCATGTAAGGGGGAAGTTCATACCTTTGACTGAACTTGGGATATTTTTTCACCCCACTTGGAAAAGCATTTAATGCAAATTTTTGGGACTAATCTACCCCTGCTATAATTTGCAAATACCACTCTTTACTCTTAAAAAAAATCTTCATATTTCTTCTTTTTTTTAAATTGTTTATTTTGTTTTAACCTAGGTACGTTTTTTTTCTTTTCTGAAATCATGATGATCTTTTTAATTTAGATCATGAATATTGATATGGAATTTTAGATAATGGATGATGCTACAACTGGCTTAAGCAGGAAGTTGCAACGTTTTTATATATATGATTGTAATCTTTTTCTCTTGTGGTTTTGTTTTCATGGGTCTGCCTTCTTTGTGGGCTCTTTTGACTTGTTGCTGGCTTTATATGAATTGCACATATACAAGAGTAAGACAATTCAATGTTCATGATATATATGATGCAAGGCAAATGAATCTTTTATCAATGTTTGTGTTTTGGTCATCGGAGTTTTGCTTCTAAGGTTTCTTTGGATTGAATTTTTTTTTTTCTTCAACGGTATTGTTGGAAAACTGAACATTTTGTCATTCCTAATATTGCACCTCATTTCATTTTTTTCACATGAAATTCTTAGGTAAGAAGACAATGAAAAATATATATTTAACGAGATCGATATACTATTTGCATCTATATCCATATATCAAATTATCTAATTTGTGTGTGTGTGTGTGTTTTTTTTTTCAATGGATCAGAGTAAAACCAATAACCATATAGTGCAAAGACAGAAAGTTTCTAAGATGTACGTACCTCTAATATCCTTGTATAAGTGTAAGTTTCTCCACCAACTGTTATGAGAAACGTAACGTTGAATGAAAAATCACGAGGATGAGGCAATCAAGTAGAAGGCAATACAAACAACTGAATTATGAGAAATATGAAAGCAATGCATAAGCAGAGAACTCAAATGGAAAAGCCACTGAGTTTTCGTACGCTATAAATAGACAAGGGAAAGATAACAAACCAGCATTGCTTCAAGAGAAGGTAATTCCAAGCAAACCCGAATTTCCTAGAAGCATCTGATCCAAAGCTTAATTACATACGATGTTTGCTTGTTATATATATAGAAGCATCTCATCCCCAAAAGCAAAAAAAAAAAAAAACAAGCCTCTATGCCAAGGCAACGAAAAGTGAAGGAGAGCTTGACGCAATGGACAAAGTGAAAAAGAATTGGATGCATTGCTTACAACTATGGACAAGAGGGGAAGACTAAGAAAGCGATGAAATTATGGAATTTGGGGTTATGGAGGAATCCACACATCATCGAGAATGAGAAGAACCTTTTTGTCACAAATTAAGGAACCTTCTTATCACTGTGGATCCTTCATGAACATCAGATATGTCAATCTTTATCGATAACCTTGAAAGAATTTCCCTTCGTAAGTGAATTAGACCACTTTTTAAAACATTGTCTCTGACATTCTCAAATTCAGGAGAGATTCTCTATAAAGTGTACATCATCCACCCCTGCACCTAACAATAAATCGATTGATTTTACACTGGAGTCTAATCCAACTGAGTTCTCCACATAACTAAACAATGAAGGACGTAATCTTTTCCATATCACATTGATAATATCTTTGATGAGCATGGTTTGGAACCAAACCATGCACCTACAAATATGGTTTATATTTTTATTAAGGGTTCATAAGAGATGCGCCCTTGTTTAAACGTTCTATATATAAACGTTTTAGTTAAGAACTTTCCAGGGAAAAATAATAGACGTTATTGTATAGCTGTCCTTAGAATTCCACCCAGAGAAGTCTGCCACTTTCGCCAACGCAGATCTCCACTCTTGCACCTTCGTTTTATCATCCGAACTTGAACTCCCCGTTTGTTTTCGTACATGAGATGGATCAACATCATAGAAAATTGGTAGCACTGCTTCTCTTGCTCCCATGAATTAAAGAATGTGTACAAGTTCATTCAAGCACCATGTTGTTGAGGATGCATAATTTTGTGAGAGGACAATGAGTGCAAACCTTGATCCTTCAATTGCAGTCAAGAATTCTCGAGAAATAGCTTTTCCCTTCTGAAGTTCAGGGTCATCTCTGAAAGTTACCATTCCTTGAGCTGTCAATGTTTCATATAAGTGGTCTGTAAAGCCCTTCCGAGTGTCATCACCACTAAAACTGAGAAAGACATCATATTTCCATTGAGGTGTTGCAGAAGCTATAGATTGTTCTTCGTGTGCACATTGCCATTGGAACGGACTTAATTACTTATCTGTGGCAATTTACTGGAGATTATGTTCAAAATCCTATACGAATAATCCCAAATGCTTTAATCATGCTGTTACGCTTTCATCATTGAAACAAGTACCTTTTTCCGACTGCAAAGAAATAAGAAAATATGAAAGGTTTCCATTGACAACCAGCTATAGATATTCATTCTAGAAAGAGTTGATAAATTGTACAATAAACTGACAAATGGCTCTGCATTATCTGGTTTGGGAAATTTATTAGCTTTTCGTCGTTACCATTCTTCTAAACTAGAAAGAAAAGAAAAATATGCATTTTCATTGGAGTGTCTGTTGTCTCTTTCATGATCATGGATTTCTCTGCCTTCTTGTCCAATGTACAACATACATGCATAACTTTGGTACTCACTCAAACCCTCCTGTCATAGACGTTATGCTACGGTCCTAAGGTTTTGGAGGCCCTAGCTGAACCGCCAAAATGTGGCCTTTTACCCTTCATGTACATTTATGTATTTTTTCTTCGATAAGTACAAAAAAAATGAACTCAAAGTCACAATTGTAACCTAAAAAGAAACAAACAAAATGTAATCCACATAACAACTTTATAAAATGCATCAAAACATTACTTAAATATCACTCGTCTTGAATTTTTCGATGCAAAAGTATCACTTAACTTTACGTAATCAAGCTTTTCTATCATGTCTTTCTTAATAGAAAATATAAGCAACAGTCTTGTGGGTTTTTACCTTCTTGTTCATCCTCCAAGAGTGCTTCCTCTTGCAGTAGATATTCAATAAACTGTTTTTTTTTCTTTTGTTGAGCAGAGCATAATTTCCTATATGCTGCTAGGTTTTTTTTTGGTAAGGTATATGCTAATGCTACTAGGTTACCCTATTCAACTATAGGTTAAGTTATTAAACTAGTTACTTTAAAAAAATAATAATAATTGTTCTTTTATTGAGTTTCCTCTTTTTAATTTTAAAGTAAATAATTGGGCTTTTTTTTAAAAAAAATACTTGGGCTTAATATAATATCAAATATAGTATAATTTTTTCTTAAAGTAACATACATATATATATGGAGGTTAATAAAAATTGGGGCCTCCTAATTTGGAGGTTCTAGGCGACCGCTTTGCCCGATTATGCTTAGGCCACCCCTATGTGCTAGCCTACCTTTATCTTTCTCTTTTTCGTAATTAATGAAACATATTTTGTCAACGTGAACTGCTTGGATTTCATTTAGTAAAAATATTCAACAGTTAAATTTAGCTAACTTGTGTTGGGGTAAATTACACTTGCATCCTGTTGTATAGGGTCCGTGACAGTGTGGTGCTTAACTTTTGTTTTTGCTTACAAGAAATCTAGATCAATGTTATCACGTGATTCAACAGATCCTATATATATGGATGAAAATAAAGATTTCTTTTAAAACAAAATAACTCAACAAAACTATCATATACTGGACTAAATTCTGGATCGTTTTGACAATGATCGGCCTAAGCTGGATTAAGTCCCGACCTACATTTGGTCTTTGCGTCGGACTACGGTTTGGATGTAAAAATAGTGAAGACCTATGTTTGGTGCTGTGTCGGACTAAAAAATAATTTTTAAATAATTAAATGTAAATTTTTTTGTTATTATAATTACCAAATTGACATGCACATTTCTTTTCCTCCAAACCAAATTGACATGCACATTTCTTTTCCTCCAACCCAAATTGACATGTACATTTCATATATGCAAAAATTAGAAATTCTTCATATATACCAAAGTCATCTATTTGCATGAAGAATATCAATGGCCTTATGATATTCACTAAAGAGCAAGCTTTACTTTCCTTCCTTTGCAATGTTTGAAAGCCAAAAGCTCATATATATCAATCTCCACTTTCCTTCCTTTGCAATGTTTGAAAGCCAAAAGCTCATATATATCAATCTCCACAAAAGGAATATCAATGGCCTTATGATCTTTCTGCAAAGCTCATATATATCAATCTCCGCATGTGTAGGCCATTTTTGTTTGCTTTTGGGGCCTTCACAAAATCATTTCCCCCAAAACGAAAAATAATAATAATATGACAAACTCTTGAAAAAAAAAAAAAAAACTGGTTAAGAGACAGAACAAACAAAAGCTCAAATAAATCTGATTTTTATTCCCTACGAATGTACAAATGAATCACAAGTTACATGTAATTTAATTTAATTTTCCTGCTTCTAAGCTTTCATGACCCAGT